>CM060968.1:59035606-59593106 GCA_030765045.1 Tenodera sinensis
ACAGTGGGGGGTTTTTATATGTTGGATTCACACACACATTCACACTTTCATTCATACTTCCAGACTCAGGGAAGGATGAGGAATAATCTTGGCTGGAGAAAAATTCCAACTCTACCAACTGCGCCACGGGGCCAGCCTAAATAACCTTTAGATGGCATTTATTTATCCAACAAACTTGAATGTTTCTCAAAAATTGCCCACACATGGCTTGTGTGTTTAAGAACACCAGCAGTAAGTTGGTTGGCATAAATAAATAACATGAAACTTGTTGAAAGTGAAAATGCGGTATAACAATACATTTTATTTGTATTCTGCTCTGGTAAACAAAAGCATACAATACTTTTCTTACATTACACACTAAATGTTTTCTTTCTATTTAGAGCTAACAGCTAACAATAGCTAATAGCTATTTGAGCTAATAGAATAATTATGAAACTGACATTACATTCCTAGGAGTACTCTAGTAGTTTATTTTATAAGAATGAAAGGAAACAAAACTACGACCATATCTTACTTCTGGCCATATAGGTGACTTGGTGCAGTACAACATGGAACATTTTAAAAAGTAATTGTACATTAAAGTGGTAGGTATACAAAAAAAGAACAGCAATGATAAACACCCTGCTAGTAGCTATAGAAATGTGGATCTTGCAGGAAATGTTGACAAGAATTATTGAATTCACACAAAATGTCTAAAAGGCACTACATAGAACCTGAAGAGCACAAATGAACAGCATGACAAAGGATTTACCAATATTTATTAAATGTTAATATATTGGTAGTAGTTATAACTAGGTATAGGAAATGGAACTGAATATCTCAAGAAAATGTCTTGCAGAAAAAATGCTCTTATGAGCATCCTGAAAACACTGTTATTCTGCATCACACGGTGGCCAACTGAACAAGAAAATGGTTTTCTTATTCACACCAGACAGCAGAGAAGCGAAGTGGAGGAATTATTTCCAACTCAAATTATTAAGTGAAAACAGTATAACTTGAAAAGTAAAGTTCACAGAAATGTAACTGTTTGTTTCATTTATTCCCAAATGCAGTGAAACCTTACTTAACTGAACTGTGCTTAATCAAAACAACAGAGGAGGAAAAAGAATACATAAAATAAAAAACAAACTACGAATGAACAGAAAAATATGATGTGCTTGAACTCATGCTGGCAATAATGTTATTGTGGCTTAACTGTAAATTCCAATACCTTTGTATGCAGGTGGTCCACATTTGCATTGGGGAGGTCATATTGCAATACTGTACTGTTATAACAGAGCTAACTGCTGGCACTCAGAGGCCCACTGTTATTTTACTGTTGGTATTGGTAAATATAGTTTATTTGTGTTTAAAATACAAGTGAACAGAAGGCAAATTGTAATCCATATTATAGTACTGTAAACATGCACAGTTTTTTTATTAAACATTATTATCTACATTAGGAATAGAGACCTGTATTGTCAATTGTCCAACAAAAGTAGGTTGTCCAAAACATCTCTGGCCCCTTTAGTTCTGCTGAGAGGGAGCCTGCTGTAATAATTTTGTATGGTTTACAGGAACTCTAGTTGTAGTTGCTTATGAAAAAGGAAGCTAGGCCAAATTGACTAGGATAACACTTAATTCATATTTACTGAAAATAATTGTGCTTATCATTAGAAGTGCTATTGGGTTCATTTAAAGCTTTGACTGTTCTCTGCTCCATTTCCAAACAAAGCTAGGAACTAGAAACCTCACTATTTTTCTCAGAATGTGAGAATTGTTATACCTCAAATTTATTTTTTTCTTGGGGGGGGGGGGGTGGAAGGGAAGAAATTACCTCCAAGCTTAAAGCTTTTTCACATTTAATCAGAGCTGCCACTTAGGTAAATCTGTACAAAGCAATTGTGTCATACATCAGTTGTGCAAGCTGGTTTCAAGGAAAAGTAGGCAGACTTTGAATTACTAATGATAGTTTAGGTACTTCCAATTAATGAAGTGGATTAGTAATAAAACCAATGTGAAGTATTAACAGTGTGCAGAATGTGTTTATAGAAAATGCACAGTAAAATTTTGTGTGGAATGTTCAAATTCCTTAAAACAAACAGTAACTGTAATATGAAAAAGGTGTTTGTTTTTGCATTACAATGTTACATTACAATTATAAACCCACAGCATATTCTATAATTGAAGTAGATATATCACCAAATTTTTTATACAAACATATATTAACATGTTCTTTATTCTTTTGCATTATAAAAGTTACTTTCAGATAATAAAATATCAAGCTTGGTTCGAAATAACCACAATGACACTTTTAGGTATACAATATATACAGCACTTCTAGTGTTGTTTAAGGATTCCTAACTGTGATTTGCAGTATTTGTTTTAAGTTGGATAAGACCCAGAATAAAAAAGGAAGTCAGTACTCTGGGTCTTCCCAAATCAGTGTAAAGAGATGCTGGAGTGTAGGCTGGAAAATTGTAGTCAGTTTCTTCTCTGCAAGTGGCCATATTGTAACTGTTTAAGGTGAGGAATAAAAGACTCTCGCTGCTAACCAGTACATCCTGAGTCTTCAGAATTATGAATAAGGAGAGAATAAAATCAATGTTGTGAGGAATTTGACTTAGCACACACACTGCATTTAAAACATTGGCATTCCTGTTACAATCCAGAGTGAAATAGGTACGTATAATCTAAACCCATGTGACTTTGCTCTTTTCAACAATTAAGTAAAAGAATATAGGCAAGATGACTTCAAACACTCCTACCGCTGACTGGCTGGAGTTCAGCTTTAGAAATTATACATAATATTGCAGATGATACAAAACTTGGCGTAAAAGCTAGTTCACAATAACTTGAGAAAAGAAACAAGAATGGCAAACAAAATGCTTACAACATCCTGGGGATGAAAATGGGAATGCACTTTGTTAGCCGAGTGGAAAGTGGATTTTGCTAATTAGGATATAATTTGTTTACAACTGACCAGTGATATTTTTTTACCCACTTCAATTCAGCCAACAAAATCCACATTAGCCAAAATCAAATTTCAATAGAATAAACATTTTTAAATGTAGATCCATTACTGCTTCTGATGTTTCTTACCATACCAAGCTTCATTTCTGTATTAATAACCTACATTAAAGTTATTTGTTCTTTTTTGGCTTTTGCTGTTCTTTGTAGCTTTTTCTACAATAGCCACTTTCATTAGAATAACCAATGTTAAATAAATCTGAGTGTCAAGATATGCATTGCTGGAATTTCTTCCAGTTTGATTTTCCCAACTCTTGGCCACAGACATCTAGTGGCTGTTTCATATCACAGTTTTCTTGAAGACAACATATACACAATAAGGTTCTAATATGCATGGCTAGGACCTGAGAATGCTTTTTGTTAATTGTGAACACTCACATCATAAAACATGTCTTTTAACTTTGTCATTGTCGTTCTGATTTCCATTCTCGATTATTGTAAACCAACTGTACATCTTGAAAACTAATTATTCCTTAGAAATAAATTCTCTTTGTACTATTTGCAGCAACTGTGACTTCACAGTGTAAAAATAAACAGTATGTTACTGTAGAAGAATGTAAAGCAAAAGCTTAAGTTACAAATTAACAACAAACTTAATGAACACTGCTAAAACTAACCAAATAGAAGTATTTCTGACAAACAAGCCCTTTTTTTGGATATCACTTTTGACTTGTCTGTCTTTGAATCCCAAAAGATGAAAAGTTATACTACTGACGGAGGCTGTTAAAGCAGTGATTGATACTTTGTATAATCTTTTCATTATTCAAGTATTCTAATGTTTGTGGAGAAATATTCATTCTTCTTGTCCATATTGTGCATATCTAGAAGAAAATTTTTCAAATCTTTCATGATCATTTTGTGTAACAGTTTGGCGAGCTGTTCTTCTGGCTTTCAAAAAGTCATCCAAGATTACATTCCTTACAGTTACCTGAAAAATTAAGAAAGTGTACCATTTATTTATCTTATACTTTAACTAAGCAATAACATGATACAAAAATAAATTGCTGTCCTCCAAGAGGCCAACTAAAAGCTAGGTTTATCCTGAATGATGCGATTACTGTCCATTCCAACAGATAATACAAATCTGTGCAAAAATAGTTCACAATCGTTGTCCCTAGCAAATGCTTCTTGCTCTTGCATGTGCTTGCTGCATATCACTTACAGCTGAACATCATTTCGTCTATGAACTGCACGAAAATCATAACTGAAAATGCAACCTGAATTAACAATGTGTTATACGCATGCAGAATTGAGCATTTTACTTAAGTTAATCGCAATCCTCAGACAAAAGTGCTACATCAAATCCAAATTCACTGAGGATTACTCAGCTGCCACATGGAATCAATCTGTTTATTTGTTGTTAGCTAATGCTGGATTTCTGACAATGAAGTCATTAATCCTCTTGCTCTCCAAAATTTTTCACTGATGATATTGAAGAGAGCAATAGCAGCAATAGTAACCGCTTTTTAGAGAGCACCATATTTTTATGTTTTGGCGGTCACATCGCTCTCTCACAACCCCCAGAATGTCTGGAGGACCACACCTGTCGTTGGTTTACGGGTCTCACCGCCCTGACCGGGAGAATTATAAAAATAAATTCACCGTCCATATCCTCTGATTACCAATCAGAGGACGTATTACATGCCATCAATCTGTTTATATTTCCTGCATTTTGGTTACATTTTCACTAGAACGCTTGTAAACTAGGATGTTACTCTTGTAATATCCATTACTGCAAGTGACAGATATTTTTCTAATGGTGAGTTGAACACATTAAGTATTTTAGAATCAATTAGAAACTGACACTGTGAAGTGATGTAATAATTCCAAAAAATTATACCGGGTGAATCATCTCATCTGCAGATTGATAACTGGCAACCCTGCATTTTACAGACAATGTCAAATGCAGGTGCTGACATCGCATTCACCAGCCCGCTGATTAGTGGAAAGTCATGGTAAAAGTCTGCAAAAGTTACATTTGCATTCATTTCTGTTTATGTTTCAAAAACTTTCTAGCAAATCATGTGTTCTTTCTGAATGCACTAGAAAGTGAATTTGCATATAAATGCAAAGTACCATTTCCTCTTGCAGATCACATAGAGGACAGAGTGGTGAAGAATATATCCCTATTTTGTTTAAATGTTTTGCCAGACAATCATGTCCTGTAATCAACCTGAAGGTTGCAACTGCCGTTTTTCAAGGATACTCAGGAATTACTGTTTGAATGTTTGGTAGTTCCCATCTTTTACTTTTATATTTTTCATAGTAATATTTTGCAATAATTTTTTTGAATTCAGAGTTGACTAACCTTTTAGCTGCATAAAATGGTAGATTAACTATAGATTTTTGTACACTGCTGGTACCCTTTTTTCCAAGAAAATCAGCCTTCTAAAGATTTGTAATAGGAAAAGAGGTGACATGTGACTCCAGCACCTGCTCCATCTTGGTTTGATAGCAATGGTCCATCAGTATAAATATGGAGCCATTCATGTTCTGGAAATCTAGTATGGATTGTCTCTAATGCCAATAATTTTAGAACCCTAGTTGGAGTATCACTTTTTTTAACTTCTTCTGTCAGGTGTGAATAATATGTCATGTCTAATGTTTGTGTCGGATTGACTTTAGATATGAACTTTTCCTTAGAATTAGGAAGGTATACATTCTTCTTGATGTCTTGAATTTTGGAAAGAAAGCTCTCCTGAGTCTTTAGTGTATGTGTAAAATTTCTCTTGTGCCATGTATTGAATGGGAGTCTGATCAACTTTTCATATTGAATAAGAGCCGCTTTTTCTATTTCATATTCAATGGGGTATTGGTTGGTTAGTATTTCCATAGTTGGTATTGGTGTGGTTTTGATAGCACCTGTAATTAGTCTCAGACTTTGGTTTTGAAAGATTTGAATTTTTTTTGTATTTGCTGTTACAAGGACTTCGCTACAGTAAGTAAATAATGGCTTTATATATACATTGTATGTTGTGTTAAGAGTTGCTCTGGAACATCCCCACTTCATTCCTGTTAGATGTTTTAACAGTGAAAGGCGCCTCTCTGCTCTTTGTATTACATTTTCTATTTGTTTGGTCTAGGTAAGTTTGGTATCAAATGTAACTCCTAAATATTTTGCTTCCTTTGTTTCTGGTAATTGTTGACCCTCAAAATTTAGTTTTATTTTTAGTGGTTTTTGTCTTAGTGAAAAGATTTGGTAGTTTGCTTTTGTTGTATTAACAGTCATTAAATTTTCTTTGCTCCACTTTTCTAGGTTGGTTAAGAATTGTTGCATGGTTTTTTTCTAGTTCTGTACTTTTGCCTTTTGGTTTTGAAGTCCACATTACTAAGTCATTGGCAAATAGTGCACACTTCACACCTGATTCTTGTATTTGTTGTGGCAGATCGTTAATAAATATATTCAAAAGTGTAGTGCTGAGCACTGCGCCTTGTGGTAAGCCATGGTGTACTTGTTTATATTTAGATATATTTCTTCCATATCTGGTTGCAATAGAGCGTTGTGTTAGGCAATGACATAGCCATGAAAGCATTGGACCTTGTATCCCTATTTTTTTTTTACTTTCTTTAGTAGTTTTGTTCTGCATATAAAATCATATACACTTTGCTAATCAATAAAAACTGATACACTAACTTCTTTTCTATTAAAGGAGTCTTTGATTTCTTGACTGAGAAGTAAGAGTTGTTCATTTGTAGAGTGGAACTCTATGAATTCAGCTTGACATGGGGAAATTAAATTTTGTGATTCTAGAAACCAATTTAACCTGTTTGACACCATTCTTTCCATCACTTTTGCTATTATGCTAGTAAGAGCTATTGGTCTATAATTTTTTATTTCTGAAGCTGTTTTATCTTTCTTCAAGAGTGGGACAATTATTGCTTTTCGCCATTCGGCAGGTACAGTGGTGTTCCAGGATAGATTGTAGAGTTTTAGTAGTTGTTGTTTTGCTGTTTTTCCAAGGTTTTCTATGAATTCTGGATGTATGTGATCTGGTCCAGGAGACTTTTTGTTTTTTAGATTATTAATTGCAATGTTCAGTTCTTGCATATTAAAATTTTGAAAAAAGATATTGTATTGAGTGTTAGGATCACATTCTCTTTCTTGTTTCAAATCTTTCTTAAATTCTTTATGTTCCTTTTTATTATTTCTTGTTACTTTATGTGAATTAGCATAATATTTATTGAATGTTTCGGCTATGGCTGCATCATTTGTTAATATTTTATTGTTGTGTATGATAAGTGTGCTGTTGCTTTCTCTCCTGTCCTTGACATTTTTTATGAACTTATGGGCTTTGTTGCCATCTGTCCTATAATCCATTTTTTCTAAGAAATTATTAAAGTGATTCTTTTTAGCTGTATTAATTTCTTTTTTTAGTGAGGCACATTTCTTTCACCATATTTGTGTATCTGATATGTTTTTTGTTTGTTCAGCTGTATTTCTAGCTATATCCCTTTGCTTTTTCAGTTCTTCTAACTGGGGGTTCCAAAAGGGTTTGAAATTTTTTATTCTTCCACAAGGAATGTCAGTTCCTAGGATGGGTTTACAGAAATTTTTGTTCACATGATCTGGGTGGTCATGCAGCTCATATGAACAAAAATTTCTGTAAAGTCATCCTAGAATATATATCTATATATAATATATATCTATTACCTTAAGCAGTGAGTTCATGTGATAACTGCAATAAAAATTTATTAAGGAACTATTTATATTAGTATAAAAGTGTGTGCCTAGGTCGTGACAAGCAGAAGCATGTGCTTTTGTTTACTCAGAGGGAACTCTGGCTTACAGTAGTTCTGTCTCTAGCTAATGGATTGAATGTCCTTGTTCTGTATAGCCTAGCTCAGTTGTTTCACTTGGTGGAATAACATCTATACAAACCATGAAACACTGGGTGTACCTGTAAAGATCCACATGATTTAGTAGCAGCTGATATAAACAAACACTCTAATGTACTATAGGCCATGTTGTGAGAGTTTGTTTCTTATTGGGTAATGTTGTTGTTAGCTAATGCTGGATTTCTGACAATGAAGTCATTAATCCTCTTGCTCTCCAATATTTTTCACTGATGGATGGGGCACTAGAAGTGACCGGGCATATTTGAAGGTGTCTCGATCCATTTCCTCTTGCAGATCACATAGAGGACAGAGTGGTGAAGAATATATCCCAATTCTGTTTAAATGTTTTGCCAGACAATCATGTCCTGTAATCAACCTGAAGGTTGCAACTGCTGTTTTTCGAGGATACTCAGGAATTACTGTTTGAATGTTTGGCAGTGGCGGCTCGTAACTTTTCGCAGTGGGTGTGCAGTAGGGTTCGAATAATCCGGGGGGTTGGGGGGTGGGGGTGGGGTGGGATTTATCTTCCCGTTAAATAATTTCCCTAGCTTGTCAAAGAGGAATTCCTTCCCTGGTAGGAGACACGACTTTATTTTTCCACTTTCACAGATGCTATGGTACTACAGCGCATTGTTCACACACAGGGAGAGAGCGTTCGCACCTTGTCCATCTGGATTTAAAAATTCCCAGAATCTTTCCACTGGCTTGCCATTTGGTAACAGGTAACGAAACACAATCACCATTTGAATTGGCCATTACAGCAATGTGCTCTGCTTTAGAAATTTCTCCCTTAATTTCTTCTTGGTATATGTCAAGCATACACTGCAATAAATTGTTTTGCATTTCTTCCGACGCTCCCCAAAAAACGCAGGGTTGCTTAAGATGTTCTTTCACCGCAGAATCTAATTCTGCTATGAAGTTTATCAGTCCTTGAAAGACGCCGGGATTCAATGAGTTTTTACTTTCGTCGTGTCCCCTGAGAGCCAACTCGCAGTATTTTATGCTCTGCAGAATTTTATGCAGTTAATGATCTGCGACAGACATATCTGTTCTTAGTAATTTCCTCGTGTTTTTTCACGTTACGCCTAAAAGCACTATCTAACTGCTAAGATATATTTTCCTAGAACATTTAGTTCTGATTCCAAATCATATGGACCATCAGCACGTCCACCAAGCAACCGATATCACCACAACCATAAACATTTAAAACAAGAACCGGTTGGTTACTTCACAAGCACATACCCATGAAAAAGTTGAATACACAATTTCATTAAATTTTCTTGTAAGGGTTTTCTCTCTACAATTAGTCACCTGAACTAAACAGATTGGTGGCAGTGGTCTGCCTACGTTTTTAATTTTCAGCTTCTTTACCAAGGATAAAATGGAGAGGTTTATCTCCTTTAGTTTCACAACGTCATTAATTTCCACAATTGCACACACTGAAATTTACTGCAAAGGACACACATATGCATACAGTTCGCTACCAGAAACACAAACCTAACAAATACAAAATATAAACACAGCAACAAAGCAATTATCCCAAACTGAAGCATTGGCCTTAGTAAATTGTAAAGATCAATTGTATGCATTTATAATGGTTTAATAAAAATATATGCAATGTGTTTGCAACATTAACATAACTGTCAAGCTAATACAGAAAATGGCTACATTATATTTAGAAACATAAAGTTGGCTATCCTGGTGGCAGGCTGATCCCAACTTCTGCAAAACGAGAGAGAGGGAAGTGGTCGTTCAGGAGGGAAATGAATATAACTTGCACGTGAACGCAGTACGGATGCGCAGTAAGAATTGCATCGCTCGGGTTTGTCGATTGTACCGCATTAACTCACTGTACTCCTAAATACAAGCTACTCCTCTCCCCCTGCACCCTCTCACCTAAAAACTTCCTTTGCCAATCGCAGAATCTGGTTTATGAGTGTCTACGGTGTTGACCGAATGCACTAGCCTCGCGAAAGAAGGCGCGGGAAGATTAAACGAGCAAGTTTATATAGAAGAAAGTTGAACATTTTACCTTCTCGTATACGTACTTATAGAACTAAATACACATTCACATACAGGAAAAATAAGTGGGTGTGCACTTGCGAGCATGTGATCACCCAGGAGCCGCAACTGATGTTTGGTAGTTCCCATCTTTTATTCTTTGATTTTTCATAGTAATATTTTGCAATAATTTTTTTGAATTCAGAGTTGACTAATCTTTTAGCTCTACCATCTACCATTTATTGGGTAATGTGAACAGTGCAATCAGATCAGAATTTCTGTAATTTTATTAATTTGTTAAAATTAATTCATAAGTGTAGCTAGATTTTCCCCAACTTTAAGAAATAACAATTTAGATACAACTCAGAGAATTATTTGATACTTTATTGGCTCTTCGAAGTACCAAGAAGTTTTGCAAAATGATTTCTAGAAAAATTGCTGGTACCTAATTAGCTATATAAGTGAGTTGGCACGGACAGAGAAATCAGTTTTAAGTCAGAGTCAAGTCAGTTAGCTTTAAATGAGTGAGTAGAATTGTCAAGAGTGAGCTGAGAACAGTGGAGCAGTGTTTTGAGTCAAGTTTAAGATAGAACAGAACAGCTGTGAGTTGCAAGGTTGCGACAAATTGTAATTCAGTTTTAGGGGAAATAAAGTGATATTGGAAAGTAACCTGAAATGTCAACAATCACATTTTCAAGTCAATGATATACATCAATCTTGAAGCTAATAGTCGTTGTGTCCTCGTTGGATCGCCATTTGAAGCTAGAAGTCGTTCGGTTCTCGTTGTCTCGCCATTTGATGTGTAAATGTCGTTGGTCTCGTCGCCCGTTGATTTGGTTCGTTCCCGCTAGCTCAGGTTGAGATCTCTTTATTTATCTCGGGTACGCGCAGGTGTGATAGACTACCCAAGAAAACCTTTGTATATTGTTTATTACATCTTAGATATTTTCGGGAGTAAGGCCGATTTGCTACCTGCAGAAGAATCGCACTCACGTCTGCACTCCACAACGTGCGGTGCTGGTCTGGGGTGAGGGGTGACGCTTTCTAGCTTACCCACGCTAGGAAAACCGTTCTCTCCAATTTTAAATGTCATGACGTCATCCAAGAAAGCCTCGTATCCAAAATGCTATTTCCTTTTCCCGCAATTTAGAAATGTCCCTTTCTATTATAACATGTTCTTTTATGAATTTCGAATATATAATTACCTTTTTAGGATTAAACGATGTTTACTTTATATTTTATTAAATATATCGCGTGACTTTTAAGATTAGCAGACCTGAATTTCAAACGTGAATTTAAACTATGTAGTATGACGTCATGACTCGTTAATTTCAAACCAATAATGCGTTTATCCTACAAATTTAACGACTATTATTTACTCATATCTTGCTCACCTTACAACACTTCCTGCTCTATTATCTATGTATGTTATTACTCAACACTTATCGCAAATCTCACATCCGGCAATTAAATTAAAACGTGTCTTTATCAAAAGCCCATTCGATTGGAAATCTTAATTTCGGTATCAATCTACAATATGTTATTAGTATGGCTCAGATTTTTAGTTTAATACCTATTTTGCTTGCATCCTAATATGAACATGAGACTCAGTTTAATATAGTGGTTGTTCACATTAGAGAAAGTATTTTAAGTTTTATTGTACGGGGTGGGCCAAAAGTTGCAATTGGATATTTTCTCATTTTGTGTAAGTTTGTGTAACAATAATAAACCTTCACAGTGACGTAAAAATGTCATTTATTAATTGATTGCTGCACTAATAAGGAATGGAAATATGAAAAGATAAAGATAATTGGGCCAGTCAGTGTGGTGGCCCTATGTGGACAGTAACCCTCAATTTTCATTCAATGTTCTTGGGGTCTGCATTTCCGCCAATCGTTTCCTTGTTGATTTCTTTGCCAAATGCTCCAGTGATTCAGACAGAAGATAACTAACATCATCATTGCAATATTTTTTAGGTCTTCCGCTGCATTTTGCATCCAACACAGAGCCTGCTGAGAAAGTCTTCTTTTCCAGTTTTCGGAAATTAACTTCACTGGGAGTTGCTTTATTGGAATGAGGAAAGAAGTTTTCTCTGATTTCTTCATACGTTTCACCAGTTCTTTGTTTTTCATGAACCCACACACTAATGATGAGACATTTTTCAATCGTATATTTGCTTGTATAAGCCATTGCTAACAATACAAACAGCGCTTCACATTGAAAACATTAACTATTAACCTCTTGAGGGATATCGACGTGAAATCACGTCCATTTAAAATGACGGATGAGCGATATGGGCGTGTATACACGTCCTGTGCGTTTAAGCATTTAACCCTTATTTATCCCTTATCCAACTCAACTTATTATAATTTTCCCTTTATGAAACATTTTAGTAAGGTCTATATACTTTATTGGCTTACCTTAATATGTTCGTTTAACAGTAATTTACCTCAAAACAGGGATAAACACACAAGGGTACGTACATCTCCACATTCGCGAATTCCCTTCTTGAAGCACACGAAACACTTTGGAGATGGGCTGTTGATGGTATCCTTTTAGGATAATGTTTTCCTTGAAGTCTGAGGGGTGCAGGGGTTTTGGATTTTCAACCCCCAACGTGGTATTGTTCAATTAGGCTGCGATCTATTTATAGTCGGAAGTCAAGGTCGGTCATTGTCCTGTGTGGGTTTAGAGCTCTCCAAATTACCAAACAATTGTATATGGTTATATCCAGTTGGTGCAAAAGTATCTTTTTATACCACTTCTCCCTTCAGCTACAAGCAGGAAAGTATACGTATGTATTTCAACAAAGAAAGACATGGACTCTACTAAGTTACGAAACTCGCGCAAGCAAAAGTTGCAATGTTGATCTATTCTGATGACTCAAGAGACCACGCATACAGTAGCGCTTTATTACACAGTATGCTGACGCATAAGCCACACATACAATGGGTGTTTCTTTACTGTTTCTTTCCGAGAACTTATATTAGATGCGTTCGACAGACAAAGTTGACTTTTCACCACAGTGAAACAAAATTGTGCCATTTCAACGTTTTGTAAATACAACTCAACTTTGCTGATGACGTACATTTATACTGCAAATAACGAGTTTTATACCAGTTTTTGTTTCATTAAAATAACTTAATATTTACACAAAATACAGCTGTGTATATACGAAGTACTTTTAGCACATTTAACAATTTAAATGCTAGCAGTTCTCGGCTTGCGGACGTTTTAAATGCCCATCGCTGAAGAGGTTAAAATGCGCAAAATCTGGCTTGTCACTATAACATAACAATGTCCTCGCTCTATCCGAAAATTGACAAACTAATGCAACAAAACATATAGGTGAAGTATGAAGGTGAAAAATATCCCTCTTAACCTATGAATAGTTTTTAATTAGACTTCGGTTTTGGAAAGTGAGTTATTTCAATATAAACATTACCTGATCGCGACTTTTAGCCCACCCAGTATATAAAACCACATATTTTATGATCATTTTATGTAAATAAATAATTTCATTTATTCACATAAATTACACAAAAATTGCATAAAAATCTTTCTTAAATTTTTTGCACATATTTACATGAAGTCACATAAAAGCAGCAGCGGATTACTTTCAACAAGTCACCATCTGACTTCTTTAATGCTCAATTACATAGGTCAGATGTCACAATTTGTTATTCATTATTGGAAGCAATAAATAAACTAAATTGTAATGATGCCAGTTCAGATAAAAATCTTCAAGAACTTTTAAGTAACACTGTGTTAAGGAACGACTTGGCATACATTTCCATAATATGTGTTTCCTTTGTGATCCCATAAAGAAACCTGACCCAGCAGGAATGTCTATGAGAGAAACAGTTCAAGTAGTTCAGTAAAACAATTGAATGTTCTTTTCTGGTCTAGCAGTACACAATTAAAAAGAAAATAATAGTGAATTTAACATATGTGTTGGATGGGCAACCTGAAGAAATTGTTGATGAGTGAGTGACATTCCATGTTATAATTATGCTACTTACTTCTCATGATGTAAAGCGACCATTTTCAAAATTTAAGACACTTCATGAAAATAGACAATCTTTTGGGGTGGAAAATTTAAGGAAGCTTGTGCTTGTTTACTATAACTCTACAGTACTTGGTGATCCCTTCCAGAAATAGTGTCTGGGGAGTACCATATGGAATTACATTAGCTCAGCCATTCAGATGTTAAAAAATATTTATTTGTTTTGGCACATGTTTTTTACATTTTCAGGGCATAAAAATAAGTATTTCCCAAGTTTTAAGCATCTAAAAATCCGAGCCCTAATTATTAGTATAAACTGCAGCTGGATAATAGCTTGCAAAATCTGCCTCAGCTATGACTCATATCTCGTGGGTTTTTAGCATTGGTGAAATAATGAACTCTGAATTAATTTCTCCTGCAAACTTTTATTTCCATGCCACATATATAGTTGTTATGTACAGATTAGTTTTCTCTCTTGCAACCATGTATCCTTGTAAAGATTATTCATTTGCGAAATTAACTTTCCCAATTATTTTAGAAATTGTGGTTTCTAAAGGTGTTATGAATTTTATGCACCCTTGTGAGTTTCTGAAACTGTTAGACTTTGTTATGTTCTGTTGGAGAGAGATATGTGCAGCTTCTCTTGACGCAAGTCTTACAATGAATGATATGGGGCACACGCTTCTTGAGTCATGCTTTTGGTTACTGACAATGACCCTTAGATTTTTCCTCTTCTATCAGCAGTTCTACATTTCTCATTGGCGGACCTTTTGTTTGCATTGTTTAACAACTGCATGTTAATGGCCATTTCGCTACTTTTTAGATGCATGACTTCTGAATATTATTACTATCATGTTTATTCATATTGGTATTCATATTCCTCTCCTTATAATTCTCCTTATTTTATTATTATTTTTTTATTATTAATATGATTATCAGTATGACATTATTAATATTCTTATTAATAGGTTGATTTGTTGCATCACAAAACAGATATAACAATACATAGATATTTGCAAATCTTCAAAGTGTACAAACATTTTCTAGAAATGAGATCATAAACAGATATAAAAATTCTAAAGGTTATAACAAATCTTAGAGTCTATAAGCTTCACTTATCTTAATCTGCTGAAAGATATTAAGCAGACATTAAGATAAGTGAAGCTTATGGTCTCTAAGATTTGTTATAACCTTAGAATTGTATTGCTTTACTGTTAATAGCTTCAGTTTTTCAAGATATAAACATATTTACAGACCATCAAATTTGTACAAACAGCCTAAGTTGAAAAATATGTCTATATTTCTCTGCTCCAACTTACTTACAAGTAAGTTCAATTTATCAATATGCTCCACTGTTATAAGCACTTCATTTTAATAAGTTTATAAAACGTTTATCTATTAAGAAATGTTTTAATTTGCTTTGAAATTATTTGGTATCATTTAGTGCCTTAATAGCAGTTGGCAGTCTGTCAAATAAAATCTCTCCCATTACAAAAAATCTTCATCAGTGGATTCTTTTATAGACTGTTCCTTAAAACAGCCATGGTTGTGTCTGGTATTAGAGTGATGTACATCAATATTCTTCAAATTCAGCTTTTCTACAACACAGAGAACCGCCTTATAGACATACAGTGAGTAAAGTGTGAACATTTTGTTTACCTTGAATATATTTACAAGAGTCTGAATTTTTCAAATTAAAAATTAACCTAATGCATCTTTTCTGTAGTATGAATACTCAGTCCAGACGTACCCTTGGACATCTTCATCACATTTCTATTCCATATGATAGATACCGGTACATAACCCCATAATAATGTATTATGTTGCCTCCAGTGTTGACTGTTGGGCCTGACTGAGGATGGAAGTAATAGATTCTGAAACATGTTCTGCTTTTAAATTTACATAAGTGAAGTTAGGGCAAAAAATCTGGTTCAATAATCTTTCAAGTTATTGTTTTGCTTCACTATTTCCAACTTCTAACCACAAAATCAAGTGTTGTATTGCCTTTCATTTGGAGAACTGTTTTGAGATGTACCACATCCAATACATAATCATGTTAGGGCATCAAAATCAGTGAGTCAGTGCTTCCAGCATCATGCATGCTACATTTCAGAACAGAAATTATATTGGTTGATTTTACATAAATTTTTAAACTTTACAATACTATTGTGCACCTCTACAGGGATTTAAATCAGATTTCTCAGGTAGCCATGAGGGTGTTTAAATGAGATCCCTATAGGTTTTTAAATAAGCCTAAACTCTAAAACCCAAGGTCTAATACAATCTTTGTGAGAACACTTGTTAGCATTTAAAAATACTTTTTGCTCCACTTACATAAAATTTTAAGTAGCGTGTTAAATATTGTTGTTGTTAGCTAATGCTGGATTTCTGACAATGAAGTCATTAATCCTCTTGCTCTCCAATATTTTTCACTGATGGATGGGGCACTAGAAGTGGCTGGGCATATTTGAAGGTGGTCTCGATCCATTTCCTCTTGCAGATCACATAGCGGACAGAGTGGTGAAGAATATATCCCAATTCTGTTTAAATGTTTTGCCAGACAATCATGTCCTGTAATCAACCTGAAGGTTGCAACTGCTGTTTTTCGAGGATACTCAGGAATTACTGTTTGAATGTTTGGTAGTTCCCATCTTTTATTCTTTGATTTTTCATAGTAATATTTTGCAATAATTTTTTTGAATTCAGAGTTGACTAATCTTTTAGCTGCATAAAATGGTAGATTAACTATAGATTTTTGTGCACTGCTGGTACCCTTTTTTGCAAGAAAATCAGTTTTCTCATTACCACTCAGTCCACAGTGAGCCGGTATCCATTGGAAGACTAGGTGTTTTTGAAGTGCTGTTAGATGGGTAAGGATTTTCCAACATTCTATAATTGTTTGGTTTTTTGGTGACAACTTGGAAGTAATTGCTATAATTGCTGCCCTGGAATCTGAGAGAATAACTGCTTGCTGAAAATGTGAAATTCTGTACAAAAGATTAAGAGGTAGAACTGGAACTTAAAAATTCAATGCCACAACTGGGATTTGAACCACAGACCTTCCGCTTACCAGGCGGATGCTCTACCACTGAGCTATTGTGACAAACTGCCAGAATGGCATTAACTTCTCAAACCAGTTCATATTTCTCCTGGTAAACCACAAAGGCAGTCTCACATCAGAGACAAATTACCCCAATGGTGACTTACTATTGTAAGTACTTTGTATCCCAGGATTAAATAACCTTCAGATGGTAATTATTATTTATTTATGCCAACAAACTTCCTGTTGGTGTTTTTAAACACACAAGCCGAGTGTGGGCAAAGTTTAAGAGGTAGAACTGGAACTTAAAAATTCAATGCCACAACTGGGATTTGAACCACAGGCCTTCCGCTTACCGGGCGGCTGCTCTACCACTGAGCTATTGTGACAAACTGCCAGAATGGCATTAAATTCTCAAACCAGTTTGTATTTCTCCTGGTAAACCACAAAGGCAGTCTCACATCAGAGACAAATTACCCCAATGGTGACTTACTATTGTAAGTACTTTATATCGCAGGATTAAATAACCTTGAGATGTTAATTATTATTTATTTATGTCTGTGGTTCAAATCCCTGTTGTGGCATTGAATTTTTAAGTTCCAGTTCTACCTCTCAAACTTTGCCCACACATGGCTTGTGTGTTTAAAAACACCAACAGTAAGTTTGTTGGCATAAATAAATAATAATTAACATGTGAAGGTTATTTAATCCTGGGATATAAAGTACTTACAATAGTAAGTCACCATTGGGGTAATTTGTCTCTGATGTGAGACTGCCTTTGTGGTTTACCAGGAGAAATACGAACTGGTTTGAGAATTTAATGCCATTCTGGCAGTTTGTCACAATAGCTCAGTGGTAGAGCAGCCGCCCGGTAAGCGGAAGGTCTGTGGTTCAAATCCCAGTTGTGGCATTGAATTTTTAAGTTCCAGTTCTACCTCTCAAACTTTGCCCACACACGGGTTGTGTGTTTAAAAACACCAACAGTAAGTTTGTTGGCATAAATAAATAATAATTAGTAAAATGAATTAAGGAAATTGAAGCTATTAACTGTGAAGCAACAAGATTCCAAAGTAAAAACAAATTAAAAACTAAAAACTTCACTTATCTTAGTAATGTTGCAAGTTCTTGGTGCAAAGCTTTGAGAATGAGTTGGAGTCAACTCGAAACTTTAGTCAGCTTTGCACCAAGAACTTGCAACATTACTAAGATAAGTGAAGTTTTTAGTTTCCAATTTGTTTTTACTTTAGAATTAGTAAAATGAACTTTGGGTAACCCTTTTATAATTACTTTCATTTTCACTGTGACACTTTTATGTAGTAGTGCTCAAAGTTATTAGTGATTGATAATGTTACCTATTACAATAATTAACTATGTCTAAATTAATGGTTCCTGTGGACAACCCTAACTTCTGGGCATTGCGTGTGTCCTTAATTAAACTTCTTAAATTAATGTTTTTTTGAGAAAGTGGGTTATCTATAACAGTATACACCCTCCTAGGTGAGTGTTTCATGATATTTATATTCATTTTTTTTCTTTTATATTCAAGCTGAGCAGAACATTACTTCCACTTACTGGTGTTTTGCTCCTCACTGTAGCTTTTCTATCTGACCTTACCTTGGTCATCTCTTGTTCTCTTCCGGCCCCGATGCTATTAGGGTTCCCGAGGGCTAGAGAGTCTTTATTTTTCCAACCTCTCCATTTCTCTAATTTCTTTCCAAACTCTTAACCCCTAACATGCTGACCTGTCATGGCATGTATACGTCCTCTGATTGGTAATCAGAGGATATGGTCGGTGAATTTATTTTGATAACTCTCCCGGTCAGGTCGGTGAGACCCGTAAACCAACAACAGGTGTGGTCCTCCAGACATTCTGGGGGTTGTGAGAGAGCGATGTGACCACCAAAACATAAAAATATGGTGCTCTCTTAAAAAACGGTTACTATTACTGCTATTGCTCTCTTCAATATCAAATTATGAAATAGGGCTCGAGGGGAAAAATGTTCTGGAGTTAAAATAGTCCCCCATTCGGATTTCCGGGCAGGGACTACTTCTCGAGAACCAAAACTTTATATAAATAGAAGATCTAAAATCAGAATTCTACAATGGAACGCAGGTGGTCTCACCCAAACAAAAAGAATAGAACTGAATAAAATTGTATTTGAGTATAACAGATATATTTGTCATACAAGAAGCAAATGTAACAAATGATCAACTTAAATACTTCAATTTTACTGGATTTTTACTACACCTACTACCCAAAAATAGACAGATAAGTAGTGGAATATTAGTTGGAGTCAAAAATGATATTAAATCCTCCTTTCAAATTGTTAAAGAAATGGATAACACAGATAAAGCTGAATTAATAAAGCTAAATTTTTGGGATAACAAAACACATCTTCATTTATACAGTATTTACAATCGTCCCAGGAATGAACCAGATCTCTCACTTATTGAACAATTAAACAAAACAATCATAATTGGGGATTTCAATGCCCATTCCAAAAGATTGGGTTATGAAAAAGTGGATTCTACAGGGTAGATAGTGGAAGAATTTTGGAATACCACAACCTTTGAACTGATTTATGATAAAGAAGATACCAAAACCTTCATACATTACTCTGGAGCAGGTAGTAACCCAGACCTCTTGTTAGCTACAACAGATGTTGTTTCAAAAATTAAAAAACAAGTTATAGAAGACCCAAGTTCTGGTCACAGACCAGTAATTGCTGATATAAAACTGTTGTTGTTGTTGTTGTTGTTTTCTAGTGCCTTGCATCTGGCAATGAAGCCATTAGCATTCGTGCTTTCCAATACTTTTGAACTGTAGTTTCTTCTGATCTTAATGCTTCACAGGTCTTCAAGTGCTCTTCATTCATTTCTGCTGGATCGTTACACAGGACACATATCGGTGAGGCTGAGATAAAACTAGATAATACAAATAACAGTCAAAATCACAGAAATCTGTATTGGAACTATATCTAAAAATAATCTAATCTAAAAAACAAAAAGTCTCCTGGACCACATCACATACATCCAGAGTTCATAAAAAAACCTTGGAAAAACAGCAGAACAACAACTACTAAAACTCTACAATCTATCCTGGAACACCACTGTACCTGCCAAATGGCAAAAAGCAATAATTGTCCCACTCTTGAAGAAAGATAAAACAGCATCAGAAATAAAAAATTATAGGCCAATAGCTCTTACTAGCATAATAGCTAAAGTGATGGAAAGATGTGTGTGTGTGTGTGTGTGTGTGTGTGTGTGTGTGTGTGTGTGTGTGTGTGTGTGTGTGTATGTGTCTGTGTGTGGGTGGGTGTGTGTATGTGTCTGTGTGTGGGTGGGTGGGTGTGTGTATGTGTGTGTGTATATGTGTGTGTGTTTATGTATGTGTGTATGTATGTAGGTATTTTTTTTGTTGACAATAACAACTTATTTCAGCATGTTCCATTACAGAAATATAATACTACATGCATATGGTTTTACATAATTGAGCATATCTAAGATTACAATACAATCGTTATTGGTTTCATACAATTATGTTATGGTAGTTATTTTCAAAAGTTCAAAGTCTTTATTGTTTACATACTTGTGGAATAGTTTCATATGTTTTTCCACTAATTCTTGATTTGTGATAGACCACTTCGCGCCTTTAAGTGTCACGGCTTTCTTGAAATACTTTCTTCCACGGTTTAGTACTTCACACTCCCATAGGATGTGGTGCACCGTTTGTGTTTCCTTTTTACACACGCATGTTGGATCTTTTGTTAATTTGAATCGATGGAAGTATTCACCAAACTTCCCATGACCAGTAGTTACTGCTGTAAAGTTGTGGGTAAGCTTTAAAGTCATTTTTAGTCCTTTTTCAATGCTGGGGAAGTAGGTCTTTTTGTAAGTGCAGCATTTTGTGTGGTTTTCCACTCATTTTCCCATCATTTCAGGCTCTCTTGTTTCAGTTCACTTTTCATGGTGCTAATGGGCTTTAGATCGTACACTATTGCTGTAGCTGTGTTGTTTGCTGCTTCTTTAGCTAGTGTGTCAGCAAGCTCATTTCTTTCAATTCCTATATGCCCTTTAACCCATGTAAAATTTATCTTCCATTCTTTGGATTTTAGGGTTGTTAGGTTGAGTCTTATTTCCTCTATCAGAGGATAATGTTTTCTGTTATTCCATAGAAGATCTAATGTTATCTGGCTATCAATGTACACTGCTGCAGATTTATCTTTAATTTCTGTGGCATTAAGAATTTTAAGAGCATTTAATATAGCGATTTGTTCCAGTTGGAGCACCTGTTGTGTAATTTAAACTGATATTTTTGTATTGATTGGTTCTGATAGATGACAGCAACTCCAGATCCTACACCCGTATGAGTTTTGCTGCCATCGGTATATATTTGAATTGCATATGCCTCTGTTTCGTTCTTTTCTTCAATGATTATGCTATTGGCAGGATGGGGCCATCTTTCGTAGCTTATCGGAATGTCAAGTTGGGCTGTTATTTTTACTCTTCCCCTTATAATATTGTGGTAAATGGCTATTTCTGTTAGTTTGATGATGATTGGAGTTGTTCCGGCCAGAGTACATAGGGCTTCGTGTGAAGTGGTCCTGAATGCTTTTGTAATTTTAATATTTACTAATCTTTGTACCTGTCTTATTTTTTGGGCATTATATTGTATTTTTAAAGCATCTATCCAAACAGGCACTCCATAAGAGATCAGTGGCAAGATTGCTCCTTTGTAGATTATGCTCATTACTTCAGAGCACAGTCCCCAGTTGATTTTTGCCGATTTTCCTAATGCATATATTAGTTTCTTTGACTTTTCCACTATATGATCGATATGCTGACGGAATCTGAATCTGTTGTCTACTATTATTCCTAGATATTTTATAGTCTCTGTCTGTTCTATTTTGCCACTATTCAGGTATACGTTTAATCGTTGTTGAGTTTTTGGTTTCCTTCGAGATATTAGCATTACTGAACTTTTGCCTCTATTGAATGTTATCTTGTTTGTTGCGGCCCATGTTGTAATACTTCGGATTTCTATATTTGCTTGATTCTCTAATTCCAGTGTGCTTTTTCCTTTGATAAGAACCAGAACATCATCGGCAAAGGCGATGAGTTTAGTACATGGTTTGAAGTTTAGTTTCAGTAAGGAGTCATAATAGATGTTTCGTAGCCTAGGCCCACAGCAGGATCCCTGTGGGCATCCCTTAGTTGCTTTCCTTTCTACTGAGATACTGTTTGTTGTGAGTGTGCATCGTCTCTCACTTAAGTAGCTTTGTGTTAACCTTTACAAATTCTTCGGGCATTGGAAGTTCTTTAGGGCATTGAGTATACCTGGCCACCAGGCACTATCAAATGCCCCTTTAACATCTAGGCTGATTGCCACTACACTGCTATTGTTTTGTAAACTTTCTTCGATGAAATCCTTGGCCGACATGATTGCATCTAGTGTACTTGTTTGTGGTGTGAAACTGTATTGACTTTTACTTAATTTGCCATTCGAATATAAATAGTACATGATTCGGTTTATGAAAAGTTTCTCTAGTACTTTGGCAGCAACCTTCAGTAGACTTATTGGTCTGTATTTGGTGACTTCTGCAGTATTTTCTCTACCAGGCTTTATAATAGGTATTATTTTAGCTGTTTTTCAGACTTGGAAATTTTCCTCCTTCTAGAAATTTGTTATATTATAATGCAGTGGCGTTGAATCAAATGCTAGATTGAGTATATTGCTAGTTATACCATCAACTTCTGGGGCTTTTTGGGTGTACATGTTTTCTATAACGTCTCTGATTTCATTGATAGTGAATGGTCTGTCGTCCTCTGTGGTTGGGGGTTGTAGTATATTACTCCCTATTTCCCTATGTTGCACATTGTCAGTTCTTTCCTCATCAGTTGGGACAAAGTAATCCATTATGTAATTCACTGTGTTAAATGTGTCTATGGTATATGTGCCATCTGATTTCTTAAGGGTTGAAAGGATGTGGTTTTTCCGAATTTTGCCAGATGCCAGTTGGTATACAGCACTCCATGGGTTTGAGTTCGTACCTATGCTGCAAAAATCCTTCCAGGACTTTATTTTCTCTCGTCGGATAGTTCTTTGGTGCATAGTTTTTGTTTCATATGTATGTGTGTGCGTGCGTGCGTGTGTGTATGTATGTATGCCTTTATTCACCATAAGAATTTTTTTTACAAATTCATGGCTTCATCAATTTTTAAATAAGGAATACAAATAATTAATATTGCTTTAAACAATATCATGAATACAAATAATATATATACCAAGACAGCATTACAGTAATATGAGTGTAAGTTATATATACAGAGGCTACAGATTAAACACTGTAATGGGATAAATCAAATCGATTGCTAAAGCAAGTTCTTAAATAAAACGTTTGCCAAACGATCATTCTTTGTAGTTAACAGGTGTGTATCAGCTAGGGTTTGCTCCAACTCGGGGAAAAACAATCATTAGTGTGAGGATGCAGACAATGCCGAACAAAAGGCGAAAAATCCTTTTGAGCCTTTTGTTAAGCTAACAGGAACGCCCTGTACAGTGAGGTGAGAACCCCTCCAGAAATTCCCGCCACGACAAGGCATGCCTATAGGTGGAAATTATAGCGCCGCGTGTACAATATGAATTTCCATCAATGACGGCAACCGCGTGGTCAGAAGGTAAGGGTAGAATCAGGGGAAACGAAAAAGTTATAAAACCAGCAAACACACGTTTTAGTCATACAAGGTTACAGTTCTTACAGCAGTCTTCCAACTCTTCAGCCGTCTTACAACACCCCTACAACATTATTATAAGCTCCAGTCAGAACTGCGAGAAAAAGTCAGTGACAAAGAAGGACAAAGGGTATATGGTATGAAGAGAAGCGCTTAATGTGGACTGGAATAAACAGGTTTCACAATAACTGGTTCTTATTTCTTTAACACCCATGAGATAAGATCTCAGCCGAGGCAATCTGTGTGAGACCTAGGAGTACCAGCCGCAACACAGATAGATAAAATTATTCAGAGAATGAATCAAAGAACTCCTGCACACTGTAGAAGGCTCAAGTAGAAAGGGAGTTATCCAAATTATGGACTTGTTCAGTAGTTCAATAATATCATAAGAAAGTATATGCAATTACAGTACTGGAAATTCTTTTCTAAATAACCGATGAGTCTTAACTCAATAAATCCAAAGTTACTTTTTATTTACTGGAGTAAGTGTTTGCATTGCAGTGTCAGCATCACTTCAATCAATCAATTTATCAATCAATCAATTTATTCATCCTTCGATCAAATACATGATATTGGATATATCAGGTGTGTAAAATAACATGATCACAGTAATGCTATACATAAAGTATACATATTAATGTTATTCTAATATTCAAAACAGTACATGAAAGAATCACATAATTTTTTAGGTATGGATATTACACTCCATATATTCTTCTACAGAGTAAAAGGCTGTTTGTTTAAACCATTTTTTGACTAGGAGAGTAAATCTGTTCAGTGTAAGTTCTCTTACATTAAGAGGAAGTTTATTAAAAAGTGTAAGCTGTTGGTAGCAGTGGCTCTTAATACTCCTGCTTAATCGGTTATGTGGTGTGTGTAAGTCAGATTTACATCTAGTATTATAACTATGTACCGCTGAACGATTTGCAAATTTATTAATATTTTCTTTAACATACATAATATTACTATATATATAATGAAGGTAGTGTCATTATCTTAAGATTTCTAAAGCTAGGTTTAAATATTTCTTGTGGTCTTAATTCTGTCATTAATCTAAGTTTTCTTTTGCCAGATAAATACATTTTTAGACGTAGCACAATTTCCCCAGAGTCTAATCCCATATAATAAATGAGAATGAAAAAAGGCATAGTAGGAAGTGAGTAGCACATTTTGACTTACACATTTCTTCAATTTGCGTAAAAGATACCATATTCATGCAAGCTTTATAGAAAGATAGAAGGTGTGTGTATCCCAGGTTAATCTAGTGTCTAAATGCAATCCTAACATTTTCACAGAATTTTTAATATTATG
Source organism: Tenodera sinensis (assembly GCA_030765045.1). NCBI lineage: Eukaryota > Metazoa > Arthropoda > Insecta > Mantodea > Mantidae > Tenodera > Tenodera sinensis. Next base: position 59,060,542 of record CM060968.1, read on the forward strand.
TTGTAATGTAAACAATATGTTATTAAGGAAATTGAAGCTATTAACAGTGAAGCAACAAGATTCTAAAGTAAGAACAAATTAGAAACTATAAACTTTACTTATCTTAGTAATATTGCAAGTTCAAGTTCAATAGCTTTGAGAATGAGTTGGAGTCAACTCGAAACATTGTCAGCTTTGCACCAAGGAACTTGCAATATTACTAAGATAAGTGAAGTTTTTAGTTTCTAATTTGTTCTTATTTTAGAATATGTTATTAGTTTTAACTGCATTCATTGTTAAGTTATTTAAGGAGAACCAAGTTTCCCCTCCTTCCCCTCTCTTTTCTTTTCAATTACAAACGTACAATGTGGCTGTGCTTCAATACACTTGGACTCGCTCTTACTCCCATTACTGCACAAGTCAGTCTTAAATAATTTATTCTTTGCATAATGATCCCACAGTATCTTTTTGCTTTATAAGGAAACCATAAAAAGTGTGACAATTAAGCGATGAAATACGGTATACCAAGAGTTAAAAAAATACAGTTGAGTTGATTTTGATGTTTCCATTGATCCACATACTAGTTACCATTATAAACGTGTTGGATACAAAAATTGGGTGAGATTAAATTTGATATTTACCTTCTCTGCTGGAAGATCAAACACAGATGTTTGTATGGCACTTGGATAACTATCAGAACAAGGAACAAAGTCACCATCTGCAAAGCATAATACATAAGACTAAATTTAGACTGTTTTGGAATTAGAGTGTTTTACAAATTAAATTCCTAGCTTGTAAAACAGGAAGATCTTTAATGGTGGAGTTATCATTTGTGATTGACATTTCATGGAATAGGGGGTCGGCCTGGGTTGCTCAGTTGGTTAGATGCTGGCCTACTGATCCCAAGGTCGTGGGTTTAAATCTGGCCCAGACGGACGGTTTTTAAGTGTGTCTAAAAATGACAGCTCCATGTCAGTAGATTTACTGGTATGTAAAAGAACTCCTGCGAGACAAAGTTCTGGCACACTGGCGGTGCTGATGTGATCCTGGCAAATGACAGCATCGTTAAACAACAAAATAAATAATACTAAAGCAAAATAAGGAAATAATCAAGCTATTAACAGTGAAGCAACAAGAATCTAAAGTAAGAACAAATTAGAAACTAAAAGCTTCACTTATCTTAGTAATATTGCAAGTTCTTTTGCTGCTAACACATTTTAAGTTGACTCCAACTCATTCTCAAAGCTATACAAACAAATTAGTTACCATAGCTACTGATGCTCGTTTTAATCACCAATCTTTGAAAACAAAAATCTATAAATACAAGCTAATGGAGGTATTTCAAAATTCATAACACGATTCCTGTTTTTTAAAATAAATATCTTTTCCCAAACCATCAAATCTATAGATTCACTTAATTGTTTTAATCATTTAACCTCTGGATTAATTTCATGATTAAATGACCAAAAATGATCTGCCACAGCTAACTTATCAGTTTGTTTATATTTAATATTTCTAAAATGCTCTTTTATTCTGGTTTCTAAATGACGTTTAGTTTTACTAATATAAACCCTATCACAATCTAAAGCATGTATATCATGGGTCGCCCTTGAACTTGAACCTGAGTCTTCTGTCATTGGACAGCACTCTTAAATTATTACATGTGATTTTGTTGTGTTATTACCCACCATATGGGAGGAGAGATGTTGGAAGACCGATGAGAAGGTGGAAAGAGACTTGAGGCTGGAACACGAGAAGTCTCGTAATCCATGAAATGTTGATGATGGCAGTTTATTTCTCAACTAATGTTTATAAGTTTCTTCAAGTTTGATTTTTCTTTTTAGTTTCCTATTTTGAACCCCTTTCTGACCAACTTCCTTTACACTTTCCATTTCCCTGATTTTTTTTATTATTTTTAAACTGTGCATTTCATTCTAATCTTATTTTTCTTCCGCCCCTTTTTTTCTTTCCAAGCCTCTTAACCATTTGCTAATAATTGCTACACATCACTGATTCACTTTCTTCTTATCCCTTTATTAATCATTTCTGCTTCCTTTCCTCATTTATCCTTCACTTTTATAATTCCCACTTGACTTCATCCCTAAGTATTGTTCACACCTTCCTACCACCCGTGGCTATGGTTGAGTTCATCACTTGTTTTTCCTTGTCACATGGCACAGGGTAGCCTTTTCCTCTCTCTCTCTGGCTTTTCTGTATAACACATTTTTATTATGTGATACCCACTTGCCCATGATTTCATCTTTCCATATACATGCCTCACTTCTCTGTTCACCCTTCTTCCATTCCATTCTACCCCCATACGTAATACCTGTGTCCCTGTCTTGCCATTCCATACCATACTATCTTGTTGGCTCAGTTTATTTCCACTTATCTTTGAAATTACGTATTTGCTATTTGTATTATTTGCACTATTAACTTTGCCTTCAAGGTCACTCATTGTTTCCTCATCATTTGCTTTCTTCTCCTGCTTTTTCCCACAGCCTTCCTCAATCTCTGGCATATTGCCGTGTCCTGCCCTCCTCTCCATACACCAAATATGGCTTCTTTCTTCCTTCTCTTCTCTGTCATCTTGTTGTGTGCTGCCTTCCCTTCTTTTGTCTCTCTCGTGGCTGTACTGTTACCTGAGTTAGAATCAACATTTATTGGCAGAGCAGAGATAGGGGCTGTAGTCTGTACCTAGACATATAGATATAGATTACACAATCCAAGGGGACACCTTCTGCACTGCAACCTACATGAGATCTATTGTGGCACTACCTCCCAGTAGGAAAGGATGAAGTGAAAGAACCGATGGAGACTAAAGACCACAGTGATGTACAGCAGTCCCTAACAGTTCTGAGCTTGAAGACCTATCCCATTGCTGAAGGCTTCTAGAGGGTGATGAACAATGCATCGACCAAGGAGCACTCTAGTGACCACTGAAGTACTCTTTCCTCTGAGCAAGCATCTGTGCTATCTGTCCAGCAGTATACTGGACACAGTTTATTGGCAGTTCCAAGAGTTCAACATGGTCAACATTACACTAATTGCAACCTACCTTCAATTTGGAATTAATAGAGGAAATAAGTAAATCAGACACACCAAAAGAAATACAAAAACTTCTAGCTCTGGAAACAATCAATACTAGGTATCCCACAGAAGAATGGCTGCACATATATACTGATGGATCCTCGAAGGAAAACCTTACTGGAGCTGGAGTTACATGTTCACATTTTTCCTTTTATCATTCTGTTGGCAGAGACACAACAAATTATGATGGAGAAATAGAGGCTATATACATTGCTCTCCGACAATTATTAAATCTTCCCTTAAATAAATTTAACAAGGCAGTAATTCTTTCGGATTCTAAAGCTGCAATTCAGGGAATATGTTCAAATACTACAAAGAAGTCAACAAAAATTAGAGAATGCTACAAAATGTTAACACAACTCCAAAAAGTTAATAAGACTGTTCATCTCCAATGGATTCCAGCACACTGTGGAGTCATGGGGAACGAAGCTGCAGACTCACTTGCAAAGAAAGCCACAACAATAACACAAAAGTCTAAATTCAATTTCTCATATTCCTCAATAAAACGCTTGATCATTAAAAATTTTTGTCATTCATACCTACAAGAAATAGAAACAAATGCCAAAGATAAAAAATGGATTACACTACTTTCCAATCCAGATATAATCCCCCAGAGACCAAGGAAAACAGCTGTTGCAGCCTTCCGACTATTGACAAATCATGACTGCTTGGCAAGTCATCTCTACAGAATAGGTATCTCAGCCTCACCGATATGTGTCCTGTGTAACGATCCAGCAGAAATGAATGAAGAACACTTGAAGACCTGTGAAGCATTAAGATCAGAAGAAACTACAGTTCAAAAGTATTGGAAAGCACGAATGCTAATGGCTTCATTGCCAGATGCAAGGCACTAGAAAACAACAACAACAACATTACACTAAATAGCAGACAAAAGTATCCCAAAAAGCAGTTCTGCCAATGTACATAATAAAGGTATTTCTAACCTCAAATATCATAGGTTTCAAGTATCATGCTTTCAAACGATCATAATGCTTGAACATCATTACCACAAACAAAGAATGTACTCCCCTTGGGCAAAACTTGTTCTGCAATAACACTTTTGCATTAAATCACTTCCAAATGCTAAATATCATAATATATATTTAATGCACTGCTGTGTTGTAAACACAAAAATAACGACAGTAATTATAACTGCATATACTGCTCTAAAAGAATTCAAGACAAAATCACGCAAACACGAGTAGTACGTCCACAGATTAATTAATTAATTAATAGTGTCTAAACAGAATCTTGTTTTAAACTCTATCAGTTGGCCTCTCTGCAACGTGTTCATCAAGGTTTTCTGTGGCAACATAACAGATGCAATAACACCAGCTATAGCCATAGCTTTACCGTGGTTACATGTTCCCAACAATTGGCAGCACTAATGCAACCTAACAGATGGAATATCACCAAATATAACCACACTGCACCATAATGGGGGGAAAATGTCAAGGTTGTTTTTTGGGGTATCTCAATAAGTGGTGCCAACTAAACTATCTGCCACAAGACCTAGAAGGATGCCTGAAAGATGAGAAGGAAACAGAAGGAAAGGGGCATGATGGTAAGGAAAGATGAAAAACCACTCCAGCATTTACTTACTGGCCAAAGAAAATCATAAAGAACCCTGAGTTGGAGTGGCCAGATGACAGGAATGGAACCCGGCACCTCCTGAATATGAGCCTCACACATTATTGGGAGTCATTGCACTCTGTCACATGACATAGCACATATGTAAGAATTGCAGCTCTAGACTCTGTAACATAGGCATAACTTACTTGACTTCTGCATCCAACTAGTGGAATCCACCATTTCCCGTACAGGTTCCATGAGAGCTGCTCTTGTAAGATTGGCAATGTCAGAACCTGAGTATCCTTCTGTTAAGTTCAGCAGGATTTCCCATTCATTCTCCATGAGGGAAAATTGTGTGTCTTGAATATGCATCAGAAAGATTTCTGCTCTCTCCTCCCTTAAAAAAAAAAAGAATATTCACATCTTAAAATACCAGAGAAAATAATACAGAGCCTTTGGCTGGATGCATGGCTGTCCTTACAGGAATTTTCTTGGACCAAGAAAGCACACTGTTTGCTGGCAGAGTCAGATATTCATGCCCCTTAAATTCCAGCACATAGATTTCTCATGCAAACTTTAACTACAATAACCATATCCTTGGAAATGATGTCCACACATCTCTAAAATCTTCTAGCAACATTTATATATAATATTCATTAATTCTTCATGGTAACTTAAATAAAGCCATGCTTTGACCATAACGGGGATCAATAACTCTGTTTCTGTATTTCCTGATGCTTTAACTCTCTTTACCCATTGCCCAACTGTACTCTTATCAACTGCACCATTACTAGAGCTGGGATTTCTATGTAATTACATATTTTTTGAAGGTACTGGAGAAAACCCCTTTTCTGTAGCCACTTCGATTATTGTTAGTCAGGTGTTCACTTGCGCGAGTGGTATGAGGAAACCTGAACTTGTGCCTTTGTTTGCTTGCTGATCTGGCATGTGGCTTGAAGCAGCTTAGCCCATCTATCCTTTGTTGTGCACCGAGCCTAGTGTCACAAGTTATATAATCTTAGTTGTATTTTTGCCAAGCAAGGCCTTCTGAATTTGTATTGGCAATACTGACTGGAAGGCACAAATTCAGGAACCTTTTGATTATTGGGCTATGAGCTAGTCTTAATAAAACAGCTACAACTTGCACCTCATATCTAGCTCTCCATGTATTAAATCGGAAGTAAGTATTAACATATAAAAAGGAAGTAATGAATCAATGACTATGTTCTGCAATAGTAAATATAGCAAAAGTTGAGAGGACTGAATATAGCTCATATACATATGCACAGTAAAATAGACCAAACAGCACTGAAAGAAGGAAAACATACAACTTTCCATAATACTCCATTAAATAAAAGTTAATCTGGTACCTTTTGGGTAATGGTATGTAGATAGAGTTGTGGAATCTCCTTAACAATGCTGAGTCAATTTCCCAGGGACAGTTGGTAGCACACACAATGTGAACATTGGGCTTGTTGCCACACTTCTCAAGTTGTATCAGCATTTCGGTCTTCAGTCTATATATTCACATAGAACAGTATCCTTAACAACTGATGAACATTTAGAAAATATAATGGTAAATGAAGGTAATAATTATTACAAAAAGAGATCTGTATTATATTCACATTGCTTTCTCTACCCACCATCTTTATTTATGTATAGCCTCTACAAACTATTTCTGCAAAAGCTTATTCTTGTATCTTCAAGTTAACAAAAAGAAGTGTTTACATAAATAGTTCCATTACACACTTTATCATAGGTACACAAGGCAAATGTTTAATGGTGCATTGCTTCTAGCCTTTCAATGACATTGCAAGAAATAACTAACACTTTAAAAAATGACAGGTATTGAAAGATCAAACCAATAATAATGGATACATTGGAAATGGCTGATGTCACCAAGTGAGGTGACACTTCGTCAACCAAATAATGCAGTTTGACAGCATACAGCAGTTGAAGCATACACCCTGCACGAGTGCTGCTGAAGATTGAGCAGTTACGAAAAATGGCATGATTTTGATTGATAATCAATTTGGAAAGAAAATAGATGAAATAAACTATTGTGTTTCTCAAAATTAAACAAATTACTCCAAAAGGAAGAAGAATATTTGAGAGGTAGAATCAGGACTGAAAAATTCAATCCCATAGCTATGATTTGAATGATGGATCTTCCGCTTCACATGCAGCTACTCTAACCACTAAGCTACCATGGTAGTTGGCCAAGATATATATATGTACTCAGGGGTCTCCGTCTAGGGGATATGTGAATGGAAACCACAAGGTACCCAAGCTGAGCAGAACATTACTTCCACTTACTGGTGTTTTGCTCCTCACTGTAACTTTTCTATCTGACCTTACCTTGGTCATCTCTTGTTCTCTTCCGACCCCGATGCTATTAGCGTTCCCGAGGGTTAGGGAGTCTTTATTTTTCCAATCTCTCCATTTCTCTATAAAACCTTAACCCCAAACATGCTTACCTGTCATGCCATGTAATACGTCCTCCGATTGGTAATCAGAGGATATGGTCGGTGAATTTATTTTGATAACTCTCCCGGTCAGGTCGGTGAGACCCGTAAACCAACGACAGGTGTGGTCCTCCAGACATTCTGGGGGTTGTGAGAGAGCGATGTGACCGCCAAAACATAAAAATATGGTGCTCTGTAAAAAGCGGTTACATTTACTGCTAAGTCTCTTCAATATTTCCATCAGTGAAAAATATTGGAGAGCAAGAGGATTAATGACTTCATTGTCAGAAATCCAGCATTAGCTAACAACAATATATATATATTGGGTATCCCACATAAAACTGGTATGCCTCATGCTCTTACTGCACCTAGCTCACATTGTTCATATTTGTTCATCTTTGGCACTGTTTTTTTATAAATAATGTTGGCTACACTACGTGATGCATTGTTGGAGTTGTAATATTTTAGTTTGACAGCAAATATCATGAACATTGTGGAATATTGTTAGAGAAATGGTGCAACAATGGGAAACAATTTGATATAGTGGAACTTTACATAAGAACACGTTCCATAGAGGAGTCTAAAGAAATGTTTGGGGATAAATACCCTTATGGCAAGATACTCAACCAGCACAATTCAAGATTTTTACAAGAAATGGAGGGCTAATGGTTCCATTGAGAATATGAAGAACAAGCATCCGACAGTGAGAACCCCACCAGTAGTTGACAGAATTTGAACACACATAATGAGAAGCCCCAATAAATTGATAAGGAGATCGTCTGAGCAAGTTTGTGTATCTCGCACAAAATGCCATCATGTGCTAACGAAACATCTCAAATTCCGACCATTTCGTGTCAGTGTAGTGCATGTGTTACAAGAACAAGACAAAGAGAAAGAGTTACATATTGCAACTGGCTCTTATCTTCCATCGTTGACAGTTTCTTGGACCCAATGCTCTTCTTTATGACAGATGAAGCCTGGTTCCATCTGTCTGGTTATGTTAACTCACAGAACTGCAGACATTGGTTGCAGAATAACCCACATGTTGTACAGATACAATTAACACTGCAAGATATCCAGAGATCTTTGACAATTAACAGAAAATGAAAAGGAGAAGAAGAATAGATTAATATCCTGAATAGTAAAATAGACGTTAAAGAGTAATTAGTGCTCTCAGGACAACATAAAATAAAAAGAACAGGAGCAGGGAGAAAGGGGAAGAATTGAAGCATAATTCAATTTCTTACTCTAAATAACATTTAAAGAAATACAGCAAGACAATGCATATACCTCCTGGTAAGGTCGTCTTCACTTGCAGTACGTTGACGAGCAATGCTGTCGACTTCATCAATGAACAACACAGATCGCTCCTCTTGACTCAAAATGACTGTGAAAAGCTCTCGAACTAACCTGGTGAAAAGCAGACAGACATGCAATGTAACACACATTCTAGTTTACTTAGGTATGAACTTAGAATAGTGTACAATAATTATTGTAATATAATAAAATAATAACAATATATAATATATTATAATATAACTGCTTAATCAAAACCGAACACTAGCACAAGGACTACAAAGTTAAAATATACACATTACAATGTGAGCATTCAAAATTAACAGGACATTTTCCTGGGTTCCAGAAGAGAAAACAAGACACTAAAATTTTAATTTTCTTGTTCTCACTCCTAGGGATGACTCTTCACTGTTGAAATTATTTAAGGTGACCATGACATGAAGCATCTGCTAGAGCTCTCTCTAGTCACAAACTAGGGAAATGAAAATGAAACAAATTCCACCAAATATGATCTCTATTTACTGAGCATGGGTTCTTCTAGTGAAAGCATCACTAGCAGTTTGCTTATATGCCACTAAAAACTGGCTGTTGCCTCAAAAACAATAGCAAAAGCTACAAAGAACAGTAAAAATCTAGTTGAAATTAACAGAAAACAATAAAAAACAATAATTAATTTTAATTATTACTTATTTATGGCAACAAACTTACTGTTGGCTGTGGCATTGAATTTTTCAGTTCCAATTCTACCTCTCAAATAATTTTAATTTATTTAGAAGCTTTCTAACAGTGAAACTGTGATTGCTTACTTGAGCATTAGGAATCAAATTAGGACATACTTTCTTCACTTATTCTATTATACAGGATATGTTTCAGAAGCCTTCCCTTCCATCTTCAGCAGTATGTTGATTGGTGGCATTGGTATGTTCTTCATTCTGGTCTCTGGTAGATTGGGTAATGAATCTGGTGTAGATGTCTGGAGGCAGATCTTCAAAGTTCATAACACGGTGCTTATGTTTATGGATGAAAATCTTCTCTTAAACACAAAGTTGTAAACAATTCTTCTTTTAGCAATTAGAATTTTGAGTGGTAGTACTGTAGTCAAGCGGTTAGACTGTTTGCCTATCACCAAAGTGGCCTGAGTTCAATCCCTGGGATCCACATGTGGTATTCCTGGTGAACGAAGCGGTGTCTGGGCAGGTTTTCTCCAGATTCTCCGACACTCATTCTACCAACTGCTCCACCATCACCTTTCCAATCAACCATTTTGCCTGCATTTCATATCATCCTCTTCCTCACCCTCATACCTGATGCTGGGCTGACCACCCGCTTCCACATCTTCACTCTGTCCATTCCATATGTCCATCTGCTCCCCGACAGACATCTGATCCTAGGCACAGGCTTGTGAGTCCTCCATATGGGGAGGGTAATCAGATGAAGAATAATTTTGTGTCTATTTTGTAGTTGATATCCCAAAAATCTGCTGCTATCACTTGTTTGTCTGTCTGTTTATATTCTATGTTTCAGATATGTTCTTTAGTGTGGTTGTTTATGTTTTGTTTAATTTTTCAGTGACTATTTCCAGACACATTGTCATATTCTGATATGTACCTTATTGTGCTCTTGGAGTTTATCTTGTAGATCCCACGTCTGAAAGTGGGATCCATGGGAGGTGTTGTCTGCTTAGCACAGTGGCAGCAGGAGACCCAAGTTTGATTTCTGGTTCCAGCATGAGGATTTTCTTCTACTGGGAGACCTGCTTCAGGGTGCACTCAAACTCATTAGTTCCCTAAGGGGTCAACTGAGGAACTACTTAATTGAGAAGTAGAAGCCCTTGGTTGTGAAAACGACATATATCAGCTTCCACCACTGCACCCCACTCATAATGCCTGTGGTGGGCGGAGGCAGGGAACTCATTGGCCAAGGAGTAGGACTTGGCCCAGGAAGAGCTGTTGCATTGCAGGGTTAGATTAGGTTTTGGATCTTTGGGAGGTGCTCTTTGCAAGCCCTCTTTTGGAGGGCTAGAATGTTTTACTGTGAAGATCTTTTCTGTGTGTAGTAGAGGGTGGAATGTGAATTTTTTAATTTTCTTCCTGTCTTCAAAGTGTTAGGATACTGGCATTGTTGATTTCCCGGTTTCTTCTGAATATATTTAACTTTATACCATTTGTGAGTTAAACCCATTAAAAAGTGATTTTCTGGTATTTCTTGTTACATTCTTTGCCTAAAGGAAAGTTGAATAACTCTGTAGTAGACTATTGAACATTGCATGCTGGTATGATTTTTATTTTTAACGTCCTCCAACATAATGTCATATTGGACGGTGAATGAATGAAATGGGTGAAATGATGCTCAAATAAGCCCGAGGTCCATGGAGCATAGCTTTGGGTTAAAACTACATATTTTAGGAAATTAATTGTTCTTCCACACAATAGCTGTGTTTAGGACAAGGTTGGAAAGGGACAGAATGAGACTGAAAAATTCAATGTCATAGCCAGGATTTGAACCACGAATCTTCCGGTCTCCGTCTGGATTCTCTAATACTGAGCTATCATGGCCAATGTGCCGACACAACATTAACTTCTCCAGCTCACTTACATTTTCCCAGTGAACCACACAAGGCAATCTCAAATTCATCTGAGATAACATACCTTAATGGCGACTTCCTATGCTATAAGTGCTTAAGTACCGGGCTTCATAATTTAACCAACTATAAGGCCAATCAATGGAAATTAAATGTTCTTCCACCTGGAACTTAAGCACTGTCAAGTACCATCATTCACTGCTACCTCTTCGTCTCCATCTGATGTGTGATCTATATTTTCTTGATCAGTAAATATATTATTGAAGCAAGCATGATGATTTGCAGGAATGTAAAGAAGAAGTGAGCGAAGATGTGCAAGTTTTTCTAACTACAGGTTTAATGTATTTAGTTGGTAGTGTATTTACTTGATAAAGTTCTCCACTATATGTAGGTTTAATGCCAAATCCCATTATGTAGTTGCTGGGGAAAACAAAAATTTTCTTATTATTTATTTATGCCAACAAACTTACTGTTGATGTTTTTAAACACACAAGCCGTGTGTGGGCAAAGTTAGTTAGAGCAGCCGCCCGGTAAGCGGAAGGTCTGTGGTTCAAATCCCAGTTGTGGCATTGAATTTTTAAGTTCCAGTTCTACCTCTCAAAAATTTTCTTGTTAAACCTTTGCCTAAAATAATCATCCTTATGCCTGGTGTAATAACTATGTATATCACTATTTTTTGGACATGGTTTTTATACTGCATAGATAACTATTTTATATACTGTTAGTATATACAGAGTGTAAATGGAAAACACTGCATGAATTTTACTGGTAATAGAGGGTTCATAGACATTTAATTTGAGATAGGAAACCCATGGTCTACAATGTCAAGTTAATAAGTTATATGAATTCAAAGTAATTCAAGATTGTGGCCGATAAATCATAACCAGAAAGAAATATATCAATATTATCCAATACAATTGAAATAGTGCTTATTAGGAACTTAGTAAAGCCTGTCTGCTGTCTCTCTGAAGAAGCATTTCTAAATTGTAGCGCTATCAAAAGCACTTAAACTGGAAACTTAACATGTGGCTGCATGCCACTGGAATGGATAACAGGTTGTGGCGAGTGGCTATAGAAATATAGGGCAGTTCTAAGATGTGTGCTATAGGTCGACTCATTTATTTCTAAAACAATTAACTTTTTATGTTTAGGATAAACGAGCTAGAATTTCTTCAAGACAATCAACAAAGTGTTCTGAAGAAGTACTTGGTTACTTGTGTATTCCTAATAGTAAAAAATGTTTTATTTAAAATTTTTTTTATTTTTACAAATGCAACTTCGAAAAGTATTTCCAAAAATATATATTTAATTTGCAGCAAAGATTAACTCCCTCCCTTACATTTAGTTCTAGCAAAACTACTAACAATTTTGTAACCACTAATTTTACACAAATTTATTTGCTCCTTGCTCAGACCATGTTCTGTTACAACAGCTAGTTCTGGTTTTAATTAATTTAGTAACTGTTCAAAGGCTGCTATTTTATTACTTAAATACTGGATGTTCAAATGCAACACTTGAAAAGTATTTACATCTTGGTTTTTACACTACACATTTTAATTTCACTTTCATTTTTATTATTATTTAAAGAATTTAGAGCACATTTCCTCACAAATATTACACAATTTTGAACATTTATTTCCCCAACTGACTTAGTGGTATACAATGACTTTACATTCACCACAGGGGTTGCTAGTTTCCCTTAATAACTGAAGAAATTACATTGTTCCAAAAATTACATTAGGTTCCAAACTTAAAAGAGCCTCTTCTATTTAAGTGTATTCCATCCCTGCTGAAGTCGCTATCATACAACCAGTAATTTACATCCCCCATCAAGCAATTTTGAACAGAGCATAGCCAATCAAGATTCTGATTTACATCCCTGACACGCCTTGTACTTCTGCCTCTTCTACGTAGTACACCACTTATAATTTTGGTATCACTTGACTGCTCCCTAATTTTGTTAACAAGGTCCATAGTCTCTCACCAGGCTTCATATTGTTTGATCCCACATGCATTAACACCACATTGGACTTTGCTGTAAGTTCAATGTTTCTACTTGATGCTGTAGTTCCTCTACCTTTATACCAGGGAAAACAGCATACACGGTACCCATTTCCTTACAATACTCCCCTGAGAACTTCAAAAGTGAGTCATCAATCACTAACAGTTTATTTTCACCAGATTCATGTTGCACTTGTCTTCAGCTTGTTTAAAAACTTCCCTATCAGATTCCTTCAAGATTTCAAACCTATTTTGTACCAGGACGCTATCAGGATAAGCTTCCGGTTACAATGTCAGAGATTTTTTCCTCATGGCATTGCCATAGGTTAGGTATTCACTTTCGACATGTAGTTTCAATCTGAGTGTTTCACTTTCAGTTCTTGACTTATTTCACTGTGTGCCTCTCGGAGATCCCTTTGAAGCACAGAGATTATAATTTGAAGCGATGCTACGTTTGCAGTTTCCCACGTTGGTGACGAATCCCTTGTTTTAATTCCTTTATTCATTCAGAATCAATGTCTTCTCTCATTGTCTGCTTTGCTTTATCACAATAGTTGCAGATATCAGACATGGAGTAGAAACTCAAGATTAAATTCACAATTAAAAATGTGGCAATAAAATGATTCAGAAGCTGGAAGATCTGCAGCTTGGTTTTCAACAATCCAGTCACAATAAGTCTTTGGATATATGTTGTTGTTAGCTAATGCTGGATTTCAGACAATGAAGTCATTAATCCTCTTGCTCTCCAATATTTTTCACTGATGATATTGAAGAGAGCAATAGCAGTAATAGTAACCGCTTTTTAGAGAGCACCATATTTTTATGTTTTGGCGGTCACGTTCCTCTCTCACAACCCCCAGAATGTCTGGAGGACCACACCTGTCATTGGTTTACGGGTCTCACCGACCTGACCGGGAGAGTTATCAAAATAAATTCACCGACCACATCCTCTGATCACCAATCACAGGACGCATTACATGCCATGACAGGTCAGCATGTTAGGGGTTAAGATTTTATAGAGAAATGGAGAGGTTGGAAAAATAAAGACTCCCTAGCCCTTGGGAACCCTAATAACATCGGGGTCGGAAGAGAACAAGAGATGACCAAGGTAAGGTCAGATAGAAAAGTTACAGTGAGGAGCAAAACACCAGTAAGTGGAAGTAATGTTCTGCTCAGCTTGGGTACCTTGTGGTCGCTATTCACATATCCCCTAGACAGAGATCCCTGAGTACAAGGTGTGTTCAAAAAGAAACCAAACTTTTGCTTTATTAGCTTTATTGCTTATTGTACAACATTTTAAGCACTATCCCCTTCAAAATAGCCCCCTCTTCTGGCAATATACCATTCCCAAAATTTCTTCCATTTTTGGAATGCCTCCTGGAACACATTTTGTGGGATGGCACACAGGTCTCTCATCACATTGTCCTGCATCTCCTCTATGTTTAGAAACGGTGTCCTTTCAAGTTGTATTTCAGTTTAGGAAACAGGAAAACGTCTGCTAGGGCTAGGTTCAGAGAATGCAGTGGATGGGGCACAACGGGAATGTGATGTTTTGCTAGATAGTTGCAGACAAGGATTGACGTGTGAGCTGGCACATTCTGATGATGCAACATCCAATTCTGGTTTTCCCACAATTCAGGCCTCTTCCTGCACACAACATTCCTCATGTGCTCTAGGATTCCCTAGTAAACTTCCTTGTCTTAGTTTTGCCAAGTCTGTAGCAAAATTTCACACACACACTTTGTTCTTCAAGCTCCTTCATTGTTATTTTGTCACTAATCCGATGAGCAGACTGTACATGTGCTTACTTTAGTGGCTGTGGTTCACTTGCTAATTGTGTGAGCAAAATGCAGCAAATGGCAGTTTGTTGTCTAAACCTGCCACTAGGTGCACTCAGTAGCCACAGTGAGCTCTCTCTGCTGGCTGGCACGCTATTTCAAAAGTTTGGTTTCTTTTTAAGCACACCTTGTATATATATGTGAACTTTTAGCTCTGCTGTAGTGGCTGGATAAGGCAGGGAAACTGTGAATGTGTGCCTCACTGTCAGAATCAGGCATTCTTCTTGTCTTTTCCTGATAGCCACAATGATCAACATCAATAGTTCCAGTTCCTCTAACTTTGTCATGAGCAGTACGTAGTCTCTTTTCACTCAAACCATGCATGTTATGGAAAGCTACTGCGCAAACATTGTAACTTAAGAATAATTTGAATCACTTTATAATCTACTGTGCACAATCTATGAGAAGGTCTGCCTTTACATGCATCCTTTTACATCCACAACTGTCATTAGTTTATTTCAATAAGTATCCTGTAGACTATAATCCCCTATTTCACAAAATTGTTGAAATATTCCATCAGTTTTATCTTAACCCAGTTTGTCAAAATAATCCCACCAATAAGCAAGCAAGCCCTTTACAACATTTTTGTTTTCAAACTTTCATATTCTTCACCTGTGCTTTTCTTTTTGGTCATGTTTTTTGCCACTGGTTTTTCTGCACATAGTATTTTCTGGGGCGACTTACATGATGAGAAATGGAATCACTGTCTGCATCACTCATAGTGCTTAATAAAAGTAAATCTTTATGCTAAATGCACTAAAGGTTTGTTGAATAAGATTGTTAATAAAGAACACAATTTTAAATACACAACACTAAATGCACTAAATAAAACTTAATGCAAGAGTTGCAAGTCACCAGAGTACACATTATAACTTTCTTGAAAAGCAACACACTGAACTAAATAGATACCCTGTACAGGAAGGAGTGCATTCAGACAAGAACTATTTAGAAAAACACATAATCCTTTAAAATAGTTCAGGAATAACCATTTTGATGGGTTAACAGACTGAAAATAAACAGCACCCAATGTTAAGTGATTTATTACAATGTTTTGTTACAGAGGAGCTAACACAGAATAGTGGCTGGCAGGCTGGCTCATACGG
This sequence comes from Tenodera sinensis, assembly GCA_030765045.1. Lineage (NCBI taxonomy): Eukaryota > Metazoa > Arthropoda > Insecta > Mantodea > Mantidae > Tenodera > Tenodera sinensis. The sequence goes on from CM060968.1 coordinate 59,076,467, forward strand.
CTTTGCTATTCTCAAGGTTCAGCTGTAGAATGTAAGGTTTAACACCATGTCTCATTAAACTGGAGAATTCATTTATATCCAAGAGTATCGGCCATTCACACTTAGCAGGCATTAAAGAGTAGGCTTACACTATATGCTGCAAGAAAAAACAAAATAATATACTTTGGAACACACATCTCTGCTATTCTAAGGGTCTCATATTTGGGATCCATTCTAGAAGCTGATGGAGGAAATTCAACCAAAATTGGGAAAAGATTAAGCATAGATAAGAAAATAATGAGGATGTTGAATTCAGTTCTTTGGAGCAAAAATATCTGATATAAAACAAAAACACAATTTATAAATTAATTATTCAAGGTGTGGCATTACATGGAGCTGAAACTTGGACATTAGATAGATCACATGCAAGTAAATATTGACTGCAGAGAAGGACTTTTAGTGTAGAGCAGCAACAATCAAGAATGGAAACCAAAGAAATACAGAAATGCTGGAAGTTGATAACAGTATTCGTTATATCAATGAAGAAGAAAAAATGTGATGGTTTGGACCTGTTAAAAGGATGGGAAAGGAAAGAGTTCTGATTTAGGACTGGAATGCAGAAGACAGAGGAGAGGAAGAAAATCATGAGAACAATGGATGGACGAGATAAGGAGGAGTATGAACAGAATGGAACTGAAGGAGGAAGAGCTCCTCAGAATAGAAATATGTTGTTGTTGTTGTTTTCTAGTGCCTTGCCTCTGGCAATGAAGCCATTAGCATTCGTGCTTTCCAATACTTTTGAACTGTAGTTTCTTCTGATCTTAATGCTTCACAGGTCTTCAAGTGGTCTTCGTTCATTTCTGCTGGATCGTTACACAGGACACATATTGGTGAAGCTGAGATACCTATTCTTTAGGACTCATACTCATGTATGTGGCTTTCATGTAACTGTTTTCTTAACGGGCACCAGTTTTACAATGTGGCAGTTACATCACCCGACTTAAACCCCCATTTTGCAAGGGGGACCACACCTATCGTTAGTCAATGGGTCCATCGGACCTAGCCGGGAGGACTAAATTGGTGGTATTTAGATCCACCGACCTTCCCCTCATGTGCCTCTGAGGGATGCTGTTGTGCTGTGATAGGCCAGCACATATGTAAATGACATTTCCTCCATTTTAGATGAAACAGTTATACCGCTGTGACTCGGTCGAATAGAAATATGTGGAACAGTAAAATTACCTCAAGCTGAAGGAAAACTACTGTAATATAGAAAATTCTTAATAAAATATGCTGACATAAAAGGGCAAGGAGCAATATTTACATGCAGATAAATATAGTCATTGCTTTAACAAATAATAAATATTAGTGACTAAAACTTCACTTATCTGAAAGGTAGAATGAGAAATGAAAAATTCAATGCCATAGTTGGGATTTGAACCATAGATCTGTATGCATAGTTGTTCTTAACCACTGAATTGCCATGGAAACATGCTTGCACAGCCTTAAATTCTTCATATTATTCCCATTTTCCCAGCAGACCACAAGGGAATCTCATATTTGAGACACTTGCCCCAATGGTAACTTACAATTGTTAGTACCAGGCTTTAAGGTTTTTAATTAATAGTTTCCATATATCAGGTCAATCAATGATAATTGATTCATCTGATATATCGAAACTTCTATTATGTTTAATAATTATGTGTTTTCCAACAGTTTTAGTACCTAATATTTATTATTATTTACTAATTTAATTTGCTTTACTATCAATATCTTCAGGTTTTTGTTTTATAATTATTGCTTACTTTTCACTTTCACCAACCCAGGATGACAGCAAGTCTGAGCTTGAAACACAGTAAAATGTTGCACTTATTTCTGAAGCAAAAGCATGTGCCAATCTTGTTTTACCAGTGCCTGGTGGTCCATACAAGAGAATGCAGTTTCCTGGATGCCTACCACCTGTAAAAATAGAACTATAATTTCCCTTTAATAATCGGCTTCTTTATATGAAACAGTTTCTGCAGATATTTTTCCTGGAAAAAATGGAAAGTTATCAATTATAATTATATAGAAAGACTCTAAGACACTCTTATTTTGTGACTGATGTTTGCTAGCTGTGTGCCATTCTGCTCTGAAAACTGAAGCAGGCAGGAGGGTGGGGGTTGTTGTTGTATTGTTGTTGTAGTGTTTAACGCCCGCTTTTACTACTACGGCACCGCAGGCAGTGACACTGATGATACATGGAATGAAGATGGAGCACCGGTGGAATGAGATGGCGGGGGAAACCGGAGCACCCGGAGAAAACCCGCCCTGACGCCGCTTCGTCCACCACGAATACCACATGCGGGTCCCTGGGATCGAACCCGGGCCGCCTAGAGGGTGGGGGTTAATACATCACTCTGGTCTCATAGTAACCAATGATGGCACTCCAATTAGAGGCAAGAATTTCCTTGGCAACGAAAGGCATAAACTTGGGGTTGCCAGAAGTAACATTGAATCTAGATTTTATCTACCAATATGGGCTCTTACCTTTAAACATGATTGTCTAGTTAATGGTGCACTTTAATTATAGTTTATTTACATCCACTCAGTTACCTCCTTCAGTTTGCAGGACTATTTCACTTCTATCTTGTATATTCATGAATATTCATACCTTTAAAGAGATGAGGGAACTTGGAGGGCAAGATACCATTTTCCCAGAGCATTTTTTTCACCTGTGTCAGTCCTGCAATACTGATAAGGCCATCTACCATTGGCTCTTGTCGTGTTGCTTCTATTGCCTTCCTTCTGGCCACCTCTTTTTTGTCTGTTTCTTCCATCTCTGAGACATACAAATGTTCATCAGCAGCTATATGTGTGTCTATGAATTTATGGTGTAAGGACTCCAGATTAACAAAATATTTTTGATATGATTTGAAGATAACAAGTTAAAAGTATATGAAGAAAACGCACACTAAATATCTCAATGCAGCTTACAAATATACAGATATGTAACAGAACAACTGCCTTATATATCAGATACTAAATTTTTAGGTATATGATTAGATGAAAACCTAAAATGGGTTAAACATATCCAACAATTACACATTAAATTTAATAGAATTTAATAACGGTTAGGAATTTTTAGGACAAGTGAGGTTAAATACTTATTGAAGATAAGTTTTATTTACACTATACCTCACTTTAGAAAATTAGGACATGTTTCAGGAACAACTGTTTCCATCTTTAACCAACAATTGAGTGATATATGTAGATAGCATATCTGGTATACTGTCAGTCAGTTATCTGAAGATGGGAATAGTTGTTCCAAAACATGTCCTAATTTTCTAAAGTAAGGTATAGTGTAAATAAAACATGTTTCTAGATTCCACAGAAACACAATGTGTATAAAATTGTAGGGTAGATAGGAATTACCAAGCATTCTAAGGTTAGGAGCATGGGTCAGCATAATATAATTCACATCTGACTTTATGAAATATAAAAATGAAATGTAACTCATACAACAAACGAGTATGTACTGATAAGGAACCTATCGATATGCTCACATTACAAACACCTTGAACGTTTTTTTGTGTCATTTTTGTGCTATAAGAGGCTCATGTTCCAAAAATGAGCTGCTGTTTTCAACTTGAAGCACCCAAAATTGAACCTAGAATATGCGGGTCGAAGCAGCAGAACATCAGGAGTTGGACATCCCTTACCTGCAGTCGGGTATAGCAGATGCAGAGACAACTGTCTCAGCTAGTGTCTTGCAGGGACAAAAGCAAAGCAGAAGTGACTGGTGTTATGCAATGATTAAAACACAAGTTTGTTTGGCACCATGCATAACAAATAATTGCATCATTTTCACTCTTCATCACATATTCCCCACTTGCTCAGAGACAGAATTTAGCAGGTACAATGAACCTGAAGGGTCATTCTGTTGTATATCTGGTTGCAAACCATGAATATTTAACCATATTCCAGAACCACAGAGGTGACATTTGGTAATAAATAGGTTTAGTAGGTGAGCTACCAAAAGAATGAAGCTATTTATACTTTGTCTGTAGAGCAGATGGGCTGAACTGGTTCCCCACACTGTGCCATCACATGCACTACGAACGTGCAGAACTTGAATCCTCTTTAATGTAGCTGGACTAATAAGTCTAGTAATGAATGAATGACTGCATTTTAAAAATATTGTCTCACTGAAAAGCCTTGAAATGAATGTTCTCATTAGATATCAAAATTTCAGTTAGACGGCAATGAAGAGATTTCCACTGCAGGAAGAAAAACTTATTCAAAGGTTGTAATTTCCCTAAGGTACCGGGAGGAATCTGAGGAAGTTCAATGGTTTTTCCATCTTTTTTCCCCATTTTGTTGCCTTCACAATTATATTTTCATCCCTAAACTTCTGCCTTGATACTTTAGGCCTGAAACAGCCAGTGCAACAAATAATGTAGGAAAAATAGACCCACCCATGTCTATAGTGGACATAATAGTATATGAATGGTTCAACATACTAACAGATTGTGCAACAGTTGTGCATGTTTCTCCCCAACAAAAGATAATGTCCCTTTTGCCCCCATTTCGTACTTGAAACTGCTTTGATCAGTATTATAAACATAGGAAGGGGGATACAGTCGCTCTCTCACTGTTTCCATAGATCTCTCTGCTACTTTGTCTTTTTCTTTTTCTTCTTTAATGAATGCTCCTGAAATGAATTTTGTTATTTTCCTGCTTTTAATTTTATTGGATTTTTTGGAGCAAGAGACTCAAGTAGATGATGCTCTAAAATTCACTCTTACAAATAAAAATTTTGTTTTGAATTTGCAAAGCCCAGAGCTTAAAATCTTCATCAGTTATGTTTTTCTTTGCTTTTCTTGTTTCTACAAAATATGCAAATAGTTTATCTTACAAATACTCATAGGATACTCGATATACAAATACTCGATAGGATTTAAGAGCACAGTTTCCAATTGCTTCTCCCATGTATACAGTTGCCCTGCTGACGTCATAAAACAAAATCTGCTACACACATTGGTCAATGAACAACATGTCTTCCCACCTTCATTTAAGTAGAGAAATACAGAGCTTTTATTACAAGTAATGCTGATACCATCTTTCTCCCTCTCTTTTTTTTGGACTGACTGCAAACATAACTAGAACTAATGAACTTCGTTGGAGATCAGTCTGTATTGTTGGAGTCACTAGATTCCTACACGGGAGTTGGACCTGGTTCCATTAGACCACTCATGCTTGGAGCGTGAATGTTACACGCTGATTGTGAGAATGAAGATGAATTGTCACAACTGAAACTATCTTCTTTTTTTCTACTAAGTCTATGTCAGAGCTGTTTTCAGAATAATACAAAAATCTGTAGTATTTGTTTCTAACAACTTAATAATGGGTTGGCTAATTGTAATTTCTTCCGAACTTAATACTCCTGAAGAAAAACGTTCTTGAAAATGATGCAATGCAAACTCTAGCACATTAAAGGATTCATGTTTCAATCTTTAAAGAAACACAAGGCAACTGAACCTGTGATAATATCACATACATATATCCATGGTAAGCAGAGCACGCAAACAGAGCTGTGCTATTTTCTTACTGTTATGCACATGGGGAAGACAACTGCCACCTGTCAGCATTATCAGTTCCTTCTCTACAGTGCTATGTTACATTTCCTATATGTTGCAAGATATTCACAACACATTTTTGGGTACTCAGAGTTGAATGCAGCAGCTCTTATTTGGAAAATGAGCTTCTTATAGCACAAAGATGATAAGTAAAACTTTTGAGATGTTTGGATATGAGCATATTGATAGGTTCCTTGTGAGTCAACTAATGGTACTGGTACACATGAGAAATGACACCTAGTAGGACCTGTATCAGACACACCTAGCCTCAAAACTAGAGTACATTTTGTCTATATCTGTCATACCCCAAACAGATTTCACAATCAGAGTTTCTAGTGTGACAGATTTAATACTGACACATGTAGCAGAGTTAAAGCACTACTGGTTCTTACACTGGGGACACATGAGTGTTTATTTTGCATGCATTTTAGGCACATTATATGCACACAGCTTAGCTTAATCACAGTTCTAATGGAGCTGCACGCAGCACAAACTGAAGGTTATAAAAGCAAAGTGAGCATAAATGTGTGTCTTAGCGGGCAGTAGAATTAAAATGCTAGAATGTGTGTAATCTAGGAATAGTGTGCACACTCAACTCAGAAGAAGCAGAACACTTCACATTAGTGCATTTATTTTGTGTTCTGCTTCTCCAAGTGTCTCTGCAGATGGATACAGAGAGATTAATCAATGAAACTGAAACTCAACTTCTGTTATGTGATACAGCTTGTGACATATATGATAAACACATTTAAAAAAATCAAAGTAATATTTTCTTGCAGGTGTCTGTTATACAGGGATAATAGAAGAAACTAGGCCGCTATTTTACAGGATAACCAGGCTACACATCCTCCCTTTTCAGTGATCTCGCCTATATAGCTTTATTTCAAGCATATATAGCTATAACTGCCATATCCTGAATGTAAATTATGTATTGCAAGCTGTGCAATGAAAGAGTACACCAATGTAGTGCAACATGTGGACAGTAAGCGATGTTAAGTCTTGACCCAGGTATGCAATCTTGGATGGCCTTACTGCTGTATTTCAAGTATATACATCTGTAACTTGACTCAGGGGTCTCCGTCTAGGGGATATGTGAATAGTGACCACAAGGTACCCAAGCTGAGTAGAACATTACTTACACTTACTGGTGTTTTGCTCCTCACTGTAACTTTTCTATCTGACCTTACCTTGGTCATCCCTTGTTCTCTTCCGACCCCGATGCTATTAGGGTTTCCGAGGGCTAGGGTCTTTATTTTTCCAACCTCTCCATTTCTCTCTAAAATCTTAACCCCTAACATGCTGACCTGTCATGGCATGTAATACGTTCTCTGATTGGTGATCAGAGGATATGGTCGGTGAATTTATTTTTATAATTCTCCCGGTCAGGTCAGTGAGACCCGTAAACCAACGACAGGTGTGGTCCTCCAGACATTCTGGGGGTTGTGAGAGAGCGATGTGACCGCCAAAATATAAAAATATGGTGCTCTCTAAAAAGCGGTTACTATTACTGCTATTGCTCTCTTCAATATCATCAGTGAAAAATATTGGAGAGGAAGAGGATTAATGACTTCATTGTCAGAAATCCAGCATTAGCTAACAACAACAACAAAAATCTAACAAAACAAAATAAGAAAAGAAACCACAGCTCCGTGCAATAAAGTTGCTATAGCTCTATATCTATCATTTAAATCTAACGATGAATGAATAAGTAGGACATAACATGTTGTTGTTAGCTAATGCTGGATTTCTGACAATGAAGTTCTTGCTCTCCAATATTTTTCACTGATGGATGGGGCGCTAGAAGTGACCGGGCATATTTGAAGGTGGTCTCAGTCCATTTCCTCTTGCAGATCACATAGAGGACAGAGTGGTGAAGAATATATCCCAATTCTGTTTAAATGTTTTGCCAGACAATCATGTCCTGTAATCAACCTGATTACTGCCATTTTTCGAGGATACTCAGGAATTACTGTTTGAATGTTTGGTAGTTCCCATCTTTTATTTTTTTAATTTTTCATAGTAATATTTTGCAATAATTTTTTTGAATTCAGAGTTGACTAATCTTTTAGCTGCATAAAATGGTAGATTAACTATTGATTTCTGCACATTGCCGGTACCCTTTTTAACAAGAAAATTAGCTTTCTCATTACCACTCAGTCCACAGTGAGCTGGTATCCATTGGAAGACTAGGTGTTTTTGAAGTGGGTAAGGATGGGTAAGGATTTTCCAACATTCTATAATTGTTTGGTTTTTTGGTGACAACTTGGAAGTAATTTCTATAATTTCTGCCCTGGAATCTGAGAGAATAACTGCTTGATGAAAATGTGAAATTCTGTACAAAAGATTTTGTAGGGCCATTATAATTGCTTCAATATCTCCATCAAAGTTTGTAGTTCCATAACTTAAAGATTTGTAATAGGAAAAGAGGTGACACGTCACTCGAGCCCCTGCTCCATCTCGGTAGGACATAACATATACATATATAAAGTATGTTATTTAACAAACAACACAAGAACAATTAACTACAAATAATCCTAAAATGAAAATAAATAATAAATAAATAAATAGGTCATATCACATTTTCATATGTCCAGTCAGTATCTTCTAGCAGATAGATACAGAGGTCTTTGCTGGCATTTTCTATAGTTGGTTAGGGCTTAGAGAGAAGTGGCATTGCACAGGTGATGTAACCAAATTCCATTTTTCTATTTCTAATTATTTCATATATAGTCCAATTTTGTCATATATTGTCCAATTCTTTGTGACAATGCTGTGGTTCTATGTAATTAAGTGAAGGGCATTCCCAGGAGACTCCCTCTCTTCACATTGACAGGAATGTATTTCAGAGAGGCCGAAACAATAAAGATATGCACCACAAGGGCCGTGGCCAGAGAGGTAGTGTACCACAACTCTGGGTGGAGGAAGCAATTAAAATCCTTGTGCCTTTCTTGTACATTTGACATAATATCATAAGTTCTCCATGTTGCATAGCTTGCTCCCAAAATCCCTGCCATTCATCTCTTGCTGTGGCCCCTGCCATCTGTGTCACTTTTACCAGGGTTTGTTTTCTCAACCAATATGTGGCCACTAATTTCTAATTTCCAAATCAAGTGGAGGCAAGTGTAGGGTTACCAGCAATGCATCTGTTGGCATAGTGGAAAAGGTGCCAATCATATGTATTAAGAATTGTCTCTGGATTTTGCATAGCACTTTTAGTGCCGGACTCTGTGACACCATGTACTTGTCCCGAAACTATCAGGACCAAGATCATGTTGTGGCAGGCCTTTACCACTTTATACAGAATTGTTCCATGGTTACGTGCCAATCTAGGAATTCTGTGGATGATTGCTGTCGTTTTGGCTGTACAGTCATTGACCTGTTCCCTAAAAAATTGTCCTTCATCAATGGTGATACTCAGGTGCAAATTATCATGCCGGTCATTGTTAACTGGATGCACTCAGCACCACCACCTTCCTTTCTTCTTTCTATTTAATGGGAGATAGGCAAGACCCACTTGAGCAACAATTACATCAGGTTCCATCTTTGAGAACTGTAGGATGACAGAATGCAAGTGCCTCAGTATATTTAGATACTAAACACACATGAGTATTATGTGTGAAAGGCAGACGTAAAGATTACACTCATGTGTCCCCACTGTTATCCTCAAAATGCTTATTGTGATACTGCTTTTCTACCCTCCAACTTTTGGCACACTGTTTTCCCACATTGGTATTCATCCATCTTATGAGGAAGATGCTTTCCAAGTTCAAAACTAATTCACAAAACCACACATATAGCACAGGAAACGAAACAGTACCCTGTGTTCTACATCACAAGTCATAACTAAACCTTGGAATTTTAGAGAAATATCTAGCCAATTCCTTTAGGAAAACATGCAAAATGACTGCAGATATTTACAATTTATGGAAAAATTATACTTATTGGAGTAGTCTTATGACGTCTAAAATTACCTAAAATGAGTTTCGGTGCCTACTTCTTCCATTTTGTGCCATAACCTGCTTAAAAAGGTAATTTTTAAAGTCTACTTTTTAATTATTATTTATTTAAGCCAACAAACTTACTGTTGGTGTTTTTAAACACACAAGCCGTGTGTGGGCAAAGTTTAAGAGGTAGAACTGGAACTTAAAAATTCAATGCCACAACTGGGATTTGAACCACAGACCTTCCGCTTGCCGGGCGGACGCTCTAACCACTGAGCTATTGTGACAAACTGCCAGAATGGCATTAAATTCTCAAGCCAGTTCGTATTTCTCCTGGTAAACCACAAAGGCAGTCTCACATCAGAAACAATTACCCAATGGTGACTTACTATTGTAAGTACTTTATATCCCAGGATTAAATAACCTTCACATGGTAATTATTATTTATTTAAGCCAACAAACTTACTGTTGGTGTTTTTAAACACACAAGCCGTGTGTGGGCAAAGTTTAAGAGGTAGAACTGGAACTTAAAAATTCAATGCCACAACTGGGATTTGAACCACAGACCTTCCGCTTGCCGGGCGGACGCTCTAACCACTTGTGACAAACTGCCAGAATGGCATTAAATTCTCAAGCCAGTTCGTATTTCTCCTGGTAAACCACAAAGGCAGTCTCACATCAGAAACAATTACCTAATGTGGCATTGAATTTTTAAGTTCCAGTTCTACCTTCTACTTTTTAATTTTCAGAACTTCTTTAATATTATAGTTTACTTAAAAATTATTTATTTTAAAATCTGTTTCACACATGGAATGACACCACATTATTGCGTGAAAAACATTGATGATTGATTAAGGGTTTAACAAGGTACTGTTCTGAATGCTTCAACAATGCATAACACTAGCCTAATTTGATTTCTAGTTTTCTTATTTGCATGTATGTTTAGTGCTCATGCTCAGTTCAGTTTTGTATTAATTGCATAGCATAGCAGGTGAAGAGAAATAATGCTGAAGTCAAAAGCTTTTGTAATTCATTCCTGTCTGGTAGATTATAATGATCTTATTCTCAACAGGAAAATAATTTTTGTCATTTATAACAAACATATAAGAATTAAATATTTTCTTCGTTTCCAATACTTATACTTTACTCAAATATGAAGTTGTTATGTGAATGTCTATGTTGATTAACACAAAGTAGCTAGAAGAACAAATCATAGAACACAAATAAGACAAACAATATACATGTGGCAGTAGACTTCACAATTCACATCACTCACTACTGAATGTTTGTACCCATTTACTGCTGGTCACTAGAGGACATTAATGGTGCAATCAAATTTTGAAAATACATGTGGTCTGGGTCTTTTTGCTGACCAATATAGATGGAGCATGAAGAATAGACATACTGATAACTCCTTAACTATCTTAACACTGTATTGCAATTAGTATGTTACATTGGGTCCGTAATCTTATAAAAAATATAAAACAATAGAATTTAATGCTTTGTCATGTGCATGGTGAAAGTCTGTAACACTTTGAATCTGGTCATAGAGCTATAAAACTGTTTCCTTTGCCATATGGCTGTAAAAGACCTCCATACATTTTATGGGCAAACCATGAAGGTTGGCAAATATGAAGTATGATTGAGAGGTAGAACTGGAACTTAAAAATTCAATGCCACAGCTGGGATTTGAACCACAGACTCTCCGCTTACTAGGCGGGTTCTCTAACCATTAAGCTACTGTGACAACCTGCCAGAATGACATTGGATTCTCAAATCAGTTCGTATTTTCCCCGGTAAACCACAAAGGCAGTCTCACATCAGAGACAATTACCCCAATGGAGACTTACTATTCCAAGTACTTTATGTCCTGGGACTAAATACCCTTCAGATGGTAATTATTATTTATTTATGCCAACAAACTTAGTGTTGGTGTTTTTAAACACACAAACCGTGTGTGGGCAATGTTTTTTGAGAGCTAGAACTGGAACTTAAAAATTCAGTGCCACAGCTGGGATTTGAACCACAGACCCTCTGCTTACTAGGCAGGTGCTCTAACCATTAAGCTACTGTGACAACCTGCCAGAATGACATTTAATTCTCAATCCAGTTTGTATTTTTCCTGGTAAACCACAAAGACAGTTTGTTGGCATAAATAAATAATAATTACCATATGAAGTATGATATTTAAGCAGATGGCTTACCTTGTGTGTTAGATGGTGTCTCTCTGCTTGATGTACCACTGATTGGACTGTTTGTTCCTGCCACTATTGACGATACTGCTGCGTGGTTCCAAGACAGCTGATTGACTACCTCAGTATGAGCTGCCTGCATGCAACATCAAAATAAAAATACAAGCCATTTTAGTTAAAAATAAAGATAGTCAGACAGATCCCATTGGGCAATAGCCTCCCACAGATTGGCATTCACAGGATGAGCTAGTTCATGCTAACTTCCTTCCATTAAGGGATGCAGGCAGCCAAATAAGTGGAACTATTGTCTATAAATCTGTACAATTATTAGCATATGCAGATGATATAGATATCACTGGCATATCAGAGAGAGACATAAAAAGAGCTTTTGTGCCACTAAAAAGCTCAGCAGAGAGAATGAAACTGTAAAGAAATGAAATGAAAATGAAATGCATGGTAGTTAGTAATAAAAAGGAATACAGAAATGAAGGTTGATTGGAAATAGAGAGCTGTAAGTTCTAGAAAGTAGTGAATTTTGTCTACCTCGGATCCTTAGTGAACAATAGAAATGATATTAGAGAAGTAGTGAACAAGCAGATACAAAGTACTAATAAAAACTACTTTGCACTACTTAACCACTTCAAATCAAAAACATGACATGAAAAATGAAGATATGACTCTACAAGACTTTAATAAAACCGGAACTGACTTAAGGAGCCAAGACATGGGTGTTACCAGTGCCAGGGATAGCTAGACTTCAGATATTTGAAAGGAAGATTTTGAGGAAGATCTATGGACTTATTACAGAAAATGGAGAATGGTAATAAAGAAGCAACAGAGAGCTATACCAAATATATGACTCTCTAGATGTCATTACTGATACCAGAGTGGCAAGACTAGGTAGGCCGTACATGTGCAGAGGAAGGATAAAGAGGATATGGTGAAGAGGATGATGGAGAGTAAGGTGGAGAATAGGAGAGGGGTTGGGAGACCAAGATTGACATGGATAGAAGGAGTTGAAGGGGATGCAAGATGAATGGGAGTAGAAGTGGTGGCAGGCTGCCAGATATAGATGTCTGGAAATCACTTTTGAGGGAGGCTGTGGCCCACTTTGGGCTGTTGAGCCAATGATGATGATAACTAACTTCTTTCCACCTATCTCTATCTCTTGCCACTCTTTTCCAATGATCACCAATCATTTCACTCACTTCACTAAATTCTTGTGCCCATCTCTGACATGGTCGTCCTCTGTTTCTTTTTTCCCATCTTGGATCTCACATTGTTGTAGCATAAGCCCACCTAATTTGAGGCATTCTAGCCATGTGTCCTGCCCATTTCCATTTAAATGTTCTTGCACTTTCAACCACCTCCTCCATTCCACTTCTTCCTCGAAGCTCCTAGTTCCAATGATATGGGTGATTTGTATGCATTGATATTAATTAAGTTCTTTAGAATAAAGTGTTCTTAAAACTGCAAAAACATAAGATCCTTATCCGTGAGTCTGATCTCTAATATCTTCTGTTCCATTTTATGCTGACATATCTGAATCATCTCAATCTTTGCTGTGTATGTCCAAGTCTGACAACTATACAAAGTACTGCGATGACAAAGGTTTGTAAAGTTTAGAATTTCAATGTTGTTGTTGTTGTTGTTGTTGTTTTCTAGTGCCTTGCATCTGGCAATGAAGCCATTAGCATTCGTGCTTTCCAATACTTTTGAACTGTAGTTTCTTCTGATCTTAATGCTTCACAGGTCTTCAAGTGGTCTTCGTTCATTTCTGCTGGATCGTTACACAGGACACATATTGGTGAGGCTGAGATACCTATTCTGTAGAGATGACTTGCCAAACAGTCATGATTTGTCAATAGTCGGAAGGCTGCAACAGCTGTTTTCCTTGGTCTCTGGGGGATTATATCTGGATTGGAAAGTAGTGTAATCCATTTTTTATCTTTGGCATTTGTTTCTATTTCTTGTAGATATGAATGACAAAATTTTTTTATGATCAAGCGTTTTATTGAGGAATATGAGAAATTGAATTTAGAATTTTGTTTTATTGTTGTGCCTTTCTTTGCAAGTGAGTCTGCAGCTTCGTTCCCCATGACTCCACAGTGTGCTGGAATCCATTGGAGATGAACAGTCTTATTAACTTTTTGGAGTTGTGTTAACATTTTGTAGCATTCTCTAATTTTTGTTGACTTCTTTGTAGTATTTGAACATATTCCCTGAATTGCAGCTTTAGAATCTGAAAGAATGACTGCCTTGTTAAATTTATTTAAGGGAAGATTTAATAATTGTCGGAGAGCAATGTATATAGCCTCTATTTCTCCATCATAATTTGTTGTGTCTCTGCCAACAGAATGATAAAAGGAAAAATGTGAACACGTAACTCCAGCTCCAGTAAGGTTTTCCTTCGAGGATCCATCAGTATATATGTGCAGCCATTCTTCTGTGGGATACCTAGTATTGATTGTTTCCAGAGCTAGAAGTTTTTGTATTTCTTTTGGTGTGTCTGATTTACTTATTTCCTCTATTAATTCCAAATTGAAGGTAGGTTGCAATAATTCCAATGGATTTTCTCTTATAAGTAGATTTTCTCTGGTGTTAGGAATGTTCAATTTGGATTTAATCTGTGTTACCTTTTCTAGGAAAGTACTATGAGTTTTAAGGATTGAATGGGGGAGGTTCTCTTCTTTCCATTTAGAGTTTGGCAGTCGTAACATTTTCTCGTGTTGGAGCAATGCTTGTTCTTCTATTTTTGTTGTTATTGATGGGGTCCGTGTTAAGGCAAGCATGGCATCAATAGGTGTGGATTTAACTGCTCCAGTGATTAGGCAAAGAGCCTGATTTTGTATTTGTTCAAGTTTATTGATGTTAGCATTTGCTGCTGTTATTAAAGCTTCAGAACCGTACAAGAGGTTTGGTTTAATATACATTTTGTATGTTGTGTTAAGGACTCTCCTTGAGCAGCCCCATTTAGCACCAGCTAACCTTTTCAGGATTTGCAATTTCTTTTCAACCTTTTCTGAGATGTTTGTTATATGTTTTTTCCAACTTAGCTTTCTGTCGAAAGTGATGCCTAAGTATTTGGCATCATCAACTGCTTTGAGTGGTTTACCATTATAATTTATGCTAACATTAACTGGTTTGTATTTTAGTGTAAATAATTCATAATTTGTTTTTTCCACATTGATAGTCATGAGGTTTTTGGAGCTCCATTCATGTACTTTGTTTAGGGCTGTTTCTATTCTGTCTTTAATTAATTCAGGTTTTTTTGAAGAGCCTGAAGTCCAAATGACTACATCGTCAGCAAATAAAGCAATTTTGGTTTCTAAAGTTTTTATTATTGATGGAAGGTCATTTATATATATGTTAAAGAGTGTTGTGCTCAGAACAGCACCTTGTGGAAGTCCTCGGTGTGTTTGTTTATATTTGGAAATGTATGTATTATATTTTGTGGCACAAAATCTTTGTGAAATAAACTGAGTTATCCACTTAAGCATGTTACTTTTCACACCTATTGATTGCAACTTATCAACTAATTTATTTCTCCAGACTGAGTCATATGCTGATTTAAAATCAATGAATACTGCCAAGGTATAACTGTTTCATCTAAAATGGAGGAAATGTCATTTACATATGTGCTGGCCTATCACAGCACAACAGCGTCCCTCAGAGGCACATGAGGGGAAGGTCGGTGGATCTAAATATCATCTATTTAGTCCTCCCGGCTAGGTCCGATGGACCCGTTGACCAACGATAGGTGTGGTCCCCCTTGCAAAATGGGGGTTTAAGTCGGGTGATGTAACTGCCACATTGTAAAACTGGTGCCCGTTAAGAAAACAGTTACATGAAAGCCACATACATGAATATGAGTCCTAAAGATAAACATTCCGGAGTTAAAACTGTCCCCCAATCGGATCTCCGGGTGGGGACATCTTTAGGCAAATTTCATCTTTCCAATACTTTAAGAATTCTACAATGGAATGCAGGAGGCATGTCCCAGCCTAAAAAACAAGAGCTAATGAAAATATTAAAAGACCAAGATATAGATGTCTTCACAGTACAAGAAGCCAATATATCACAAGAACAGGAAATATACTTTGAAATGGATCAGTACACTACACATATACTTCCAAAGGCTCGTCAAATAGCAAGTGGTATTCTTACAGGAATTAAAAGAAATATGAAAGCTATTATCCAAATCAAAAAAACAATGGAAGAACAAGATAAATCAGAAATAGTTAAAATTGAAGTATGGAAAAGTAACTACCACTATAGAATTTACAGTATCTACAATCCTCCAGACAATACACTAGATCTAAATTCTATTCCCATAGAACCCAAAAGTATTTTAATAGGTGATTTTAATGCACACTCCCCTAGGTGGGGCTACAGAGATATAAATTCAGCAGGAAGAGTCATAGAAGACCTATTAAACTCGTCAACAATGGAATTAATATTTAATCCAAATGATCCACCCACTTACCTTCATTATAATGGTTCGGGTACAAATCCTGATCTTCTGATGGTGTCATCTGACATAATTGACAATACAAAAAGAGAAATAATAGAAGACCCAGGTTCAGGCCACAGAATCACCATAAACTCCATAAGAGGTCTAATAAATAAAAGTAACAAACCAAAAGTTAAAACTTCTTGGAATTTTAAAAAAGCAGATTGGTCCAGTTTCCAAAATGAGATAGAAGGGAAGTGTAATATACTGTTAGAATCAGAGTTCAAGTCAACAGATGAAATGAATAAAAAAATTTGTGAAATATTATTGACAGCAGCCAAAACACATATCCCCAAAGGAAAGTTAAAGAAATATAGCTACTTTTGGTCTCCATCTTTATCTAAGTTAAAACACGAAAGAAATATAGCAAGAGTCAAAGCCGAAAGAACCAAGTGTCCAGAAGATGTACAAAACTGGAGAAGAAAAGCAGCCATTTTTAAGAAAGAATTAATTACAGCAAAAAGGGCCAGTTTCACAAATTTTGTAGAACATATGGACTATAGGAAAGATGGAAATAAAATATACAAATTCCTTAATAAAACAAAATTATCAAAAAATACAACTGAACCATTAAAATATAATAACAAAAGCTTAACTACAGATAGGGAAATAGCAGAATCCCTTAACAAGTTTTATGCTCAGTCACAAAGAATACCCCAAGCGTATAAAAAACAAGATAAGGCTATCCAAAAAACTATCAGAGAAACTAGTAAGCCAAAAGGTATACGAAATGATATTTTTATTCAGGATTTTAATGAAACAGAACTGGATTTAGCAATAGAACAATTACAGAACAAAAAATCTCCAGGACCTGACAAGATCCACCCAGAGTTTATTAAACACCTTGGCAGGAAAGGAAAAGAAATCCTACTTAAACTGTATAACACGTGTTGGAGAATGACTGTACCTTCCGACTGGAAAAAAGCCATTATCATCCCGATTTTAAAGAAAAACAAACCCTCAAACAATATTAATAGTTTCAGACCAATATCTTTGACCAGTGTTATTGCAAAAGTGATGGAAAGAATGGTGGCATCTAGACTTAACTGGTTTCTAGAATATTACAACTTAATTAATAGTTCACAGACCGGCTTCAGACAGAATCATAGTACAAGTGAAAATGTACTCCTACTAAGCCAAGACATCAAGGAAGCTTTCAATAGAATTTCAATGTAGAGCTGATAATTTTTTCCAATAATATGAATTTTAGACTCCAACATTTTTCCCATGCTAAACTTATTCTTCTCTGTAGTTCCACCTATCGTTTTTCTGTTATGTTGATTGTTTGTCCCAGATAAATGTATTTGCTGCAGTACTGAATAGGCAGGCCCTCTATTTTAACTGGTATCTCTGTAGAAATTATCATTACTCTAATTTTTGTCGGGTTCATTTGCAGTCCTACTTCCATGCTTCTTATGTATAGTTCTGATGTCATCTCTTGAAGTTCTGAAACAGATTTTTGTTCTGAAGATTTCTCTGTCTGCTCCTACTTTTGTGTTGCTGTCTGAATATATTTTATTTAGGATGTGAAAACCTAACGAACCTCATTATAAATTTTTTTCTCCTTTAGAGAAGCTTAAGACTGACTTAAATTGGTGTCACAGCCCTTCAGAAAATATTAATCAATGCACCAGACAAAATGAGACAAACTTTAACAAAAGCAACGTGAGAAATAACTGCACAGTGATGCCACTTAAAGACATGTATGAAGCACTGAAAAATTCTAAACACTAACAACAAATATCTTGGAAATGGTTAATGACAGAAAAACAATTATTTGAAATGAGGTGGATGATATAAAGAGATCTAAATTTTTTGTGTAGTGAAATGCTAAAGGGTATACTTGGAGGGGAACACATTGCACACTGCAACCTCTACACAGATCTACTGCACAGCTAACATCCTTCAAGAGGAAGAGCGAAGTGAGGGAACTGCAGGATAGAACATGGTTGCAGGTAGACGGACCATAGAGATGCATCAAAGTCTGTAACAAGTGCTAAGATCTTTTCATCCTGGCACCAGGACCCACTGAGCAGCCATCATCCTGTGTGTTCCCCTCCCCCCCTCCACAAGAGGACAGTGACCACATAACAATGCCACCTAATGCCAAGAAAAGCAGTTACAATGTGCATTTGTCCACCTGTCCATCTGTCCAGCACCACAATATATCATGTGCCTGAAAGTACACCTGAAAGATGATAAGGAAATGGAATGAGGGAAAATGACGGAAAAGAAAATGTGGTATGAAAATAAGTACTCACTTAAGTGACATGGGGAAACCATGGAAAAACCCAAGTCAGAGTTTGTGGTCACTGGGGATTGAACCTGGGACCTCCCTGATACAGATCACACATGCTGCAGCACCACCATTCCATCGATAACAAATGAAGGACAACTGTATGTGACAAAACTATTCTGCCCATAACACATGTAAGGCACCTGTATGTAGCATAAATATTCCGTCCACAACAAAAGAACAACTGTGTGTGGCAGAATTAATGGAGTAGAAGTTAACTTAAAATCAAAGTTGGATAAATACCAACTTTGTTTCTGAGTTATATTGCTGTTTCTGTCTCTCTCTCACAGACGCATACACAGAAACAGATTTTTAAATTTTTTTGTTCAGAAAATCTCAAAATACAAGGGTGATTCAAATATAAACGGTAATTTTGTTAAAAATATTTATTGATTAAATATATACACAAGTAACTACATCAACATTTCTCTATATAGCTTCCTTCACACTGTACACATTTTTGCCAACATTTCGGAAGCTTGAGCATTCCTTCTTCAAAAAAAGTTTGAGGGCATGTCGCCAACCAATTGTGCACATGCTCATTGACGTCGTCGTTGCTTTCGAAATGTTTCCCTCTAAGCGATTCTTTCATGGGTGCAAACAAAAAATAGTCTGGGGAGGACAAGTCTGGACTATAGGGAGGGTGTTCAAGGGTTTCCCAGTGCATGGCCACCATTGTGTCCATTGTCAAATTGGCGGTGTGAGACGTTGCATTGCTTTGGAGAAGGATGA
The DNA here is from genome assembly GCA_030765045.1 of Tenodera sinensis. Classification (NCBI taxonomy): domain Eukaryota; kingdom Metazoa; phylum Arthropoda; class Insecta; order Mantodea; family Mantidae; genus Tenodera; species Tenodera sinensis. Next base: position 59,095,738 of record CM060968.1, read on the forward strand.
CATCTCTGATGGGCATACGACATCTTTTACTTCAGTAGGCAGCTTTTACAGACCTTAACAATTGGCAATAGTAAGCTGCAGTCACTGTACGTCGATCATGAAGAAAATCAACCAACTTGAACCTTCAACAGTGGAGCGGCGATCACCTTCAATAAGCTCTCGAATGGCACAGATGTTGTCATCTGTGAGATTTGACCTTGGGCGTTGAGCATGACTTTTGTTTTCCACAAATTCTTGGCCACCCATAAATTGTCTGGGCCAAGTAAACTCTCGATTCTGTGACAGTGTAGTGTCTCCAAACTGTGCCCTTAAACGAGTTAAAATCTCCGAAGATTTAACCCCTTCAATGGTTAAAAACTTGATAATAATGCGTTGTGCAACAGACGAAGGAACCTCTTGCACATTCATGGCTGTACTGACGCCAGAACCTAGCGAAGCAGCTAACAAAGCTAGTTCCCCCTCCCTAACACACCAACCTTCAACCCCCCCACTCCACTGCCTCGCTCTGCACTGCTTCCTCCATGATATGCAACAATTACCATTTATATTTGAATTACCCTCATATGTATTTACAATGTAAAGTCTATATCAAATGTTTGTGGAAGAATGCAATATTGCGATGCAGCAGCTAAGCCCAAGATTATTGGAAATTTGGCACCAGGCAGTCAGAATCATAAACAAGATAACTCAAAAATGTAAAGTGGGCTGAATAAACATTTAAGCACTTAAACATTAGGAGTCTAAATTCAATTAAAAAAACTGAAGCTGTTAACAGTGAAGCAACAGAATCTAAAATAAAAACAAATTTAGAGACTAAAAGCTTCACTTATCTTAGTAATTGCTGCAATTTCTTGAATTAATATGCTACTAACATATGTTTCATGATGCCTCCATCACATGTGATGCATCAACGATTCAATGCCGTCTGCTCCAGATTGGATTTGTTACACACATGCCATTACGTGGGCTTCCATTATCCAGAAACTACAAGTGCTCAACTGCAATTGGCATGTGAATGCTGGCACACTGAGTGACAAAATATAGTCTTTTCAAATGAGTCCTGCTTCAACCTATACTACAGCAATGGCTGTATACATATTTGACAGTGCTATGGTGAGAGAAATCTGGAGGGCATTGTTGAGTGGCATAGTGGACAAACACCACATGTGATGGTTTGGGATGCCAATGGTTACAACAATCAATATCGCCTCCTATAACTGAGGAGAATTTAAACAGCAACCAGTACATGAAGTTTTAGGGCCCAAGGTATTCCCCGTCTTCAGGTATCTCCACATGTCACATTTCAATGCCCAGACATGTGTTGCGAAGAATGTACAAGCCTTCTTCAAAGAACGATGAGAACCATTGGTTCCCTGTCATACACATTCACCTGACATGACACCCATCGAACATATCTGGCATAGGTTGGTCTGCAACTTCTTTGTCACTCTCCTCCTGTAACCAGTGTCAATGATTTGTGGACAAACTGCATGGAGGGAAATCCCCCAAGAACTTATACCAAATCTTTTTTATTCCATGCCATGGTGTTTAGCAGCTTTAATTGCAGCACATGGAGGCTACATCAAATACTGAATATTCAGGCTCAAAGGTCATGTACAGATTTGTAAAGTAAGTAATTTGTTTATCGTCATGTAACTAATTTGTGATATAAAGTTCATTTCAGTCATGTGCTTACTTCTTGGTGTTATAATTTTCACAAACAGTAGTGTATAATTGGTAAAGCATAAGAAACACAAAATCTTATTACATAAAAATGTAGATATTACAAAATCCCAAGTTGTCTTAAGCGTTTCCAACATATTCTTTGTTTTTAGTTTGAAAGTTCATATACACACCTTTTGCATGTGTTCATTTTTTTTTTAATGATCAATTCAAAGGCCACAGAATTTCAAAATGTTGCATAGCAATGCACTTTTTAAAAATCTATCAATTTGGCCTTCTGTTTGAGAGGTAGAATTGGAACTGAAAAATTCAATGCCGCAGCCGGGCTTTGAACCATAGACCTTCCAATTTACACCAGCAATATGTTTGTTGGCATAGATAATTGGCCTTCTGTATCTTTCTGTAAGAAAATATCTAATGAAAATAAGTTTATTTTACTTAAAAAGTAGATACAAGTATAAGCTTTTCTAAGAATAATTTGTAGAAGAGTGAGTAGAGAAAGTAATGTAAACACCACACTTAAGATTCTTTTTTTGTTTAAATTGAATAGTGTATTTGATTAAAAATTTGATTTATGCTGTAGTTATGATAATTAACTTTTCAAATCTGATTGTTTCAATAACCAGTAATCAATTTGAGCAGTTAATAAATATAAAACAAATTTAAAGTTGTAAATTATGCATTGAACTCTAAGAGAAATAGTAAATACTTACAGCATAAAGTTCATCTGGTTCCTGTAGCTGGATTTCTGTTGCTAGAGAATGACTTCGTTCCAGTGCATGTAATATTGATGTACCATGAACCATCAAGTTCCCTTCATTAACAAGTGAATATAGCTGTGATACACTAAACAAAACAAATAAAACCAATTGTAAACAGTCTTCATATTCAAAACTAGTACGTTAAATATACTCAGAATGACAATCTCTGGTAAAACTTACCTCTGAAAAAGTTCTGTTTCGTGCAATTCATGGAGGGGAAAAAAGAAAAAAAACACAATTAGATTTATAAAAATAAAGCTGCTTTCTTCATTAAGGAGACTAATCAGTGAATTTTTGAAAACCTAACGTACCAGACTGAGAGTTTTTAATAATTTTTATCACATAGTATCATAAGTAGGTATAAAGAAGTGAATATGATCTGAATTATGCATTTTTAAGTACAAATTTGACCACACTCATAGTGCAGTAATACTCTGTTGCAGGGGAACAAGTTTGATCCTCAGTACAGGTATGAGATATCTTCCCACTGGGAGATCTGATCCAGAGTGCATTAGCCTCGTGATGCCAATTGATTATTAATTAGGGCTTCTTGGGTTACAAGCCGTGTAATATCTATGAAACTGTTCGAACTTTCGGGCATATTAAACTACATGGCCATCATCAAGGAAATTAATAATTAATAAATGGCTATCTCAAACTCATGGCCTTTATTTATTTATCTGTCTGTCTGTCTGTCTGCCTGCCCGCCTGTCTGTCTGTCTATAACGTGAAATTACATGTTTCCCCAATTACAATGCTCACTTAAAATTTACAATATCAGTTTGATTACACTTAAAATTTACAATATCAGTTTGATTACATAATTAAGTGGGAAAAATGCAAAATAAATAATTAGAACATCACAAAATTAATTACAAAATAAATCATAGCAAAACATAAAACAACAAAAACACAAAATAGATAGTTGGTAATATTGATTTACATGTACACTAAATCTATCAAACTACTATTGGTAATAAACAGAGACAGGAAGTTTAGGCATTGTAAATCATGAAAATAGGCAGGCAAAAAGGTATTATAAATGGCTAAAATAGGCAGGAAAAAAGGCATTATAAATAGCTAAAATAGGCAGGCAAAAGGGCATTATACATAGGTAAAATATACAGGAAAAAAGGCATTATACATACTAAAACAGGTAATAAAAGGCAATTAGAAAAACCCATTTATTTAATAGCTTACACTATTCCATAACTCGATTGTCCTATTTTAAAGAACTTCTAAGTTCTAAACAAAATACTAGTGTTGTAACTGACACAAAAATGAAATATTGTTTTAAAAAGGTCAGTGTATGGCAATGCCTTATTTGTTGCACATGACAACCAAATGCTCTTTTAAGTTCTCTGGGATCATATTGAGTCTCCTGTCAGATAACACATTTTTCTTCATATGACAAACTGACCTCTCAACATCAATAGAGGTTATTGGAGCAAATTTAAAACATAGCATCATTGTAGGATCCATTTCAACTGCAACAGAACTGTCATCTTGTAGAATTTTTTAAATGTTTCTAAGTTTATCCAGATAAATAATGAAATAAAGGCAACAAAAAGCGTTTATTTCGTAAAATAGGCATTTATATTTAAAAAGGCCGAAAAAGGCAACATAATACCATGGCTTTTCGATCAGTTCTTCTTCTTCTTTTCCTGACTACCCTCCCCTTATGTAGGACTTACACCCCTAGGACTAGCCAGTGCCTAGTGTCAGATGCCTGTCGGGGAGCAGAGGGACCTCTGGACCAGACAGAGTGAAGACCTGGAAGCAGGTGGTCAGCCAAGCACCAGGTATGATAGTGAAGAGGAGGATGATATGAAATGCAGGCGAAATGGATGATTGGAAGGGTGATAATGGAGCAATTGGTGGAATGAATGGCAAGGGAAACTGGAGAACCCGGAGAAAACCCGCCCAGATGCCACTTCGTCAACCATGAATACCACATGCGGGTCCTGCCTAGGTGGTAGGTGAGTGGTCTAACCACTCAGCCACAGCACCGCCATTATACATCCAGACTCAGGGAAGGACGAGGAATAATCTTGACTGGAGAAAAATTCCTACCCCACTGCCAGGAATCGAACACGGGACCCCTTCCACAGCAGGCAGGTGCTCTACCAACTGCGCTACGCGGCCAGCCCATTTCAATCACAAAGATATAATTCGTACAGATTCACTTTCAAATTGAAGATAGATTTGACACATTTAGAACGGCATTCTGCCTAGGTTCCGGTCTCTATTAATAAATAATCACAGGATATAGCAAAACTAGTGATATTCATATAAAATGCATCAATATTTAAGGGATGTAATTTACTGTATAGTGACTGCATACGGTCTCTGGTAATAAATAATCACAGGATATAGCAAAACTAGTGATATTCATATAAAATGCATCAATATTTAAGGGATGTAATTTATTGTATAGTGACTGCATTCTAAGCATATGCAAATACTGTAAATCAGTACATCAGCAACTTCATAACAAATAAACAGCCACATCAAAATCATGGCGTCTATTAAGTATTCCTGCCTAAGCGGTGCTCAGTCATAGGCTGTGGTCCCTATTAAAATTATATGGCTCTAATTTAATTTCAATCACCTCTTTTATGAAAGGCAGCGGATTTATAAGCACTGAAAATGTGCAAAATAGGCAGGCTAAAAGGCATTAAAATGAGCAAAATAGGCACTAAAAATTAGCAAAATAAATACTTAGAAACAAAATTTAAGTAAAATAGGCACTTAAAATACACTATAATTAATATTGATAGCATTAATATTATATTGATTGCTTATAAATTATACAAAATTCCAAGCAAATCATGATATAAGGATAGAAAATACACAATATAACTTAGGTGTAAAATAGCTGAAACCAAATGCTTTGTTACTGGAACCTGTTGTGATACATATCACCTGTCACTATCAGCATCACACTTCATATTACAATGGACAATTATGTACCTTTCAAAATTTTCAGGAATCTGTTTAAGTCTGTTTTCTTGTAACATGGTCTTATATTGTGAGAAAATTCTTTCTACTTCACATGATACAATTGGACAAAATTTTAAATTTGCCATTTGTTGTAACTCAAGGTCAAGAGTTTCTTGTGCCACAGGTATGGGCTTTCCATTCCCCATATAAGGAGGGGTCTCATCTCTAAATCCATTAAAACATCATGTAGCTTGTCTTAGCTTACTTGTCCTTGAGCAAATTCTAAGATTTTTCAGTCAGCACATTCCAGTGGTCCTACAAAACAGATATATTAGGTGCCTAACTACCTGCTAAATCATTTTTATATATCCACTATGCAGTAGTAAGAAATATTTCTTCCCTTGAAAGCTCATATTAAAACTAACAAATGCAAACGCTGTTCTCACAAATTACAAACAGGAGAAATTGGTTAAAAAGGCAGTTTTAGACACTAATAAACAGAATGGGCATAAATGTATGAAATAGGCATTTATAGGTGCTATAAAATTAAGAATTTTGGCTTATAATGGAAGGAAACATGTTTATAACTTAAAAACCTATGTTTATGAAAAAAAGGAATAAAATAAGCAAATAGGGCAAAATCCGCTCCCTGTTTATGAGTCTGTTGTAATGTCAATTACCATGGTGTAAAACCGTGACCACAACAAATAAAATTCTGTGATCATTGTCGAGACTTAAGCTGTGCTACTGCTGATTTTTCTGATTGTAGTATTCATAGATAGCATTTGTGTTCCTCACATGTCTCTTCAATTGTATGACCTGTCTGTGCTATATATGTCTTTCCGCACTAGCAAGAAATTTTGTAAACACCATGTGTTCTTAACCAGTCTCATATACTGTCTCACTTTCTTGGTGGCAGGATTATCATCATAATGTTATGCTCTTGGAGTATCAGTGTAATCTTATTTGGGATTGCACTGTAGAGGGGGATAGAGGCCTTTCCTTTAGGTTTTCCATCTTCCTCTGTGTTGTGATTGTACGTGGAGCAGTTTGTATTATTCTGAACTCTCTGGTGTGCTTGATGAATGTTTTTGTTTGTGTAACCATTCTTTTTAAAGGTGTTTATGAAATAACCTATTTCATGGGATAATGGTCTTTGTCCACAATTTTATAAGCTCAATGCCAACTGCGTAGCTATCTTGATGGAAAGGTAGCATCCCTAAAAGGTCAAATAGTCGTCGTACAGTCAGAGGGGTCGGCGCACTGACCGCTGCCACCCGCTGTCCTCATCCTATACTCCTCTGTAGCCTTGGCTGCTTTTGGAGGACACTGCAACTGGACAATAAGGATACCCTTTGTATAGGGAAGATGCCTAGGGATTATCATTAAATACAAATTTAAGTTATTTTTGAGAGGTAGAACTGAAACTTAAAAATTCAATGCCACAACTGAGATTTGAACCACAGACCTTCCGCTTACCAGGCAGCTGCTCTAACCATTGAGCTATTGTGACAAACTGCCAGAATGGCATCAAATTCTCAAACCAGTTCGTATTTCTCGTGGTAAACCACAAAGGCAGTCTCACATCAGAGACAAATTACCCCAATGGTGACTTACTATTGTAAGTACTTTATGTCCCAGGATTAAATAACCTTCAGATGGTAATTATTATTTATTTATGCCAACAAACTTACTGTTGGTGTTTTTAAACACACAAGCCATGTGTGGGCAAAGTTTGAGAGGTAGAACTGGAACTTAAAAATTCAATGCCACAACTGGGATTTGAACCACAGACCTTCCGCTTACCAGGTGGTTGCTCTAACCATTGAGCTATTGTGACAAACTGCCAGTTCTACCTCTCAAACTTTGCCCACACACGGCTTGTGTGTTTAGAAACACCAACAGTAAGTTTGTTGGCATGAATAAATATTAAGCTATTTTATTAAAACTGCTGCTTACAGTGCAATTTTCATAATCTTTAAACTAAATTTCTAATTTATGTCTCTATTGAGTAGCAAATAGTTTACATTTTAGACTAATATAACTTATAGCAAGCTTTAGTTAGGATGTAAGGAGGAAACTATTTCCAAACTGGTACACCAATAATTCCAAAATTGCATCAAAAGGAGCAATAAAAGCTGAAAAATGTCTAAAATATTACAACCAAGAAATATAGAATTGAAAATTTACACATATTAACTGATCTAAAATTTTGTTTATGTATTTTTCATGAAACAGTACACATTTTTACTTAAAGGCTTACTGCATAAAGTGATTAAAACATATACACCAAACTTTGCAACAATATTTATTAATATACATTTTTTGCATCGCAAGAAAATGCTAATGAAACATTTCCTAATGAATCAGAAAAAAATAAGCCAAAAGCAAAAATTGAATTTTTGACATTTTCATCCAATTTTCACTGATTAGTCCCCTTAGCAACACTACTTTTAATAGTATCAAAAGGTATTTCACAATTAGACTGAAAGTGAAGAAGAATCAAAGTGCACATCCCATATAAAAAACATCTATCTTGTATGTTACTGCATTGATTTTAGCAAAGAAATCTGGAGTTCATATTTGGGCAATTTTAAGTGAGCGAAGTTCTCCTGAAATTTAATCTATCTCATTCTAAGTTGTACCTTGGTCATGGTATTGTTTTCATACAACAGTGTAGACTCTGAACTTAAGAACTGGGTCTACTGCAGCACACTTTACTCTATACAAAGTTTAGTTATAAAAAAACTGTGATTAGTAACTGCAATCTTCACCACAGATAGAACAGGGGAAATGAAAATGAACATTTTTATGACTTGAAGCTTTCCTGGCGATGGTACAAAATTAACTTGTATTTGGCTCAGCCAGGTAAATTCTGGAATAAATTCCAAGCCATCAAGAGCTAACATTGCTCTCATCTTCAGGGAATGATGAATATTCTAGTGATGTATAGTTATAGTCAGTCTGGTGGGGGGAATGCCCCGATGCATCTCCATGACTGCTTGTGTCCTGCATAGGAGGTGGAGTCTGGAAACCAATGGCATTCCTTGGGGATCCAAAGCTCTCTCATTGGTCTGTTGAGGGATGTACACTGGTACTGGAACAAGGGCTGGTCTTTGGCTGTCTGACAAAGTTTGTAGCATCTTTGTTGGGCAATAAGTCCCAAATGCTATTCACCGGCAAGCTGCTGTCCCTGTTGATATTATTAGGTTTGTGCTTGTTTGCTATGGCTTCTTTAATAGTTTGCTGATTTAGTGATAGTGTTCTTTTGCTCAGTTTTGGTCTGAGTCCCTCTCTGATACAGTGCACTGCAAGGCCGAACTTTTTTGGGTACATCAGACAGATGTAACTGTTATGCTCTTTGCATCGCTGTTCTATGGTTCTTCCTGTCTCTCCTATGTAGGCCCACATTCCCACGGGATGTGATATATCCCAGGAGTCTAGGGCCAAGGGAATCTTTGGCCTGTTGTGCCAGTATCAGATTTTGTTGGGCAGTTTTTGGATGGCCTTGATGCCATATTTATCCATAATTCTGCTCAGCTTACTGGACAAATTACCCAAGTAGGGTATATATGTAGGCCTTATGTTGTTTTTTGGTTTCTTGTGACTCAACAGGTTGAGAGGTGCTATGTTGTGTGCTGTGCGGTCTGGAAGAAGCTTTTAGAGCCTTGTTGATGCTCCTCTTACTGTATCCATTTTTCTCCAGTGTGGTTCTGAGTTACTGGACAATCCCCTACTAGACTGGCTACAAAGAGATGACTAGGACATTCATCATTCTATGAAGATGAGAGCAATATTAGCACTTGAAAGCTCATAAATCACTCCAGAATTTAACTGGCTGATAGTCCAAAAGAACTTATTCCAAACATTTTTAATTTTCCTAGCATCTACTTATAGAGAAGTATTGTATTCCACCCAAAAATTTTGTATCAACATTTCACAGGAGATACATGGGTGAAATGGTGGAGGATCATGGACCTGAAGTACTTCATCTCACTTAATACCTCTCCCACCACAACTCCCTACACCAGGCATTGCAAATTTGGTCTCACGAGACAGTGCCTGGCCTGTGACGCAACTTCCACGACATAACATTCCTCTCTTTGCTTAACTCCTCCTAGTTTACGCAGCAATATCATTGGTGGTTCACTCTGTAAGATTGGGTTAGCAATTTGGCTTTCATAACAGATGTTTGTAAACATTTGAACAAGCTGAACTGCCAACTTCAAGGTCAGGATCAGTGGATGGTTGTTGCATGATGATAAACGTTTGGAATGAGCAACTAAAGCAACGTGAATTTCATCATTTTACTTGTCTAAAGTTACTCTCAAATGTTTCTGATTCTCGAATACATAAAAATTACGACATGCTGGCACTTTTGTATACAGCATTTAGAGATCGAGTGATTTTGCAAATTCCTTTGATACATCCATTGTGAACGTAAGACCAGCATTGCAATTTGAGGTTGCTGATCTCCAAAACGATACTTCAGTAAGAATTAAGCTTAAGAAATGTGTTGCTTTAAATGTATTCATATTCATTCCTCTAAATATGCACATCTCTGATTACTCACTGCTAGAATTGCAGCTATGCACGGTTCTACATACATCTGAAAACAGTTTTTCTCTAAATTGAGCACATCAAAGTCTAGAAGAACACACCTAACTGGTGCCAGCCTTCATGCACAATTAACACTAGCTACTTATGAGTCAACACCAAATTTGGAGAGTCATAGTGAAAAAAGTGAAATAAAATAAAGCAATATGGATAAAATGCAATACCCTAAAAAAAGTTTCAATATTTTGTTAACTTTTTGAAATGCATACTACTAAGCAGTATGTGTATGGTAATGAATGACGATCACATGCCACTGTCATCTCCCTGATTGTGCCCAGGGTGCCTTCACTGTGTGCATGACATCTGTATTGCGTCATGAATTTGTGATATTTTACAACCTCTGCCCTACAGTGTGACATAATTGCCCCCACTACCTTTGTGCTGGGAATATGAAGTAATGGAAGGAGCATACACACGAGAAGACAAGGTGGGGAAAGAAATTCACACCAATGCAAAAATGTGATGAATGTCATTACACAACAATGCACATTAATAATGTGATAAATATATCATTATTTGACTGTTTTCATGATCAAATAGTATCCGTAGGCTTATTATTTATTTCAAATGATGGGAACAGAAAAATGATAAATTTGCACGTGAAAGGAATACCTACATGTTAATTTATTTATATTTTAAAAGGAAGAAATTACAACGTTCATCAATTATGTGATAAATTTATCACTATTTAACTGTTCTCACATTCACATACAGCTAAGAGCAGAGAGCAAGAGCAGGTCACCTGGGTTAACCTGGGCAAAGGGTAAATCACCATGGTACTTATTCCTTTAGTACAAATACCGGTCTGATCCTGCCTAAGATTTTTTCCATTTTTTCCTAAGTCCTCATAACCAACAAATGCCAGGGAGGTACTCCACACTCAGGCATGGAACATCTCCTTCCCAAAATTCTTTTCACAATTACCATTTCATTTCATGCATCATCAGTGTCCCCTGCCTGTCTGTTACACATTCATGTGACCAGATTTTCAATTTCTCTTTATTAACTTTTATACTGCCTTTAACCTCTCTAGTTATATTAGGGGCTTTGGTTTAAGAAAGAATCTTTGTTACCTACTAGTATCTCATTTCTGTCTAAAATTTATTTGGGAAATATTTGGAGGCACAAGGAATCATTAGAAATTTGGAACAGGGACGACGAAACTGAAATATTAAGAGCACGGGAGGACCTATGCCCATTGTACAATCAGAGACATACTACACATCTAATTCTAGAATGTGAAGAAACTAAGGTTCCTAGGGAGAAACTGGAAAAGCAGATTTCGAAGAATTTATAAGATAATTAACACTATGTGCATTAAAGTAATGTTTCTTTTGCAAGCCGTTTTTATATAGGATAAAAAAAGAGCCGAAGCCGCCATTATACAGGGTAACCAACTTTCTTATTGTCAAATATATTACAAATTTACATTAGCCTAACGAGTAATGTTACACAAACAAAATAATTAGAGTCATTTATAAGAAAATCAACATTTTCAAAAAATGTTCCATGTACAGGGCAATCTGAGGTGGGGGTGGATTGATGGATGGGGTGTAGTTTAGCGCCCGTCGACAGCTCGGTCATTTGGTCCTAATGGGCAGGGGGGATTTTAATGTTGCATCCTTATGTAAACCTACTCCCGAATATAGACGTTATTAACAGTAAAATACCTTCATATTTCGGTAACAATGGCTCGTTTCCAAATAAATTAAAATCCACAGATTCAGCCTGTTGCGTTTGTGGTTCCATTATGTTTTATTTGACCATTGGCTTGTAGCTTGTAGTCTTTCTTGACACTACTAAAAACATTGGGCAATGCAGAGGATTTAATACAATCCCTCTAGTTGTAGTGGACCTATATATTGAAACCACTGATACTTTCCAGCAATTACACAAATCAGAGTAAGTAAAATTCTAAAACAACAAACTCCATTGTATTCAGTCATTCGCACACAGAAAAAGAAATGACGGCGCTGCGTCATCAGATTCTTCAGAAGAGAAACTTTAGTGCGTAACCCAACTACATTCACAAAGTAATTTAATACTGAATAAAATTAAAAACAACTACCGTTTTGTGTTTCCTAACACGGATGAAAACTTGAAAACTTTACCGCAATTTCTATCTGCGCGCCTTAAATATTTTATATTGGCGAGACTGTCTTATTACGAAAATGCACAAATTCCCTATTATATGTTTTCATTCTTATTCATTTTTGGAAATCTTTGAAACTGTTTTGTGTGCATCATATGGGACATTCCTCGCAAATGATTAGGCAAGTAGTAGTATAAAGATAGACTTGGCATAGGTAATATCCAAGCATTCTCGAAATGTTTGAGAATGGTAAACACAGGACCAGAGGGAGGCTAGCCCATGTTGGCAGCGCTGTGCAAAGAGATAAATACGAAACAAATTGTGACAATTTTAAAATAGGTGTAGGAAATAAACGTTCTTAAGAAATACTTGATATTAATGTTTGCATTGGCATTAAACTAAAGATCCTGCTAAGGTTTTTTACTTGGTAAAGTTTTTTATAAACATTATGATTTGTACGAACAATTATTGAAAGACATGAGAAACGTAATACTAAACTGTGCATAATATAGGGAATGCGGATATTTGGAATAGGTTATGGTACGGCACTCACTTCTCAGTGAAGGAAAACGGAGCGGGTCAATGAGTGCAGTTTGTGCTTGCCATATTTTCTGGTAATGCACTTTGAAGGATTTTGAGTTTATAAATCCAAAGTTTTACAATCTCAAGGAACCACATACTTGTAGCTTTTCTTAGAGCTGGAAAGACAGCGCCGTATTAACAAAAATGCAGCAGAACATTGTATGATAAGAGTACAAGAAAACAGCCAGGACAATGAGTTAAGAGTAGAATTTTTTAAAAAAGAAAACAGCTGGTTTTATTTAGCACTACAGAGTAGGTAGAGAAAGGAAAATGGGTCTAGTCCCATAGAAAAAGAGCAGCCCATGGTAGTGCTATGGGAACATAGAACCCAGATTAAGTAGAATTAAAACAAGGGAAACTGAATTGTAAACATCTCGTGCATTCGTTATAGTAGTAAACAAGAAACAATTCATAGTAACTGTTAAAATACTGGCTACCTTTTGTTTCATATTTATAAAGATTCAGTTAGCTTTTCTGTGCTACTTAGCTGCAGTAGATAAGATTTACTGTTGTATCTCACACAAATATTTGATGTGATTTCACCAGAAATACATGCTTTGAGATCCGCAAATCCCCCCCTCCCCAAAAAAAAAAAAAATGTTTAGTTTTAGAAAAAGGTTTACATGTATGAACGTTATTACTTACATATATCAAACTTGGTATTCAAGTTCTGTACCTTCCAAAGAGGTGATAATGATTTTCAAACAATTTATCCCTCTGCAAGCTATTCCTTAAATGGGAAAATGTTTAATATTTTTTATATTCATAAAAATAGTTTTGATGATGTTAAATAAAATTCCATATATTTAACACATTTTTAGGACAAAATGTACATTTTGAATTTTCTTCACTCTGAAGGAATTTTGTATAACTGGTAAACCTTAAGAGGTGGATGAAAACATGCGTCACAAAAAATGTAGATACTTTTAAAACACAATTTATTTCTAGTAATTTTTTGCAGCAATATCCGTTTCTGAGATATACTTTAATATAACTTTGAATGTTTCAATGCTTTGTTATTTTTTTGATAGATTTTGTCTATCTCTTAGGGTTTGCCAGTTATGCAAAAGCCACCCAGAATGAAGAGGACCTCTGAGGACATTTCCAGAAAATTCAAGATACACGTTTCATTTATCATGAACATATCTGAAGCAATATGAGGGGTATAGATGCAAACACAGACTTCCACTTTTTATAAATACTGAGATAATTGTATTGGATATAATGTCTTGCAATCTCTTAATATTATGCAGTGCAAAAAACAAAATTTTGGCTGTGTTCACACATCTAATACACATTTAAATGCAAATGTTGACTTTGCAAGAATGTTTTTCCTGGTTTACTCAAAATCATCAGAAGTGTAAAAGTCTGGATTTGCATCTAGATACAGTAATTTGACAAAAATTATGAAGGCCATTTTTGATAAAATAAAATTGTCCCATGTAAATGTCAGAGATGGGAGATGTTCTTAAACATCTTCATGTCGCATCCTTGGAAGATACTGAACTTGAATACCAAGCTTGGTGATCTTTCATTTTTGAGCTATATTGAACATACACGTGCACGCACGTGGACACTCTGTTTTCTAAAACTGATTTTTTTTGTTTTAGTCACATGTATGTAAGTATGCTTTATTCACTGAATCAAAATTTGTTACCATTTTATGGCTTCGTCAAGTACAACATAGTAGAACAATCCATTTAAATATTATCTAAACATTATCTAATTCTGTACATTATTACAGTTTAGACAATTAGTAACCTATTTAACATTCTACTTCTTGTCAGAAGCAATTTCACAACAGCATAATGGTCCTATTTACATTTGGTTAAAGAACTAAAAAAACTTTTGCAAATTGTAAAAACACTGATAAATTAATAAGCTCTTAACCTGCTTTCTGAATCTTTGTGGATGCTTGTAATTTATTTTTGTTGAAATTAGATTATACATATGAATTTCTGTTTGTAATGTGGAACTAATCATTTTTGTCATTATGGTTGCTTGTATATAAAGGATATTTCTGTTTCTAGTGAAATGCTCATATATTTGAGTAGAAATATTAATTAATGAGTTATTACGAGGGTTGTCCATAAAATAAGGTTCCCAAGGACCTGCAGTTGCAAGGAACACTGTTACAGGAGATCTGGCAGCACTGTCATGTAGCTTGGTTCTCCCAGCCCTGCGAGCTGTCTAGATTGGCAGCTGTTAGAAATGGAGCTTCCACTTGCTTCTCCCGCCAGGTACAAATTATGCTTTGTGATGCCGTTTTTTGTGTGCAAAAGACGATTGCATCGGTGGACATTCATTCCCAACTGTGTGAAGTTTAAGAGAGCAGTGTATGAACGTACAACACGTGTGCAAATGGTGCAGAGAATTCAAAGACGGACGTACAGAGGTCCAGGATGACCAGTGTTCTGGACAGCCATTGGTTTCGGACAAAACTATTGTGAAATTGAAAGAAGCAATGTTGAAAGATCGAAGGGCGACAGTTCGGTAGATCTGAGAGATGATCCCTGATTTCAGCACGACCTACATTCACATCATTTGACCGATCATTTAGGGTATACCAAGGTGGGTGGAGGCATGCTCACGAAGGGAGTGCATTTCCATCAGGACAACGTTTGTCATCACATTGTCCTTGTGGCAACCAATCTCATTAACAAATTTGGATGGGATACAGTCAAACACCCTCCCTACAGCCGAGACCTAGCTCCTAGTGACTACCATCTCTTCCCTGACTTGAAGAAACACCTGCGTGGGACGCATTTCAGAACCAGAGAGGAACTGAAAGAAACTGTTTTAAGCTATCTTCACCGCACCGCGGGAGAGTTTACAATGGAGGCATACAAAAGATGATACACCACATGCAAAAATGCATTGATCAGAACGGCGATTATGTCGAAAAATATGAAAAGGTCTAAGCTTTCCAAAAATGTATTATTCAGTGTCAATAAATATGTTTTTCATTGTGAAAAAAAATTGGGAACCTTATTTTACGGACAACCCTCGTATTTATAAAGCTGTTTCTAAAATAAACAAGTTAGTGTGAGTATTTAATTTTGTATAAAAGTGGTTTATAGTGCTCACTTCTCGTAAAATTGAACATATTATTGATCAAACTGCGTAAGCTTTCATGGCCGGTGTCATAAAATACAGAATGAATATTCGAGCTTGTGAGCCTTGGTCTAGTGGAAATTCTTCTGCTGTGTGGGCTGGTTTGCTTAAATAAAGCTTGGCATCCAGCATTATACAAAGCACGCGAAAAACCTGACTGGAGACAAATTCAAAATCATGCGCCAGCTTCAGCTACAATAAATACCAGCCCTTCGACAACAATGGAAGCCCCCACCGACCACAAGCCCATATTCATTTAGTATTTTATATTTCTTATTATTTTCTTTTTTATTATAAATAGTTTATTTACATCTGTGGAATTTCCCCATAGTATGACATAGGCAAGTACTGACTGCACATAGGAAAAATGTATAATATTTGTTGTTTGAGGGTTGCAGATGTTTTAGTATCAAGGTTATATAGATTATATAGCGTGTTCTGATGTAACACATCAAATTTGTCAATTTGTGCTTGAGTAGCGATGTTTTGTTCTCAAAGAGAATTTGTGTGTTATTTTGTAGTAAAAGTACTGCTGGTCAAATAATGTTTGGCTGCTTATCAGAAAGCGAGATCACTTTGTGCTTTTGGAGTTAGCCAAAGTTGCAGGCAAGCTCCTGCAAATGATAAGGCATTGTACTGATCTACGATTGTGAACAGTATGGACATGAATCACTCTTCCACACAATCATTTCCTCAAGTAAAACAGATGATTAAAACCAGAAGTGTGAATAAGTGCTCAGTTTGCACAGATTTAACAGAACAGAGTCGGGTACTGTTTTCCCTGTATGAAAGTTTATCAAAAATAATAAAATTAAACCATCTGTCACAGTGTGCGTGCAGTTCTTGGCGTTGAATACTGGAACATAGTGTATTTTGTAGGTTTCAATCTCGCACACTATCATCAATTTTTAATTTTAATATTTTCGTTGTTTCCATGACTAACAATAAAGTAAGGACTGAATTTTCAAATAAAAGAGGTAGTCTAAACTATTTTAGTGATACAGTTCATATTATTGCTGCCTTAAGACCTTTCCCCTTTGGCCTAAAAATCATTATTCATATTTGAGACATTTTGGTCTCTAAAAAGAAAGAACCAAGAAAGTGACAAGCCACTTCCAATTCAAATGCAGTTGGAAGGGATTGTCTTTCCATTTCTGCATGAAGACGTTCATCATCCTTCCAAGTAGAAAGTCGTTTACAAATGGTGCTATTTCTCTTTTTCTCCTGCCCTTGTACCTGATACTGCTGAACCCAACGCCTCCCAGTTTGTTCTGGTAAACCATGTCCTCCAGCATCCTCAGACGACAAAAACTTGTGTTAATCTAAGCTAGCACAGCAATACATCTAAAAAAGGCAGCCATTTTATTTCAATTGAAATAAAATATTTCAACAGCATGGTGTATCCTAAAAGTTTAAATAATCACCAACAGAACAGATGTGTGTTGTAGCATATGTGCAGCTCTATATAGTAAAAGAAAAGAAGTGATTAAAGTACTCTGGAACCAAACCTACTTCTTGACATTCCTTATTAGAGAAGTATAATATGCAGAACAAGTTAATTGCAATTTGAGACATGCATGCTTTTAAATGGCTATTGCATAGAATTATTTAATGTTTATGAAATGAACAATCACATAATATAGTTTCTTAATCAGTGGAAAGATATTAGCATTATTTTCTTTTTTCTCCTTTTCCGTTGTTTCTCCACATTATTTTTGTTTCTCACACATAAACACTACACACATGTACGAGGTGGGAATCGAACCTGCGACTCCTTGCATGGTGGAGGACTTTGAAAGGAAGGGGAATATATGAATACATGTAACTTAGTTTTAATATTTGAAATACACATTCACTAAATTATGTTCATAGAAACAAGAAACAGAAAATATGGGATAAAAGTGTAGACATAGAGATGGGAGAGTTCAACCTGCACACTCTCAGTCAGGAGATTCCATTACCGTCATCTTCACCACTTCGCCACAGCTCTAGCTATACATAGCTGTTGTGGGGCATCCTAGTGTCTTGTTCAAACATGTGCTTTCACTTATCCTCCGAAATGAGTTATCATTTGTAGGGGACTTGATCCAAAGTGAAACTTAAGACATATTCTGCCTTTCAAGGGTATGGCCATTCTTTTTTTGAGGAATTGTTCAAAATAAAAACTTTTTTTAATGTGAATCTTGAAATGTTTCAGATGCATTAGAGAAAAGCAAAATGTGACATTGAAATAAATACTTGATGGTTAAATGGCAGACGAGCTGGACAGAGATCTCTTATCTGCTAAGGAAAAACCAGCTTCAGATCCACTTATTGTTGGATTCAATGAAAGAAGTAAGTCTGTTATTTATCAAGTGTGCAGCAATAACATCATCCTAGTAACTAAAGGGCATACAGAATAAGAAACAAGACAAAGCTAGACGAAGGCGGTTGATTGCGAGTAGCCTATCCTAGAGAGGCAATGTTGCCCAGTTTGTTAACACGCTGCCTAGCACTGTATTAGTTCTTCACTCTTCTCTTCACTCTTCTATTTGTGCTCAGTAAATTCAGCAGTGGCTCATTATTACAAAGAATTCCATTGAAAAGAGCTAGAAATTTTGAAGCTGATGTCTAAGAAGCAATATTTTAGGTGGCCTGGAGCCCAATATTGAATAAACAATGCCATCAGCGATAGCAAATGCCACTTGCCTTGCATCATGATTGTATGTTGTCTCAATTTTCTTCTCAAGGGGTGAGATGCCTGTGGAAAAGGAATTTAGTTTAATCTTATGAGTGTTCCAAGTCTGACGTATATGTACAGTGGTACGTGTGTTTTATAATTATTGTTACTCGTTTTGTTGCTAAGCAACATGGCATTATCAAAATCTGGTACAAGCGGTTTACAGATGAGTAGATCAAAAGGAAATGTGTTGCATTCAGATGTGGGCTATTATTTTCAGTGCTTATACATTTTTGAAAGAAATATCCTCAGAAGAAGTGCGTACGAACATTGCATTTAAACAGAGTCGGGTGCTAACAGCTAAAGCATGCAATGTAAGTGAACAGTGTCGCATATTGTGAAACAAAGTAAACCAACCTCTTCTGAATCAGGGTGGCCCTTGTTTAAAACCCCCGGAAAACACCGTAAGACAGTAAAACGAGTTTCAAATCTGAACGACTTTCAGAAAGATGTTCTGTACTGAATCATTTTTCAAATGTATGATAACGGTGAATATCCTACCATTAAAAAAACTCATTCATTTGATGAGGGATAAAATAGATTATGAAAGTTCCACATCTATGGGGTTAATATTAAAAAAAATGGGATTTTGTTATAGATGAGCTAAAGATGGAAGGAAATTTCTGTTAGAAAGGAATGACATTGTTGCCAGAATAAAATTTTTGAGAACTATGAAAGAATTGAGGGATTCAGATGATAGTCCATATTTTATGTTGATGAAACCTGAGTGAACCAAAATCACTCTCGAAAGGACATTTGGCAGGATTCCTTTGGAAGTGGTGGCCTCAAAGTTCCTGTTGGAAAAGATGGTAGGCTTATAATTTGTCATGCGGGATCTGCAAACACAGGTTTCATTCTGGAAAGTAAATAGGTGTTTCGTTCCAGTTCGAAAAACAAATTTAGACTACCACTCAGAAATGAATGCAGAAGGTTGTGAAGATTGGTTTGTGAACAAATTTTTAAATTTACTCAAAGAGGGCTCAATTATTACCATGGATAATGCAAGTTATCACTCAAAAGTAATTGATTATGTAAGTCCCCACTACAAACTCCAGGAAAGCAGACATTCAGGAATGGCTGCAAACCCACAATATTGCATATAGTCCCATTGAAACCATTGCAGAATTGCTTTTAAAAGTCAACCAGAACAAGCCACAAGAAAAGTGGTACAAATTAGATGAAATTACTCTGGAAAGAGGACATCAAATTATTATTTGATTACTACCCTGCCACTGTCAATACAACCCGATAGAGTTAGTTTGGGCAAAAGTGAAATTTTAAGTTGCTACCCGAAATTCAACATTTCTGCTGGTGAATGTTGAAAAACTGATGCTTGAGGCTCTCAGTTAAGCTATGGTAGAAGACTGGGTGAAGCGTGTTGCTCGTACTGAAAAACTTCAAGAGGAAGATTTCCACAAAGAAGTAGCAAGAGACAGCATTGTTCAAAACCTGGTTATTAACCTTAGTGACTGATTCAGACGCAAGTGTAGAAGAAAGGGAGGAAGGAGAGGAGGTGGAAGTCCTATCAACTCCTTTGTGATTCCAGGTACATATGTTTTCCTTAAAGTATATACGTTTAGGTATTGTATTTTAAGGAAACCGATGGGTCAATTTTCCAAAACCCAAAGTGCTATATTGGATGTTCTAAAGTTTTAACACATGTTAAATCTGTTTAAAGAATTGGGCTGCAAAGCTTGGTGTATATGCGAGGGTAATCCCAAAGCTAAGGTCTTCAAAACGCTGAGGTCACAGGGAAACTGTTTGCGTGGATGTTGGCCAAACTGCTTCTTTCCTTCCCTCCTCCACTCTCTACAGACACCACTATACATCCGCTGGGGCTCTCAGTCTTGGCTTGGCAGCCAGTTGTAATGGAGCTCCCGTTAGCGACTACCGCCAAGTGCGAAGGCCGCGCAGTTATTCGCTTTTTTAGTGCAAAAGGGGTTAAACCAATTGAAATTTGACAGTTGGTGGAAGTGCATTGGAGTCTTGTATGGATGTCAAAAATATTTGCAAGTGGTGTAGAGAGTTTGCAGATGGTCGCACGGAAACTCACAACGAGGAAAGAAGCGGGAGACCATCAATTCCCGATGAAACAATAGCAAAGGTTGAACAAATCGTGCTTCAAGATCGGCGCATCATTCTCGATGAGCTCTGCATTGTTGTTCTTGAGATTTCTTGAAGCACCATTCACAGGACTTCGACTGAAGAATTGAAATTTCGGAAGGTGTGTGCAAGATGGGTCCCAAGAATGCTGACAGATCACAAAAGGCAATGTGCTGAAAGTTCATGCCAATTTCTTCAACGCTATGCTGACGAAAAGGACAATCTTTTGGATTCAATAGTCACAGGTCATGAAACGGGCTTTCCACTTCACACCCAAGACAAAACAACAATCTCGTGAGTGGCGGCATTCCGGTTCACCCAAGCTGCATAAGTTCAAAAGAACACAGTCTACCGGTGAAGTCATGGCAACTGTGTTTTGGGATCGAAAGGGGATATTATTGTTTGACTTTATGGATCCTGGGATAACAATCAATGCCGACAGGTATTATCAGACATTAAGAAAACTCAGACAGGCAATTCAAAACCGAGGAAGAGGAATGTTGAGCAAGGGTATCAGCCTTCTTCACGATAATGCTCGCCCCCATACTGCCCATCAAACTGTGGATCTCCTGCATCAGTTTGGATGGGATATCACCCACCCACGCTATAGTCCGGACTTAGCGCCCAGTGACTACCACTTGTTTCCCAAATTGTAAGAACACTTGGCTGGAAGGTGCTTTAGTGACGACGACGAGGTGAAAGATGAGGTACAGCACTTCATCAAGAGCATGGCGGTGGAATGGTATAATATGGGCATAGAACAACTGCCACAGCGTTTACAAAAATGCATTGATTGATGGTGATTATGTGGAAAAATAGAAAAATGTTCAAGCTTAAAATCTATGTACCATTTGTTGTCAATAAGCATTTATTTAAATTTTAAAAAAATTGGAGACTTTAGTTTTGGGATTACCCTCGTATGTTAAGTCATTCCTGGATTATTTGTTTTAAATAAAAAATGTAAGCTATTTTATGAAAAATTCTCCTTGTGATGCAATGTTCACAATTTTCAATCATTACTGCATATCTGTGCTCCTTACTGAGCTATAAAATAAGTTTGCTAAGAAATAGTCTTAACACAGTTGGTTAAAATTGAAAAAAACACTTTTGTTCCATGGTGAGTTTCCGTTTTTGTTATATACAATATAAACTTTGATGAGCTTAATTTACATGTATTTGAAAAAGCTAGTAACAGTGATGTGAATCTAAATTATAGTGGAAAATTGAGTCGGTGTTGAAACACATAACATCATTTACATGTAATTAATCTTGACTGGTTTTGAGATTAATTCCATGTAAGTGATGCTAAGTGTTTCAACCAGATTCAATTTTTCATTATAATTTGATGAGCTTGTCAGCGCAACATGCTAGCCTTATATTAAGAACTTCATAGCAAGCTCTGGTTGCCACATATTGGGGAAACTATTTCCAGAGTTTCACTCTGATAACTTACAAATTGCATTGGAACATTTAGGTTCTGAAATATGTCTAAAATGCACAACTGAGAAGGTCACACTGGAATATTACTCGTGAAAGGTGACTTGAAATTGTGCTTAGGGATTTTTTGTTAAATAATGTACATTTTCTCTTAGAATACTTAATATAGGAACTGATTTATATATGTGCATAAACACTTAGAAAAATTAAGAAAGATATGAGAAATACCTATCAGAAAATGCCTCAAGTTGTGCAACTACGACCTCCGTTTAGATTTATTTAAATCATCACATAACTCTCATTTTCACTCCGATAACAAAACTATTTACACAAAAATGTTCCTAGAGAATCTGATATAATAAAAAAAAATTAGAAAGTCAACATTGTAATGTTTTAGGCCCAATTTTCAACTTGAAAGATATGAACTCTGTTGAAACATTAAATTACAAATGAAAACAGTGTGCTTGGATGAGGAATTTATATTTGAAGCAAACTACAGGATTAGAGAACCTATTATCTCATTTTAAAGAGAGAGAAATTGTTATGACTGGTTTTAATTGTGAACCTTGTAATCCTTCACTGTATTTGCTGTTGTCTACCAGTAATGCTCACGTGCATATCTCCCCTCTCTTTCTTTGGCATAGTGATATGCCCCAGCAACAGCGCACCAGCTGAATGGGAATTGGAGCTACTCATGTGCCTCTTATTTCGGGTGCCCTTTAATTGTTTCTAGAGTAAAAGCAAGCTTGGCAATTGATGTTCCATATCCTTAATAGTCCCACACATATGGAATGGGGGTATTGTTTACATGTATGTTACCGTATTTATGTGGTTTTTAATAAGAGAATGATGTGAAACATGTAGTTGGTGGACTGAAGTTTAGTATAGTAGAAAAACTTTCAGTCACTTATCCCGTTCTTTCACTGATAACCAAGGTTAGTTACGTTAGGTTAGCTCTATATAAGTAGCTTTAAGAAGACTGGTGTTGGATGTTGCAGTGCATTTTTTATTAATATACTCATAAAACAAGTTACTTCTGAAATTAGGTTAGATTAAGTATATAAACAGTTTTAAGAAAACGATGGCTTTACTGCATATGTTGGCATACAAGATGGCAGTTGAGTTATAAAAAATTGGTCCTAAAATCTGGGGCCGTCATATGGGACAGATAAAAAAATTAGATTGAAATTTATATAAATTAAAAGCCATATCACCCATCAATATGTTTAAAATTGCTGCATTCATCATCTAAGGCTAACAGCTCCTTAAGTTCATCCTCACTTTCGTTGCTAAGAAGATCGTCATATGGGTCCCATTCTTTACCTGGCAATTTCCTCTTTGTCATTAGTATCCCATAAATTGTTCTCAGTGCCATGCTTAGCATTAGAAACCCACACTTTTTAAAGGAGTTGATTGCTGTTTCCACTTTCATTTGTTCCCATAATAATTTTATCACAAAATCACAAAGCACATGAAGTGATGCAGTCCACATAGCTCCATCTTTTGTATATGACTTTTTGCCACTCATCATCCAGTTATTCCAATGTTCATGCATGAGAACTTTAAGAGGTTCATTCATAGAGGCATTTAAAAGTTGTAGCATCAAAGTTAAATCACCCAGTGTAACAGCAATGTTAATATTGTTTAATGCTGAACACTTTTAGTATTTTCATTTATGTGACTGCAAAACATAACCCTCATCAACAGTGTTGATTTCACAGAGCACCTGTTCATCTATGGCATACATTTTCCATCCACAATTTTGCACCATTCTTATCCATCCAGTCGTTTTCATGAAAATGTACAACATTTCTGCCAGGAATTATATTTTATGAGTACCACATTTCCTCTTGAAAGTGACCATGTATTTTAACTTTGTTCTGTCTGTCCTGCATGTTAATACTACTGTAGTGGCCTGTAGTACTTCTAACTTGAACATTTTTTACGCCTTTTGGTGCTACAGTTCTGTTGTTTATTATGTCAAAGTCTGTCAGTGTCTGTCATCCATATATCTAATATGAAATAATGAAAAGTTATGTTTTTACCTCACACCAATAATAAACTTGTTAAAACTCATGACTTTATGGTCAAGATTTTGTTGTACTTTTTGTGTAGTTTTTATCATCTGTCATATCACCTGATTTTTCTATTCATGAACCGATTACATCAACCTACTGTTGTTCTAAATTCTTTGCCTTGTGGATTGACTCATGTCCACTTCAGTGCTTAAGCCCTAATCATATTTCGTGTAACAGCGTTAAATTCTGCCTCTGTTCTTTTACCCAATCTGCAACATTATTTTCTAAATGTGGCCACAAGCTTCTTTGGCATTTTTTTAATAGCATCTTCATTCTTTCTCCATTCTTTTACCATCTTCTCTGTTATATCAAAAGCCCTTGCTGCAGCACAGTTGTTCAATTCTTTGACCTATTTTACAGCTTTTAACATGAAACTTGCTTTGTATTTCCTCCCTTTCATTGGTTACATGATTAGACCCATACTTTACAAATTTTACGTTGTTTGAGAGGTAGAACTGGAACTTAAAATTTCAATGCCACAGTTCTACCTCTCAAACATTGTCCACACATGGCTTGTGTGTTTAAAAACACCAGCAGTGAGTTTGTTGACATAAATAAATAATAATTAACATCTGAAGGTTATTTAATCCCGGGACATAAAGTACTTGCAATAGGAAGTCACCATTGGGGTAATTGCCTCTGATGTGAGACTGCCTTCGTGGTTTACCGGGAAAAATACGAACTGGTTTGAGATTTCAATGTCATTCTGGTAGGTTGTCACAGTAGCTTAATGGTTAGAGCACCGACCTAGTAAGCGGAGGGTCTGTGGTTCAAATACCAGCTGTGGCATTGAATTTTTAAGTTCCCGTTCTACCTCTCAAACATTGCCCACACACGGCTTGTGTGTTTAAAAACACCAACAGTATGTTTGTTGGCATAAATAAATAACATTTATGTTGTTTACTGAGTTTGTCATTTGGCACTTGCTTCTGTAGTCAAAAATGCAACAATGCTGAAGGAGGCTTTTCCTTAAGCAAGCAACTGTAATTATTAGTGACAGTTTTGTGATTGTTCAACAATCGCAAGACAATGTTGCCAGATGTAACTAAAATGTGTTCATTTCAAAAATTAAGAATATAACAGTCATAATTCCAGATATACTATACAGTATTATTATCCAGATGATGGTCACTGATCTAGATAAACTAAATTCACAGGCTGTTAATTGTTTGGGGGTCGTGTAATAGGGCAGATACATGCTCTAACTATAGAACTTCGATGAATATTCATACCTCATTGTATCTGAAGATGAGGTATAAATATGCTGAAATACAAGATGGTCGAAACGTCGGCATTTTATAATTTGACGCGGCAACAACCGGATAGCCAAGATATTTTAAACGATGGCCGTGGAAGCTTGAGAGAATACAAGGTATATATTACAGTCCACTAAGCAGTGCAGAAAGTGTTTACTAACATATTCATAAAAGACTTAGATGCATGTGATTGAGTGCAAAAATGATTACCATTAAATAACTATTAAGGATACTGAACATTAACCAGCTTGGCCTACAGAGTGTTCTGATAGAAGATTCCAATATTTGGGTCAGTGAATATTTTTACTTTCTCTACTGGTAAGTAAAGGAAGTATTGTATTCCACCCAAAAATTTGATGTCAAGATTTCACCGGAAACATATGTTTTGAGACCCCTGAATCCAAAACAAAGCATGTCTGTACATCTGTCTGTCTATCTATCAATCTGTGGACAACATAACTGAAAAATAAAAAGTCGGTTAAAAACCAAAGTTGGTATTTAAATCTAATGTCTTTCAAGGTTGCGACATGAAGATTTTGAAGAAAATAGCCCCGTCTTACACTACCATTTAAATGGAAAATTTTGTATTTCTCAAAAATGACTAATGATTTTGATTAAAATGACCTATATTTTAAATATTCTTATGACAAATGAAATGTATATTTTGAATTTTCTGGCTATAGCCTGTGTAGTCCTGTTTGCTCTGGATGACTTTTGAATAACTTGTAAACCATAAGAGATAGACAAACTCTTACTCTACAAAAAATGTATATCTCGTTAAAACACACAATTTATGTCTAAATAAATTTTTTTGTGGAGTGAATCATTTCGGAGATATTCCATGTTATTTGTGTCAGTTTCGGATAACTTAAAACTTTCATGAAATACAACATTGATATTCATTTTTTTTATGTGTTAAGCATGCAAAAAAAAAAAAAAAAAAGGTATCTCAAAGCTTTAAAAGATTTGACTATCGCTCAAAGCCTACTGTATTCTAATATTCCCCTTGCACCTACAATGAAATAAGCAATAAGATACATATATAAACTTAGGCTTTCACGGCTGGTGTCTTGACTATTAGATATGTTCTTCTGGACTTGTAGGCCATGGTTATTCAATTCACCATGGAGAAAAAGGATAACAATACTGTCACCGCGCCCGCCGCATCTAATTGCCGACAACAGCAGTGTCACCCATCGCATTATTGTCGGCACTACCGCAAAGGAGCCGAAGGAAAGAGACAGAGAATGGCCGCATTGTTGGGGCGCTTGCCGAAAGAGAGAAAAGGATAGAGGCTTCTGGAATCTTCTACTTTGTATCTCACCGCAATAACTGAACGTTCCTGAAGCTTCCAGAATAGTGCCTGGGAGATATAAATAGCGGTAAAGTGCGACAGAAGAGTCAGTCCAGACAGTGAGACGTATGTGAGGCGTTGAGTAGTCGTGCCGACGGAAAGAAGAGACGTATGCGAAGCGTCGAGGAGTCGCGCCGACGGAGGAGGGACAGTTCTTGTGTTACAAATTCGGAGCCGTGCTGTTCGTGAATCGGCAAAGACTTTCTTGCTGTTGCAACGAGTGTAAAAAGTTACTGTTTACGGAAATAAAAGTGTTTCTTTATCTCGGCTACATCTGTCTTCTTTACTTTACATCCAAAAAAAAAAGTCACAATACTTTGGCCTTCCTAGACATGAAAATCATGAGAACAGTAGACCATGGCCTGGAATACATTATTTACAGGAAAACTTACACATACAGATCGATATTTACATAACATTTCCAACCATCACCCTAGGCAGATATAAGGAATAATAAAAACACTCACAGAACGAGCATCCCGGCTCTGCAACAAGAAATACTTAAAGGAAGAACTCAATCATCTAAACTCAGCATTCCAGGTCCAATAGATACACACAAAAAGAAATCTGGCGTGCAATTCATTCCAAGCCACTAACAAAATAGGAAGAACCCGGCAAAGTAGCAACAGTCTTTCTCCCCTACATCAGGAACATCTCCGACCGTAAAGGCAAGCTTCTGCACTCACATGGTGTTGATACTGTCTACAGACCGACAAATAAGATCAAAGACCTACTGAGATTAGCCAAAGACAAATGCCACCCACACACATCTGCAGGTGTATATAAAGTTCCCTGCAGTTGTGGCAAAGTATACACAGGCACTACCATGCGCAGTGTGGTCACCAGATTAAAAGAACACGAGTGTCACACTAGATTGGGACATACAGATAAATCGTCTGTGGCAGAGCACGCCTTATTATTCCGCCATGATTTCAACCTTAAAGAAACCCGAGTCCTGTCTTCTACAGTTAGCTACTATGCCCGACTACAAAGGGAAGCCATAGAAATCTACAAACACTAAGACATCTTTAATTGCAAGGAAGAAACACTTTGTGTGCAGAAAGCATGGATACCGGTCTTAGATAAACTTTCAGACACACACAACAGTTGTAATAAAACCCTGCCTACAACCAGCCTCCCAACTGATACGAGCCAATTACCACCGTAGCCAGCGCAACAATGCCCCACCCACCCCTACCATATAAAAAACCCTAATGGTCATTAACAGTCTTTGCTTCCACATCTCTCTCTCTCTGCTTCCACATTCAAACTCTGACCAGTGCAGACAGCAGATAGTGTTACCCTGATGATGCCAAGCGCAGTACTTGGTGAAACATTGGTACCTACAATGCCTTCTAGACCACGGCCTACAAGCCCGGAAGAACTAAACATATCTAATAGTCAAGCAATAAGATAATTTCTGCAAATGTTTATCTCAACTGACACGAAGAAGATATAGGAATAGGAGTTTGTAGGAATGGTTATTACAAGACTAGGGAAAGTCATGTGAGTGCAACACATCAGATTTTTTTATTCCCAGAATATATTCAATTTTGCATCCTGTTAATAGGCAGTTTTGGATGAATACTATTCCTTCAACAACAATAATACAAGTAATACAGGGCTTTCGAATCGGTTCTTCACCGCTGCATGGCCTTTTGCCTGTGCGAGTTTGAAGCTACCATGGCCGGGTTTGCCGCTACTAACAAGCCGCACGTAAAACATGTATAAAAATCTTAACTTATAGAAAATGCTGGCAATTTCGTGAACGATGGTTTAATTGATTCACAGCTTCTGTTCTTTTCAGATGAGGCGTGGTTTCATCTAAATGGTCATGTGAACACTCATAATAGTCAATATTGGGCATTTCAAAATCCACATCGCGTTCAAGAAATCCCTTATTATGATCGGAGATTTGGAGTTTAGTGTGCTGTTACCGCTAGATGCATAATTGGTCCAATATTTTACGACCAGATTAAATAAAGAGAGGTACCGAAATGACATTTTGACCCCATTTTTTTCGTGAACTGACAGAAGAAAGAAATCATGAGTGGTTTCAACAAGATTCTGCTACTGCCTGTAAAGTTCATGAATAAAATTAGGGAAGTGTTTGAAGATAGAGTGATTAGTGCTGGTGTATGGCCCTCTTGCTCCCCTGATCTAACAGTGTGTGATTTTTACTTGTGGGGTAACCTGAAAGACAAAGTTTACAAGAAAAATCCTCACACATTGGAAGAACTAAAACAAAAAATTAGAAATGAAATCAGAGACATTACAGTAGCCCAACTTAACTGTGTGAATCAGAATGTGTTTTCCCGATATAATGCCTGTATAGCGGAGGAGGGACGACATTTCCAGCATTTTCTGTAATGTAAGATTTTTACACGTGTTTTACGTGCGGCTTGTTAGTAGCAGCAACTTCAAACTCGCACAGACAAAAGGCCATGCAGCGGTGAAGAACCGGTTCGTAAGCCCTGTAGTAGTAGTAGTAGTAGTGGTAGTAGTAATAATAATAATGAGAATAATAATAATAATAATAATAATAATAATAATAATAATAATAATAATAATAATAATAATAATAATAATAATAATAATAATAATAATAATAATAATAATAATAATAATAATAAATAATAATAGTAATAATAATAATAACAATAGCAACAACAATAACAATAACATGACAGTTATAATTATTTTCTTGTTTTTGTAGTTCATGTATTCCTTTTGCTTTCTTTCCTAGTAGGTACTAACAGTAAGTAGGGGAGGTATTGTATTCCATCCAAGAATACCATATTGAGATTTTACAACAATACATGTTTTGATACTCCCTAAGTCCAGTTAAAGCATTTCTAGGAAAAGATGTGAATGCATACATAACCCACAAATAAGAAGTTGGTTAAACACCAAACTTGCTGTTTTAAGTTCCTATTTTCCAAGCATGCAATACAAGGACTTTCAAGAAAATCCCCCTCCCCCCCCCCCCCCCCACCTCAGACCACCCTTTACATGGAACAATTTATCAAAGAATAAAAGATGGGAACTACCAAACATTCAAACAGTAATTCCTGAGTATCCTCGAAAAACAGCAGTTGCAACCTTCAGGTTGATTACAGGACATGATTGTCTGGCAAAACATTTAAACAGAATTGGGATATATTCTTCACCACTCTGTCCTCTATGTGATCTGCAAGAGGAAATGGATCGAGACCACCTTCAAATATGCCCGGCCACTTCTAATGCCCCATCCATCAGTGAAAAATATTGGAGAGCAAGAGGATTAATGACTTCATTGTCAGAAATCCAGCATTAGCTAACAACAACAACAACAACAACAACAACAACATTTTTTTACATAGTAAGATTTAGTCTATCTCTTACCATTTGCCAGTTATGCAAAAGTCATCAAGAGTAAACAGGACTACATGGGCTATAGCGAGAAAATTCAAAATATACATTTCATTTGCCGTAAAAATATTGCAAACATATGGCATTTTAATCAAAATGGTTATAGCCTATTGGTGCTGTTTTTGCAATTATTTTTACGGAATGTGCTGTGCTGTGAGACTCATTTTCTATCTAGGTCGTGGTAACGGATGGAATGAAATATCACACGATGTTTCTTTACCACAATGTATTAATTTATTAACACTTCATCGATACTTTACATTAAACAATTTCTCTCAGCACCATTCTAAATGCTTAAAAACCTTTACACTTTTTCACTTAGTGGAACTTATGCTTGATGAAAGTTTGGTGAAAGTTCCATGTTCACACTACCTAAATATGATTGTCTTTTCATCTCGAAGATACACACGCGAGTGAACAGCTTTTTGGCGTCATTTGACGCGACACCGCCTTTTTCATATACATCCGCGTATGCGTCCATCAAATAGTTCTTTCTCGTTAGGGGAGCGATCCCTAATCATTCTCCCCCTACTTTTATTATGGAACACATATAATTCTAATATTTATACATATATATTAAAATCAAATATGGAAAGATTTATGACGTCTTTGGGCAAACTTAGTTGTTTGTAATAATGAGCATTTGCAACACGTTTTCGCCATTTAACCAAATCATACCAACATCAAAAAACAAATTACACTTTTAACAAACATTCACATGAACGATTTTCTTTTGGGGTCTTCTAATATTCTGTCTCACTATTTTGAGAAAATCAAAGGTTTTGAAAAATTTTCTATGTAAAGGGTAGTTAAGGATGGAGAATTGTCTTCAAAATCTCAAAATTTTTGTGTCGCATGCTTGAAAGATATTAAACTTATATACCAACTTTGATTTTTAACTGACTTTTCGTTTTTGAGTTATGCTGTTCACAGACACACAGACCTTTTTCTATTTTTTTTATTTATTCAGAGGGCCTCAAAAAATATATTTCCACGGAAATCTCGACATAAAATTTTTAGGTCATATACAATACTTCTGCTTACTATAGGTAGCAGAGAAAGTAAAAAGTCTAAGCAATCAGAAGGAAACCTAAATTTTTGCATTTTCACAGATGCACTGCCTTAACATGTCTACAAAATGCTTGGTACAAATAATCATCTGGTTGCTAACATGATTTCTTCTAAATAAATTGAAAACTATGTTGACATAGTTTTCATTACGAGTAAGTTAGAGCAGAATGTGTTTTTAAATGTCGACATAGTTTTCAGTTTATTAATATGCTCCACTGTTTTGAATACTTCATTATCATCAGTCTTATATAGTTTCTTCTGTTTGTGTGCCCCTGTAGATCTGTTACTGCAGCGACCTCATGTGGCAAAACTGTCACGAAATGAGCTTGAGGATCAATACTTACGTCTCTTGGACTACAGTTTGGAACTCAAGAAGTACTGTAATAAACAAGATGAAAAGGTTAAAAGGTAAGACTCAAAATAGTGTAGTTGTAAGCAGGCCTTAGTTTGCATCACTGCATTGGTAGTGCATCACTGCGCCTGCCTCGGTAGTGTGATGATTTGCATGTCTGCCTCACGTTCAAGAGGTTGTGAGTTCGAATCTCGCTTTGGGTAAGTTATACAGGTAAGGTTTTTTCCGAGGTTTTCCCTTATCCTGAGAAGACAAATTTCGGGTAACTTAAAGCTCCATGGACCTCGGGCTCATTTGAGCATCATTTTACCTGTTTCATTAATTCACTGTCCGTATGACATTACATTGGAGGACATTAATTTAAAGAAAAAAAGTTATTACTAGGGCTCGGAAGTTCATGCCCTAAAAAACACTGAAATATACATGCATATATGCTCTTAAAAACTTGAAAATATGCCAAGAAATATGCACTATTAATTAAAATGATTGATGTCCCTTTGCAATAGACAAGACGAGTTAGTATAAATAATAAATAAAGTTACCGTATTCCTTAGACGTTGAAGCAGAAGTGGTCCGGCTGCTAGTATTAACTGCTAAATTGCAGTTCACAACAAACACTTTGCAAAAATGTTCAACTGTAAAACATTGTATGTTGTCTTGCAAAACACTTTTGTAACGTGAAAAACTTCTCTCCACGTCATAAGATGTTATCGGGCATATTTAAATGATGTTAACTGTTTTACAGAGAGAGTCAAGTCTCTTGGTATGACAGATGGTTTTCTTTAGAGGAAGTCTCGAATTTTGCACATCTGGTTATAACCAGAATTTTTTGAAATTACATAATTCACTTTTTGTCCTGTGCTACCAGGAACTGAACTTAGGTCACATATTGTTTTTTCAAAGACAGTAAGTGATTCATGCAAAGGAGATCCTACAGCTTCCAATGCCGTTATGGCTGTTGGTAAGAAAGAAAAACGGGGAGATATGAGACTAAGATCCTCTTTTAACCCAGTGTCTGACGGAGTATTTTGCACAGTTTCCATTGATGAAGCATCTTTCGAGTCCAATGAATTAACTACCTCTTTGACTATTTCTATGTGCTCAGTATAATATAAAACTGCATCGACCCATGTTTCCCATCGAGTTAACACTGGTGCAGGTGGAAGTCGGATATTAGGTGCTGTTGATCCAAACAACTTAACTGTTTTAGGAGATTTAACAAAAATTTTCTTGGTACTCAACACGAATCTATCTACCAGCGGGAAAGAATCACATATTGTCTCAGAAATGCGATGAAGAATGTGTGCCAAACAAGTTATATGAATTAAGTTAGGAAAAATGCCTTTCAGAGTTTGTCCTGATTTTAGCATATAAGGATCTGCATCACTAATAAATAAAAGTAACCGGGCATATTTGATTCCACATGGCCATAGTAATTTCAAAGTGTCCATCACAAACTGGGTCACAGTTACATTGTTAGTGGCCGACAATTCGCACACATTAAGAAGATAAGGTATAGTCTTTTGTTCATTATTTAAAGCACCCATGATTATATTAGCAATAGAACGGCGCTCAGAATCAGGGGTTTCATCAACAGACAGCCACACAAACTGATCCACTAATTCATTTTGTATATTTGACAATACGTTATTGTAACAATGTCCTACATAAGTCTTATGCAGTGTACTTTCTGCAGGCACATGTTGTCGAGTGTACTTGACAAGAAAGTTTTTAAATGTTGGATTATTAATTTTGAACAAGGGAATATCAGCAGCTAAAAATGCTTGGCACAAGTCATAGGAAAATTCAGTAACCCTACTTCCTAAACACTCTACTAGCTGTTTTTGAACAGGTTCTTTGTTTGCGAGTTATCTGATTAAATTCTCCTTATGTTTTCCTGTGTTTATGTGCTGAACTATTTGAAATGTTTTCTCACTCCCTATATTTTTCTCACACGCTCCACAAAAGAGTGCCCTATTATCTGTAGATATTAAATCACCTGAAAACTCGTTCTGTAAATTAATTAATCTAGCACTCGGAGTTGGTATTATTTTCGACATTTGAAGAGCTTTTTAACATTTTATATGCCTAATTTAATTTGGTGGGAACCAATTCACAACACTGTTATGTTTGAAGACCACGACACAAATACTGGTGGGCCGGCAAGCATTGCTATAATCGTTGTTAGCTAATGCTGGATTTCTGACATTGAAGTCATTAATCCTCTTGCTCTCCAATATTTTTCACTGATGGATGGGGCACTAGAAGTGGCCGGGCATATTTGAAGGTGGTCTCGATCCATAGCAATAGCAGTAATAGTAACCGTTTTTTAGAGAGCACCATATTTTTATGTTTTGGCGGTCACTGCTATAATTGTGCTGCTCAAAACGTTGACCTGCACTTTATCTTTGTTACTATAAACCTCTCAGATAACGCACTATTTTCTACGAACATACATATAATGAAAGGATGAAACAGGGGATTCACTGCATGATAACATGACTCAGCGTTAGTTCTCGCCACCTCGCGAGTTGCATCATCATGTGCAATACTGCCAATGTAAAAAAAATAGTATACAGATGGAAAAAATAATAAAAAACCATAAAAATAATTAAAATATGCAATATAGGGGCTATAATATTGAAATCTTTGTGAGTTGTGTCATCATGTGTAATATTACCAATATGAAAAATATTATCCAGATGGAAAACAATAATAAAAAACCATAGAAATCATTAAAATATGCAATATAGGGACTATAATATTGAAATAATATGCATTTATCAAAAATCAAGAAAATATGCAGGTATATGCACTATAAAATCATGTGCAAATAACTGAAAATTACATAATTCGTGCACATAATGTAAAAGCATACATTTTTAACCCCTATGAAAAAACATGCAAATGCATGAACTTCCTAGCCCTAGTTATTACTGCCCATCAAAATAGAGGGAAATAATATGAATAGATGTGTGTAATAATACAGAAGTGGTAAGTACTAAATAAAATAAAAATCATCTGGGATGGGCCTGTAGCTCATTCAGTAGAACACCTGTCTGCTGTGCAAGAGGTCCCAAATTCTATTTCCAGATAAAGGGTAGGAATTTTTCTCTAGTCAAGATTATTCCCTGCCCTTCCCAGAGTCTGGAAGTGAATGTGTGTGTGTGTGTGAATTTAATGTACAAAAACCTCAAAGACCCAAAACTTACTGTGACACGAGTTGTACTTGGTGTTGCAGCTCGGTTTACACAAGTCAGTATTTCCAACATGAAGCTCAGTTTATTGATATTCTCTGTTCCATGTGTTATTGTTTGTCGGACACACAAACATGACGTGGAACTTAGAAATATTCTGTTCTTCTAAAGCACTCAATCATTTTTTCCATGGCCATACATATCCTTGATATACTCTATCTTCATGGGTCTCAGTGGCCACCAATAAATTCATAAAGTGCAAACTAATCTAATCTATGTTTCATATGCTATAGATTGGCCACCAAATTGCTGCATGTTGTGGCACAGAAGAAGCGTGAAGTGCCAGTGTCTGCACGACGTGACACAGAACTGCAGATGACAATTAGTGAACAGCAGCAGCACATCACGGAATTGGAACAAACCAACCAACAGCTGCTTGAGAGACTCACAGTTTTGCGAAAACAGCTGACAGAACATTCTACATTGCACTCTGCCGTGCATTGTCACTATCCTGGCAGTCAGCATTCATCAAGATCACCATCTAGACACACTGCTGCTACTGCAAGGACTCAGACAAGAATATCATCAGCCAATTCTCAGAAGTATGTGTACTGATTTCTGATTGCTCATGTTTTGAGTCAGTTTAGCTAACGATTACCAAATAATTTTGATAATTGCCTGGACCCTCCCAAGAGTTTGCATTCTGCCACTACAGGATGTCACAAAAATATTGTTATAGTATAATGTTTTGCACTGAGACGGCTCTACCTCTGAAGCTGTTCACATTGGCTCTGGCATTTTAATTCCTGGCAGGCACTGCACCACTTGGCTCTGAAGGCTGATTCACAACCACCAACAACAGTAATGATAACCAGAACATAAATATATTCAAATGGGCGTGTTCACAACCAAAGGCAAGCCTTCCCGGGCCCTGGGAACGAGCATGACTTGGCCAAGATTCAACTTTGGTTTTGCCATTACGGATACAGCATGTTAGATTCATTAAGTGCATATTAAAGACCTTTTCTTTCTTCAAGGTAGAAATTCTTCAATGTGGCTGTGATGTAAACGGCCACTAGAACTCATGCTATTTGCATTTCTGGGAAAATCAAACCGGAAAGAATTTTATACAACAGTAAAGAAAATCAAATAATTTTAGTGAACACTAGAATGCTAAAGGACACACTTGCTGATTTCTGGGAATCAGAAATAGGACTGACACTTCCTGTTTTCTTGGAGTTGGAAATGCGCAATAGCTTCACATTTAGATCTTCACTTTATTGAAATTTGGTGTTGGTTAACCCATTTTTATGTTGGCTGAATGGAAAGCAGGTTAAAAGTTTTTCATTGGTCAAAAGAAATAAATCAATCCCAATGTGCAATATCCACTATCTATTCCCATTGCCATTAGAGGGCTGCTGTGAACCAAAATGTTTGATATTCCCGTTGTCATCATTGTCATCGTTACTGGGTGGTTGTGAACCAGCCTTAAGAGGGTTAAGGATTGAGGTAGAATAAGAGGAAGAAGATTAGTGTAGAGCAATAGACGGTGAGACAGAAAGGAATGAAACTTCATCTCAAAAACATCTTTTGCTGCATATTTTAAAAAAATATCGCCTGTTTTTATTGAACTCTTTTGCACCTTGAAGTATTTTGAGGCATTGGAAGTTGTAGTGCATACTTACATTGGTATAGCATGTATTTTCTGACCAAAATATTTCCCTGTGCTAGTGTCCATACTCGACAGCTTAGGGCATGCTAAGACTGTCTGGTGGCCAGTAGCACACTTTAGGTAAGGCTCTATCATCCCACAAGAACTAAGGGGAATAACCAAAGCTGCAACATTCTTGTATCAACATGATATACCTCAGGGGAAGTAGATGGTGGTTCATCTTTATCGCCTTGTTGCAGATCACAGAGCTACAAACATCTCTTGGAAGGGAACTGTGTTTTGCAGTGACTGTGAACCAAGCTTGTTGGGAGTTCAGTACCAGGCAGTTGGAAAGACAAACCAGTATAGACATAACAGCGTTCTTACTTAGTTCTTGGACATTAGAAATGGTATCACCAGATAACGAGTGGTACTGAAGTAGAAAGATGGGTTGATTAATAACACTAAACAACACTTTTTAAATTTCTTGGAACATTAAAGAAATTGAAGCTATTAACAGTAAAGCAACAAGATTGTAAAGTAAGAACATCTGTAGCTTTGGTAACAAATTTGTTTGTATGGCTTTGAGAATGAGTTGAAGTTAACTCGAAACTTTAGTCAGCTTTGCACCAACAACTTGCAACATTACTAAGATAAGTGAAGTTTTTGGTTTCTAATTTGTTCGTACTTTAGAATTCTTGGAACATGTTTCAGAGGCTATTATATTAACCGACATCGACTGAACCTGCTTGTAGAGATTGGTCCTTCTGTAGACTACTCTAGTGGTGATTCTAAGAAGTTGTATAATGGGTCGTTCTGGGAAATTTAAAAAGTGAGTGTTGTTTAGTGTTATTAATGGACTCATTTTTCTATTTTAATGTGATCCAACAACATTGTCATCAACTTCCAGATTACTAAAATAACCATTGGTAGTTTCCCTTCCCCTGCCCCAAGAAGATTCTGGAATGTACTGTGGAAATTTGCAACAAGTGAGCACTCATATGGTTTAGTAAGTGAATGAATTAGTACATATCTGGTGCAAAAAAGTGCTGTTCTCTTAGTGTTTATGACATGTATTAGGTAGGTAGTAAGTGTTACTACTGAAAGAGGTTAGAGATGTTTGTTTTTTTCCCAGCAGGTGAACCATCCTTTACAGGAGGTCATGTCATGTGTATTTCATAATGACACTCTACCACAAATAAGAGTGAAGTGGCAGTAACAATTTGAGCTGTTATGTTATGTTTATGCTATGTTAAGATGGAGAGCTAGAAAACATCTTCGAGGATATTTTGACCATGAAAGAATTTTGTGGGCAATAAGCTCATTTTAATCAATAGGCATCACAAATAAAACCATTTTTCTTAGGTTTCATACCAGCCAAAATAGATATTACATCATAAATCCACCAGTAAAGTAAGATGGAGAAAGTATAAAGGGGATTAGCACAATGCATACAAAATAGCTCGTATATGACACTATAAATGGAAGTGCTACTATAAAAATGAATATATTTGGTTTGATTCCACAAACATTTGTACATGACTAAAAACATGGGGAAAATCCAGCCTGAGCCAGAAGTATTGAATCACTGCTGCGGAACAGAATGAGAAGGAATATTGCATTTTAAAACTAGTGCAAAATAAGCTTCTGGATTTTGTTTATTACACTGCTTACTCATTCTATTTCTTATAAGCGAAACTTATACCTCCCAAATGACCAGAGCTACACAATTGCCTATTTGCATGCTTTGTTTGTTTAGAATTATAGCCTTTGAATTTATCAATATGTTTCAGGCTTATTGGGGTAAAGCATACTAATTTTATGTGAAAGCCAGCCTCACACATTACCATGGTGCCATCTCACTTGATTACTGTAATACAGGCAGCTATTTTTGCTTGACACCTTCCATTCTTAAGTATGCAGTAAGTCTGTGCAATATTAATTAACATATAAAACTATTATTTATTTATGCCAACAAACTTACTGTTGGTGTTTTTAAACACACAAGCCGTGTGTGGGCAATGTTTGAGAGGTAGAACTGGAACTTAAAAATTCAATGCCACAGCCGGGACTTGAACCACCTGCGTGGTAAGCGGAAGGTCTGTGGTTCAGCAGAAGTTTTTCTACATGCCAGTAAATCTACTGAAACACGCTACAGCAGCATACACAAAGATAAAACAGCACAGATAATATTCAGGAGAGAGGAAAGATTGAAGAGGAATGAGAACATAATGATGAATGAACCACTGAAAATAGTAAACAGATACAAAACCCTTTCATGCCTGAATTATTTTGCTACATATGCCGTTCTTCCTCTAATTCGAAACCGGTTTAGATTAGACGGTCTGGGAGACCTTCAGCCTGCTGGCTCGGATAGCCATGATCGTTAAGGCAACACGTAGTGCACTGGCCATGCACTCAAAGCCTGAGGTCATGAGTTCGAGTCTCGGCAACCGCAGTCAAATGTGCCTGTGGTAAAGGACGGGGAGGGCCCACGTAAAATAATCGGTGTGATGGCACGCGTGGATGATGACGGGGTATCATTTGACTGCGGTTGCATGGATTTTGCTTCTTTTCTTATATATATATATAAAAAAACACAATATAAATTGTAAAAAAAATAATTTTTTACAATCCAAAACGTCTCAAATATGTATTTTTAATTGGTGACAGACAGTATAACAAGAATATAGCAGGAAAAAAAAGTTAAAACTAGTACAAATAGGAAAAAAAGCTAATGTATCTTATAAGAGACACCAGGCAATAAAGGGTTAAGCATCACTTTGCAAACAACAGCAACTTCATTCAAAATCCACATACAAGAAAAATCAGCATCTGCCATAAAAGCAATGTATAACATCACCACTGAAATTAGAAACTGATGAAATTGTTCTTAATGACAACAGCACAGTCATTACATATGGAATAGAAATCCATGTCGCTGGTTTTTAATTTCTCCCAGTAGAGTTCTATCCCATATGTAATGACTGTGCTGTTGTCATTAAGAACAATTTCATCAGTTTCTAATTTCAGTGGTGATGTTTTTGGTGTTATACATTGCTTTTATGGCAGCTGCTGATTTTTCTTGTATGTGGATTTTGAATGAAGTTTCTGTTGTTTCCAAAGTGATGCTTAAGTACTTGTATCTGTTTACTGTTTTCAGTGGTTCATTCATCATTATGTTCTCATTCCTCTTCAATCTTCCCTCTCTCCTGAATATTATCTGTGCTGTTTTATCTTTGTGTATGCTGCTGTAGCTTGTTTCAGTAGATTTACTGGCATGTAGAAAAACTTCTGCTGAACCACAGACCTTCCGCTTACCAGGCGGGTGGTTCAAGTCCCGGCTGTGGCATTGAATTTTTAAGTTCCAGTTCTACCTCTCAAATATAAAACTATTCTTTCAAATTTCCTGAAGGCCCAGGGATGGTGGGTGAATTTTCTAAATTTCCAGTTGTTATTTGTGAGAGGTGTTAACGTAGTGGTTTGTGAAATTATCTTGAGCTTTTCTGCTTTTTTTGACATGTTCCTAATGTTGGCTAGGTTGAATGGACTTAGAACTGCTGTTTCTTGTATCTGATGTTGCTCTTTCAAAAATTCCTCTTTACTTAAAGGGACATTTTATAACTGGTGAATTAAGCTTCTAAATACTGCTAGTTGGTGTGAAACTGGGTTGCAATTATTTTTCTTTATGTTGTTAGCTAATGCTGGATTTCTGACATTGAAGTCATTAATCCTCTTGCTCTCCAATATAAAGAGAGCAATAGCATTAATAGTAACCACTTTTTAGAGAGCACCATATTTTTATGTTTTGGCGGTCACATCGCTCTCTCACAACCCCCAGAATGTCTGGAGGACCACACCTGTTGTTGGTTT
This sequence comes from Tenodera sinensis, assembly GCA_030765045.1. NCBI lineage: Eukaryota > Metazoa > Arthropoda > Insecta > Mantodea > Mantidae > Tenodera > Tenodera sinensis. Next base: position 59,136,032 of record CM060968.1, read on the forward strand.
ACAGGTCTCACTGACCTGACCAGGAGAATTATCAAAATAAATTCACCAACCATATCCTCTGATTACCAATCAGAGGATGTATTACATGCCATGACAGGTCAGCATGTTAGGGGTTAAGATTTTATAGAGGAATAGAGAAATGGAGAGGTTGGAAAAATAAAGACTCCCTAGCCCTCGGGAACCCTAATAGCATCGGGGTCGGAAGAGAACAAGAGATGACCAAGGTAAGGTCAGAAAAGTTACAGTGAGGAGCAAAACACCAGTAAGTGGAAGTAATGTTCTCCTCAGCTTGGGTACCTTGTGGTCGCTATTCACATATCCCCTAGACGGAGACCCCTGAGTCATATGAATACATGTATTTCAGCTTTCTTGTTCTGGTTGTCATTACCGACGGTTGTGAACTAGCCTTTATACACAGTATATGTTTAGTGTAAACCTCTTTACTATGAGCTATTTAACAGCTGTTCATATATTATTTTTACCTTTTCCACCATGTACATACCAAGTAGAAATGGTATTGCATTCCACAACACGTCAATGCCAAGATGTCTCTATAAACATACATTTTGAGGTCCCCTAAATCCAAACAATTTAAATAAAGGTCTGTAAGTGCACCCATGTGTGTGTGAACATCATAGCTCAAAATCAAAGTTAGTAAATACCAAGCTTGGTAATTAATATTTATTTATACCAATCAACTTATCTAATCCAGGGCTAGGGAGTCTTTATTTTCCAATCTCTCCATTTCTCTATAAAATCTTAACCCCTAACATGCTGACCTGTCATGGCATGTAATACGTACTCTGATTGGTGATCAGAGGATATGGTCGGTGAATTTATTTTGATAATTCTCCCGGTCAGGTCGGTGAGACCCGTGAACCAACGACAGGTGTGGTCCTCCAGACATTCTGGGGGTTGTGAGAGAGCGATGTGACCGCCAAAACATAAAAATATGGTGCTCTCTTAAAAGCGGTTACTATACTGCTATTGCTCTATGAGTGAAAAATATTGTAGAGCAAGAGGATTAATGACTTCATTGTCAGAAATCCAGCATTAGCTAACAACAACAACAACTTATCTAATCCTGGAACATAAAGTACTTCTGTAGTAGGTTGCCATTGGGGTATTGTGATGTGAGACTGCCTTCGTGGTTTACTGGGAGAAATACAAATTGGTTGCAACATGTTTATAAGCATGTAATTATCCACATGTGTGGGCTTTCTATATATTCCAAATTTTATACCATCTATATCTCTAGTAATTTTGAGGTCCAGGAAAGATAATGTGTTGTCTTCTATTTTAATTGTGTACTTTGTATGGTTGTCCTGTAGGTTTAGTAATTTCAGTCTTCTTTTTGTTTCTAGGGGATTATGGTGAAGATGTCATCAATGTATCTTCTCCAGAATTTGAACATATGTGGAAAGGAATTTACTATGTGAGTTTCGAAAAAGCTCATGTACAAGTCTGCTAAAAATGCTGACAGTGGGCTCCCCATTGTTAAACCTTGGGGTTTTCTGTAGAATTTATTGTCAAATGTGAAGTAATTATTCTTTGTGCAAATTTCCATAAGGTTAATGATGTCGCTTATTTCTGTGGGGTCTATTGTAGTATGAATCAACCATCTCCTAATGAGTGTAGGTGTTGTTTCCACCAGGATGCTGGTAAAAAGAGATTTAACGTCGAAAGAAACCATTATGTGGCCTTCAGGATATTTTAGTTCTGTAGGTATTTTATGAGTTCCAAGAAGTTCTCAATTCTTAAACTTTCAAATTTTATGTAAGATTTTAGCTTGTTTACTAGTCATTTAGTGATGTGGTAAGTGGATGAATTAATGCCGTTGATGATGGGTCTCATGCTATTGTCCTGTTTGTGTACTTTTGGTAGGCAATATAATTGTGGCAGTATGGGATTAGAAGGTTTTAGGTTATTTTTTCATGAAGAATACTTCACTGTTAATAATGCTTCTATTTATAATATTTTGTGAAGTTTTTCGTTGTCCTTGTTGATGTGCTTTTCCTATACTTTCCCATGTTATCTTCTGGGAGAAGCTGTTGCAGATGGCTAGGAGTTCTGTGTTGTCAAAATCAATATGGTGTGATCACGTGTTCCACTAATGCAGACTTTTTGGGTTGGCTTGGTTTTAAACTGTGTATATACTCTTTCTTACATGTTGTGATGAACCTGCCAGTTTGACCAATGTAAGCTTTCCCACAGTCTCACCTAATTTGATAAATGCGTGGGTAACTGGTGTATTTAGCTGGTTGGAGAAGCTCATTGCAGCAGGAGGAAGACACTTTATAAACCTTCTGTATTAAATTTCAGTTTGTGCCCATATTATTCATGTGAGAACATGACTCTATAGTCATACAACACACACTTTGTAACTCCTATTATGGGTCCCCAGAATCTGTATTTGGTATAACTAAAAGTACATCAAAGCGGTTCATCAGTAGTGGATAACACTACTCAGCATGATTTTTGCGGCAAAGCATCTGATAAGTGATTATGAATAAATAGGGGCTGCTGATTTCAGAAATGTCACTGGTTTTCCTGTATCACATCTAGTTTTCATGCTAATCGTGACTTATTGTTTCAAAATGCATCATTGCGGCTCTGTGCTGCTTTGCAATAACAGCAAATCGGCTGTTAGTGTAGCTGTGCTTTGCTTTGTTATTCTTGTGCTTGCTTATCAATCCAACACCATTCCATTGAACTCTCAGATATGTCTATTTTTAGAATTGTTACTGTTGAAATTCAGAGTTGCATTTTTGTAGTTTGCAGTAGCGGCAAAATTCTTAATGTTGCCTAGTCCAGTGGCATTCAGTAACATCGTGAGTGTGGTGAACATCTGATCTGTTGTTTCTATTTTGTTCTGCTATGAAAATGGTGAGTGTGTCAGGAATTAGAAGAACATATGTGAATAAACCAGACTCATGTGTCTGTGTGAGTGCTACATAATGAAGGGGCAGAGGCGGCCAATAAATGCATTGGTGAAACTTTTATACTATGCATATTTTAAAGTAAAATTAGGAGACCAGGACAAGGTACGGCCTCCCCACGTTATTTGTAAAACATGCCTTGAAAAACTACGATAGTGGAGCCAAGGGAAACAAGGCCCTTGCATTCAGCATAGGGATGGTTTGGCGTGAATCTCAAGATCATTGCAATAACTGCTATTTTTGCGCGTGTAATATGGGTGGATTTAATAAGAAAAAGAACAGTACTGTGTACCCAAATTTTAAGTCGGCGATGAGATCCATTCCTGATGGACCAGAAATTCCAATAACTTCACCTCCTAGCAGTTTACCTTATTCTGAAGCTTCCTCAGATTCTGCTGATGAGTAAGAAGATATGGATTTTTCACCAACAACAGAAACAGCAATTCCAGAATTGTTTAATCAGTCGGAGTTGAGTAATCTAATGTGATATCTCGGCCTTACAAAGGAAAAGAGTAAGCTGCTAGGTTCACAATTGAAAGAAAAAAAATCTTCTTGCCCCTGGAACTACCTTTTCGTGGTACAGACATACAGATAAGGAGTTCAGGAAGTATTTCAAGAAGGAAGATGATCTGACCTACTGTTGTGACATTCCAGGACTGATATAAACAGCTGGGCAGTTATTATTTATGTATGCCAACAAACTTACTGTTGGTGTTTTTAAACACAAGCCGTGTGTGGGCAATGTTTGAGAGGTAGAACTGGAACTTAAAAATTCAATGCCACAGCTGGGATTTGAACCACAGACCTTCCGTTTACCAGGCAGATGCTCTAACCGTTGAGCTACTGTGACAATCTGCCAGAATGGCATTGAATTCTCAAACCAGTTCGTATTTCTTCTGGTAAACCACAAAGGCAGTCTCACATCAGAGACAGTTACTATTGTCTATTACTATTGTGACTTGCTATTGTAAGTACTTTATATCCCAGGATTAAATAACCTTCAGATGGTAATTATTATTTATTTATGCCAACAAACTTACTGTTGGTGTTTTTAAACACCAGCTAGCTATTTTACTAATTTTCCCACATATATGTTCAATATGTTCAGCCCATGTTAGCCTATTATCAACAATAAGACCTAACAATTTGTGTGTTTTTGTTTCAAGAATACTGTTACTATCTACTTTTAGTGTCATATTACTACCATTTTTATTGAATGCATCATTTTCGTTTTTTGCACGTTGCAGTGTAGATTTATTAATTTAAAGTAATTTAACAACCAGGAAGTGGTATTATTTAATGTAGTATTTAATCCTACTGTTTTATTCCAACATAAAGCTGTGGTATCATCTGCGTAAGTTACCACTGAAGTATTCGGGGAATTTTTAATATCATTAATATAAATAATAAACAGTAAAGGCCCCAACACTGTCCCTTGCAGTACACCATACTTCACAGTTTTCAAATCTGATTTTACTTTTTGTATGTATCTCCCGTTTTTGTACAATATTTCAGTAAACTTCTTTCTTCCAATCAGATAACTATGAATTAAATCTAAGGGTAATCCTCTTATGCCATAGTTTTCCAATTTACTAATTAAAATATTATGGTTGACGGAATAAAAAAATAATTTACTGACCTTCTCATTATTTTCTAGATTCTCAATTATTTCATGTATGGACTGATTAATAGCTGAAATAGTGGATCTCCCATTTCTAAATCCATGTTGAAAGTTCTGTAATATATTAAATTTACTCAAGTAGTTATCTAATATTAACAACAAAATCCTTTCGAACAATTTGGCTATTTCAGATGTTAAAGCTATAGGTCTATAATTATCAATACTTAATTCATCTCCCTTTTTAAATATCGGCCTAATTATTCCTAATTTCAACATTTCTGGAAACTGTCCCTGTTCTGTTGAGAAATTAATTAAATGAGTTAATGTTTTTGCAAACATACATTTACATCTTTTTAATAAAAATGAGCTAATTTCATCCCACCCACTACTCTTTTTATTTGGTAAGTTATTGATTATCTTAATGATTTCATCTTCTGTGACTGGTTTGAGAAAGAAGGAGGAATTGCTTGTAGTGTTTACATTTACAGAATTTCCCCCTCTATAATCGCTCCACTGTTAGAACCGCACTTGCTTTAAACACAAGCCATCAACAACGAACTCGCAATACTCCGAAACCAAAGCACACCATAAAATATAGTACCTTAAATATGGACGATTATCTGTGATTTTTCAAGATGTACGATAACCCTGGTAAAGACTACTTAAATGTAACACAATATTTCTAAAATTCCTGAGTAAATATCGTTCTGTTGCAACATAAATACGAGGTATGAGTCCACGTGGTGTTTGTTTTGTGTTAGTCGCATGTGATAACATCAGGTTATTGCGGAGGGATACAAGGTGCGGATCTAAGGCTGGATGGACTATAGCTGAGTACGTGGGCATATTTATGAAATAGTTGTTAAGCTTTTGGCTTATAGTAACAGGATCATTAACCACATCCCCATTTAGGTTTAATTTTATATTTTCATGTAAACCAGTATATCTTCTAGCTTCATTTATTACACCCCAAGCTGTTTTGCTGACATTTTTTGATTTCCGCATCTTCTGTCTGTATGCATCAATTTTAACAGCTTTTAAATTCTTGAGATACTCACATCTAACTGCTTTATATCTATTTTTGTAGTATTCAAGTGATGAACTTTTATACAAAATATACGTATCTTTCATTTTTTCTTTCAGTTTCATCGTTGTTAAAGGTAATTTTACTCTTTTCCTTCCAATATTGTTTACATCCACATTTATTTTTGGACATGTAGCATCAAAATTCAATTTAAATAAATTATAGCATTGACTCCATTTATCATTTACATTACCACACTCACCTAATGCACTTTCCCAATCTATTACAGCTAAACTATTTGTTAGATTGTTTAAATTTTCATTACTTAAATCCCTCACAATTCTTCTTTCTTTACTGTCTAGCCCATGGTAAGCTACATTAAAGGTAGTTAATTGGGCATAGTGATCAGAAATATGAGTTTCTAACATGACAGAAGATATTTCTGTTACATTTGATGCAATATGGTCTATGGTAGATGAGGTACTAGCAGTTACTCTAGTGGGTTCTTATATTAAATCTTTTATATTATATGAATTAAACACCTCTTTTAGGCTTTTGTATGATTTATCCTTAGGGTCTAAATTAATATTAAGATCTCCCATTAGGATAACTTTAGCATCTCTCTTTGAATATTGCTGGAGTATAATTTCCAGTTGTGTTATAAATTCATTAACGGGAGATGAGGGCGAGCGATATACTCCAAATATAGTAACATTTCCAATATTTGTAGCAATTCTAATGGCTGACGCTTCTAGAACCTTCTCTATGCATAGATTATTTAGATTTAGTGCAGTGAACTTTATTTCCGGCTTTGTGTATATCATAACCCCACCACTTTTATATTGAGATCTGCAAAATTTGGAAGCTACAATATAATTCTCAATGTTACAAATTTCCTCACTCTTTGCACCATGCTCAGTTATAATGCATATATCTGCGTCTAGATCATTTAATATTTGTGATAGTGCTGACAGTTTGGATTGTATATACTGTATGTTTAAATGAAGGTAAAACTGTAGGAGAACATCGTCACATGGTTCACTGACAGTTCTATTATGTCACTGACCTACAACGGAAGAAGATGCCACTGCAAGGCAGAAATATCTGTAGCCAACTTAACATTGTACAACTTGCTAAAACTACCAACCACGCATCACAAAGTGCCAAAACAATGTACTATTATTTATTAATATTGTTGTTGTTAATACCGCGTAATCTGTAATAACAGTATTATATTGTATTATACAACCTCAATATTATTAATTACTTCATTATTATTGTTGTACTATTGCGTAATACTGCGTAATCTGTAATAAAATTATTGTATTATACAACCTCAACATTATCATCATCATTATTATTATTATTGTTAACGTTACTGTTATCATCATCATCATCATCATCATCATTATTGTTAATGTTATTGTTATTATTGTTGTTAATACTGCGTAATCTGTAATAAAATTACCGTATTATACAATCTCAAATAAGGATTGTTGTACCTTTGATCAGTGTAGTCATCAGTGAAAATGCGCAACAAGTTCAAGTCTATTATTTATTTATGCCAACAAACTTGCTGTTGGTGTTTTTAAACATAAGCCGCACCGCACAAGAACTTACATCACATCACTTAATTACAAAACAATAATAACTAAATAACAACAACAAATAACGTTAACAAGTTGGTTGGCAACATTCACATGCTTCCGCTGATTTCAATTTTCCAGCGTTGGCAATACATACGTCACCAACGAGTTAAAGGAAATGAACCTCATAACAACACTCTTCAGTCACAACACAACTGCCTATCGACCACGTGAGGATGTACTCCTACAGGATAACCTAAATGAAATACTTTTAGCATATTAGAATTTTGTTCTCTAATTCTACATGAATAATTTACTGAGTTATTTGAACCTTTTACCATGGGCATTGACATAACATTCTCACTACCTACCTTCAGTTTCCCTTACACATGACAGAGGATATAGTGTTACACAATAAATTAACAAATATGAAAACACATATCTTCCTTTCATAGAAGTTTGAAAACAGTGTTGTTGTAATTAATTTAATTTAAAAGGTGAGTTAATTAATAACACTGAACAACATTTACAACATATTTTTCCAGGACGCGTTTCGAAGGTAACTTTCCTCCATTATCAACCGGACAATAACTAGGTTTCCACGGTGCTTGATGGTGCAGATGGTGATGCTTCTTCTGGTGTTTCTTCTGGTGGCGATTCAATGAACTTACTGAAAATGTCTCTCTGAGGAATGTCGAAATTAAATACTCGGTTTCTATTTTTTAAAATAAAGATTTGTTCCCATGTGGACAGTTCTTGTTTTCCGGTTATGTGTTTAAGAAGTTTCAGTTCTAGCTTTATGTCATGATTTTTTGTCCAAAAGTGAAATGCAACCGCTGATTTTTCTAATTGTTTACTCTTAATGTTTCTAACGTGTTCCTTGGATCTACTTTCTAAAGAAATTTAGAAATTTAGAAATTAGATCCAAGGAACACGTTAGAAACATTAAGAGTAAACAATTAGAAAAATCAGCGGTTGCATTTCACTTTTGGACAAAAAATCATGACATAAAGCTAGAACCGAAACTTCTTAAACACATAACCGGAAAGCAAGAACTGTCCACATGGGAACAAATCTTTATTTTAAAAAATAGAAACTGAGTATTTAATTTCGACATTCCTCAGAGAGACATTTTCAGTAAGTTCATTGAATCGCCACCAGAAGAAACACCAGAAGAAGCATCACCATCTGCACCATCAAGCACCGTGGAAACCCAGTTATTGTCCGGTTGATAATGGAGGAAAGTTACCTTCGAAACGCGTCCCGGAAAAATATGTTGTAAGTGTTGTTCAGTGTTATTAATTAACTCACCTTTTAAATTAAATGAAAACACCTCTTTTGTTCAAGTGCACCCCATCTTTAGCATAGTCACTGTCACTTAGCCACCAGTTTCCATCCACCATTTCACAGTCTTTCCACCTTACACATCCAATTTATTTCACCATTGATCCGGAATATTCTTCTATTACTCATGCCTTTTCTTCGCAATACGCCACTTACAACCACTTTTGCTTCTGGAAGTTGCCGCTTGATAGTCTGAACTATATCCATAATTTCCCCCATAATTTCTTTGGCACAAACTCCATTTCTCACATTATTTGTTCCGACATGTAGAGCCACAACTTCTGGTCCAATTTTTTCGAGGTTTATTTGCTCAATTTGATGTTTTAGTTCCGTAGCCCGGATTCCCGGAAAACATCGGACGTCATATCCTTTGTCCCTACAAATTTCACCAGCAAATTTTAATAAAGAGTCACCTACCACTAAAACTTTAGGTTTTTTCTCCCGGTTTCTCTCAGTCTGCAATTTAGGGCACCTGGGGCTGCAATATGCAGATTACTTACTTGCAGTGGTATCCATAACCTCATTATGAACATTTAGCGCTTCAAATTTATTTAATGTCTGTACTGCACAATGGACTCCCTTGATTTTGTTCTCAGCCATACTCCTATCTGGCTCAGAATGCCTTCGCACATGTCTGCTTCTCGTATGAACCACCTTTGTGAATCCGTCCGGCATTTGTTGGTTAGAAGCCTCTATTTCTGCTTTGCCATCCGAGTTAAGGCCTCTTCCAGTTCTGCGCTAAATTGCGCCAACTGTATCTTCAGGGTATCATTTTCCTTTTTCATCCCTCTCATTTCCTCCTGCATACATTTCAACTCATTTTGGATGTCCACTATTGTATGGAGTGACGCTATAATTTCACTATCGCCATTTTCCCGCGTTACAGTTGCACGCATGGTCACAGTTTGTTGCTTTTTTTCTTCTCCACCACCATGCATCAATTTCCCTATACTCCTGTCGTGTACACTACTGTTTTTAACTAAAGCACTCCACTCTGTATTATGTAGAATTACAATAAATATTTCCACTATTATCGCACATTTTTTGGTGCATATGCCGTGTTAAAACTCCAGCCGTCGCCATCTTGGAATACATAAGAAAAATGAAAGTAGAAAAACTTGAAGATTAGTATATAACTAACCCAACTCTACTTCATTACAATTAGTCAATCGTTTGTGGTCCACATTAAGTTGAATTTTCTCAATTGTTTTGTTTCAGCCAGTTTCACTCTGAGTTATCATCTGAGCCAGCTCCTCCCAATGAGGATACAGAAGAGCATAAGCCACAATGTCCTATGCGAGACATGGTGCAGACACAACATCCTGCATTAAATGAAAATGTGGAACGTTACCAAGAGCTGGAACAACTACAATCACATATTGCACTGTTGCAACAGGTATTTATGTAAATGTATCACTTTCTTTTCATGTCCAAAATCCACATTTATTTGCACATCAGCTTTTCTTTTGCAGCTATGAGGGCTATTTATTTTTCAACTTCCAATAGTATGTGGAATAAAAACCAATGTGAGTAGCAACACTTTTTTTGATGAAAGTTCACTACACCCTCGAGCTACTGTCTGATTTTGAAAAGAAGATACATGACAGATGTCAAGCAACAGGGTAATGCTGTTGCTTGCTACTTCTCAATCAAGAAGCTCCTCAATTGGACCCTCAGGAGCTAACGAGGCTGAGTGTACTCCGGACCAGGTCTCCCAGCAGGAGAAAATCCCCACACTGGTACTGGTAATCAAACCTGGGTCTCCCACTTAGTAAGCAGCAGCAACACTACCACCACACTAAGGAGACAACCCAATTAGCAGACGTGACTAAGTGATAAATGAACAGTGACATTCATGCATGTCTGTTACAATTACCTACACCTATTATTTACCTATTTTAACATTCGTTCAGGCCAAATTACAGACTTGTTCAGTAGTCAGATAATACTGACTCCAGTTAAAAAGTATATGTGATTCAACAGTATTGTTAATGATTTTGTAAATAATAGATGAGTTTTAATAATCAAAGTTCATTTTTTCTTTCTTTGTTTTAATTTACTGGAGTAGATATTTGCGTTGCAAAGTCTGCAACACTTTTGTTTCCTTTCCTTCCCATCTCCTTTCTTTTCAACTACGAACAGCATAACCTGACTATGCTCAAGACACTCTTACCCCCATTATAGTAGACACAGCTTTTCGTCAGTCACCAAGGGTTCAAAATGACCGACATTACACTAAACAGTTCACGAAAGAATCGCAAAAAGCAGTCCTGCCAACATACATAATAAAGGATTTGTTGTTGTTGTTTAACGATGCTGTCAAATGCCAGGATCACATCAGCATCGCCGGTGTGCCGGAATTTTGTCCCGCAGGAGTTCTTTTACAGTAAATCTACTGACATGGAGCTGTCGTTTTTAAGCACACTTAAAAACCATCGGCCTGGGCCGGGTTTGAACCCGCGACCTTGGGATCAGTAGACCAGCGTCTAACCAACTGAGCCACCCAGACCGACATAATAAAGGCATGTCTAACCTCAAATATCACAAGGTTAAAGTAACATACTTTCAAATGATAATAGTGCTTGAACATCCTTACCACACAACACATAATGAACCTACTCATCTTCGGCAAATTTTGTTCTGCAAGAACACTTTTGGATAAAATCACTTCCGATCGCCATATATCGTAATATATACGATATGTATTTAATGCACTGCTGTGTAGCGAACACAAAAATAGCAACAGTAACTATAATGGTATATATTGCTCTAAAACAATTCAAAACCATGCAAATACGAGCATTATGTCTACTTATTGATTAATTAATATGGCGTCTAAACAGAATCTTGTTTTAAAATCTATCAGTTGGCCTTTCTGCAATACGTTCATATACAAGGGCTTCTGTGGCAACATAACAGATGCAATAACACCAACAATTGCCGTAGTTTTACCATGGTTATATGTTACGAACAGTTGGCGGCACTAATGCAACCTAACGGATGGAACCAAATATAACCAGACTGCACCATTATGGGGAAAAATGTCAAGGTTGTTTTTTGGGGTATCTCAATAAGCTGTGCCTACTATACCATACACTAATCGCTGAAAGTAACATGGCTAGTCAAACAATTTATTCTTCAGATAATGGCCACACAGGATATTTTTACTTAATGAAGAAAGTGCAAAAAGTGTGACAATTATTCAATGAAATCAAAAGACAGCTTTAGCCCAATACAGTACCATCACTCAGTTTTTGATGGTGTGGTACATAGGTGTAAGGTTTTAATTATGCCATTCACTACATTGCTAGATTGGTCATTATATGCTGCTTGATATTTCAGCTAAAAGATATTCTTCCAGATGTTGAATATATAGGAATTATAATACGCTTTTTCAATCCACTTTTCAGATAAATGTACAAACTATTGCGTAATTTTATGATCCTAAATCCATTATGAAAATTTTAAAAAATCTTATTGTACATTGACATGACTTTCTCTACCCACCGTCAATTATTTTTGTATACCTTCTACAAATTTTTCTTACAAAAGCCCATTATTCTGTTTCATATTGATTGAAATAAACATTTGTAGAAATAGTATCATTACATTATCAGAGAAACTAATAAGCCAAAAGGTATACAAAATGATATTTTTATTCAGGATTTTAACGAAACAGAACTGGATTTAGCAATAGAACAATTACAGAACAAAAAATCTCCAGGACCTGACAAGATCCACCCAGAGTTTATTAAACACCTTGGCAGGAAAGGAAAAGAAATCCTACTTAAACTGTATAACACGTGTTGGAGAATGACTGTACCTTCTGACTGGAAAAAAGCCATTATCATCCTGATTTTAAAGAAAAACAAACCTTCGAACAATATTAATAGTTTTAGACCAATATCTTTGACCAGTGTTATTGCAAAAGTGATGGAAAGAATGGTGGCATCTAGACTTAACTGGTTCCTAGAATATTACAACTTAATTAACAGTTCACCGACCGGCTTCAGACAGAATCATAGTACAAGTGAAAATGTACTCCTACTAAGCCAAGACATCAAGGAAGCTTTCAATAGAAAGGAGGATACCTTAGCAGTATTCATTGATTTTAAATCAGCATTTGACTCAGTCTGGAGAAACAAATTAATTGAGAAGTTGCAATCAATAGGTGTGAAAAGTAACATGCTTAAATGGATAACTCAGTTTATTAGACAAAGATTTTGTGCCACAAAATATAATATATACATTTCCAAATATAAACAAACACACCGAGGACTTCCACAAGGTGCTGTTCTGAGCACAACACTCTTTAACATATATATAAATGACCTTCCATCAATAATAAAAACTTTAGAAACCAAAATTGCTTTATTTGCTGACGATGTAGTCATTTGGACTTCAGGCTCTCCAAAAAAACCTGAATTAATTAAAGACAGAATAGAAACAGCCCTAAACAAAGTACATGAATGGAGCTCCAAAAATCTCATGACTATCAATGTGGAAAAAACAAATTATGAATTATTTACACTAAAATACAAACCAGTTAATATTAACATAAATTATAATGGTAAACCACTCAAAGCAGTTGATGCCAAATACTTAGGCATCACTTTCGACAGAAAGCTAAGTTGGAAAAAACATATAACAAACATCTCAGAAAAGGTTGAAAAGAAACTGCAAATCCTGAAAAGGTTAGCTGGTGCTAAATGGGGCTGCTCAAGGAGAGTCCTTAACACAACATACAAAATGTATGTTAAACCAAACCTCTTGTACTGTTCTGAAGCTTTAATAACAGCAGCAAATGCTAACATCAATAAACTTGAACAAATACAAAATCAGGCTCTTCGCCTAATCACTGGAGCAGTGAAATCCACACCTGTTGATGCCATGCTTGCCTTAACACAGACCCCATCAATAACAACAAAAATAGAAGAACAAGCGTTGCTCCAACACGAGAAAATATTACGACTGCCAAACTCTAAATGGACAGAAGAGAACCTTCCTCCTTCAATCCTTAAAACTCATAGTAGTTTCCTAGAAAAGGTAACACAGATTAAATCCAAATTGAACATTCCTAACACCAGAGAAAATCTACTAGTTTCCTAGAAAAGGTAACACAGATTAAATCCAAATTGAACATTCCTAACACCAGAGAAAATCTACTTATAAGAGAAAATCCATTGGAATTATTGCAACCTACCTTCAATTTGGAATTAATAGAGGAAATAAGTAAATCAGACACACCAAAAGAAATACAAAAACTTCTAGCTCTGGAAACAATCAGTACTAGGTATCCCACAGAAGAATGGCTGCAGATATATACTGATGGATCCTCCAAGGAAAACCTTACTGGAGCTGGAGTTACGTGTTCACATTTTTCCTTTTATCATTCTGTTGGCAGAGACACAACAAATTATGATGGAGAAATAGAGGCTATACACATTGCTCTCCGACAATTATTAAATCTTCCCTTAAATAAATTTAACAAGGTAGTAATTGTTTCAGATTCTAAAGCTGCAATTCAGGGAATATGTTCAAATACTACAAAGAAGTCAACATAAATTAGAGAATGCTACAAAATGTTAACACAACCCCAAAAAGTTAATAAGACTGTTCATCTCCAATGGATTCCAGCACACTGTGGAGTCATGGGGAACGAAGCTGCAGACTCAGCAAAGAAAGGCACATTAATAAAACAAAACTACCAGCGGTGTACAAAAATCTATAGTTAATCTACCATTTTATGCAGCTAAAAGATTAGTCAACTCAGAATTCAAAAAAATGATTGCAAAATATTACTATGAAAAATCAAAGAATAAAAGATGGGAACTATCAAACATTCAAACAGTGATTCCTGAGTATCCTCGAAAAACAGCAGTTGCAACCTTCAGGTTGATTACAGGACATGATTGTCTGGCAAAACATTTAAACAGAATTGGGATATATTCTTCACCACTCTGTCCTCTATGTGATCTGCAAGAGGAAATGGATGGAGACCACCTTCAAATATGCCCGGCCACTTCTAGTGCCCCATCCATCAGTGAAAAATATTGGAGAGCAAGAGGATTAATGACTTCATTGTGAGAAATCCAGCATTAGCTAACAACAACAACATAAAACAAAAGTCTAAATTCAATTTCTCATATTCCTCAATAAGCCTCACCGACATGTGTCCTGTGTAACGATCCAGCAGAAATGAATGAAGAACACTTGAAGACCTGTGAAGCATTAAGATCAGAAGAAACTACAGTTCATAAGTATTGGAAAGCACGAATGCTAATGGCTTCATTGCCAGATGCAAGGCACTAGAAAACAACAACAACAACATATTCCTCAATAAAACGCTTGATCATTAAAAAATTTTCTCATTCATACATACAAGAAATAGAAACAAATGCCAAAGATAAAAAATGGATTACACTACTTTCCAACCCAGATATAATCCCCCAGAGACCAAGGAAAACAGTGGTTGCAGCCTTCCGACTATTGACAAATCACGACTGCTTAGCAAGTCATCTCTACAGAATAGGTATCTCATCCTCACCGATATGTGTCCTGTGTAACGATCCAGCAGAAATGAACGAAGACCACTTGAAGACCTGTGAAGCATTAAGATCAGAAGGAACTACAGTTCAAAAGTATTGGAAAGCACGAATGCTAATGGCTTCATTGCCAGATGCAAGGCACTAGAAAACAACAACAATTTTGTTGTAGGTACAAGGGTAAGATGTGACAGTAAGATTGTTAAACGCAAGACCTTATGTGCTGGCCTTAGAATTCCATACTCTTTCTATGGTATCAGGAAAAACAACTGAATAGTGACAGCAGTTTAAGAAAATGCCAAATTATTAAACAAGTTCAAACCAGTGAAATCATATGTCTGAAGTAGAAATACCAGGAGAAATACGAACTGGTTTGAGAATTTAATGCCATTCTGGGAGTTTGTCACAATAGCTCAGTGGTAGAGCAGCCGCCCAGTAAGCAGAAGGTCTGTGGTTCAAATCCCACTTGTGGCATTGAATTTATAAGTTCCAGTTCTACCTCTCAAACTTTGCCCACACACGGCTTGTGTGTTTAAAAACACCAACAGTAAGTTTGTTGGCATAAATAAATAATAATTACCATCTGAAGGTTATTTAATCCTGGCATATAAAGTACTTACAATAGTAAGTCACCATTGGGGTAATTTGTCTCTGATGTGAGACTGCCTTTGTGGTTTACCAGGAGAAATACGAACTGGTTTGAGGATTTAATGCCATTCTGGCAGTTTGTCACAATAGCTCAGTGGTAGAGCAGCCCCCGGTAAGCGGAAGGTCTGTGGTTCAAATCCCACTTGTGGCATTGAATTTATAAGTTCCAGTTCTACCTCTCAAACTTTGCCCACACACGGCTTGTGTGTTTAAAAACACCAACAGTAAGTTTGTTGGCATAAATAAATAATAAATTGTGCTTTTAAATAAATATATAGTGTGGCACTGACTGTATGTCAAACGAGGCTCAAAGTCAGCTATCTCACACCACTGCATTGCTAGGTAACACATGACAATGGCAGGTAAGAACAAAGGCCATTTCCACATACAGTTCTACAAGCTTCAAGTATAGAGTTTGTTACAAGGAATTTTGCAAAATTTGATTTCCAGCAAATCCCCTGTACCTAATTCTTGGCTATGTAAGCAAGTTGGCACAGGCAGAAGTTAATATTGGGTCAGTTTTAAGTGAGTAGAATAGTCAGAACAAGCTCTGTGTACGATTGAGCAGTGTTTGTGTTGCAAGGTCATGAACTATGATTCAGTTTTAGAAGAAATAAACTGACACTAAAAAGTAACTGGACTTGTAATTTGTCACATTATTTTTGTGCCATATATTTGTATCTATCTCTGAATGTTGATAGTATACAAAATTCCTTCTGAATGAAGAGAACTTCACAGACAATTCCCAAAATATGTAAGATATGCATTTTATTTGTCATATAAATATTTTAAATGGCCACCTCCATAGCACAGTGGTAGCACACCTACCCCTGGCACGCAGGGCCCGGTTTCGATCCCTGGTACTGATGTAGGGATTTTTCCCCCATTGAGAGGTCTGGTACGGGGTACACTCAGCCTCATTAGGTTCCTGAGGGGCAAATTGAGGAGCTAGGTACTTCCTAAAGAAGTAGCAACCCCAGGTTGCCAAAGCTGGCCATTAGGACATGGGGCGCTGATCATGTCCCACCCTCCAGTTCTAAACCTCACTTACGATACCTGCAGTGGGCAGAGGTGGGGAACACAGCAGCTGGACAGTAAGCACTGACCCACGAAGGGCTGTTACACTAGGGGTTAATTTTCTTTTTTCAGAAATATTTTAAATAATTAGTATATTAATTAAAATTGGTAGTCATTTTTGGGAAAATAAAAAATAATTAAACATTTTGCATGTAAAGGACAGGGGATGTACTTAATACAGGGCTTTCGAACTGCTTCTTCACCGCTGCATGGCCTTTTGCCTGTGCGAGTTTGAAGCTGCCGCGGCCGGGTTTGCCGCTACTAACAAGCCGCACGTAAAACATGTATAAAAATTTTATCTTATAAAAAAATGCTGGAAATGTCCCTCCTCCACTATACAAGCATTATATAGGGAAAACACATTCTGATTCACACAATTAAGTTGGGCAACTGTAATGTCTGTGATTTCATTTCTAATAGTTTGTTTTAGTTCTTCCAATGTGTGAGGATTTTTCTCATAAACTTTGCCTTTCAGGTTACGCCACAAGTAAAAATCACACACTGTTAGATGAGGGGAGCGAGAGGGCCACACACCAGCACTAATCACTCTATCTTCAAACAGTTCCCTAATTTTATTCATGGACTGCATGGGCAGTAGCAGAATTTTGTTGAAACCACCCTTGTGATTTCTCTTCTTCTGTCAGTTCACGAAAAAATGGGGTCAAAATGTCATTTCGGTACCTCTCTTTATTTAGTCTGGTCATAAAATATTGGACCAATTATGCGTCTAGTTCTAGCAGCACACCAAACTCCAACTCTCCGATCATAATGAGGGATTTCTTGAACGTGATGTGTATTTTGAGATTCCCAATACCGACTGTTATGAGTGTTCACGCAACCATTTAGATGAAACCACACCTCATCTGAAAAGAACAGAAGCTGTGGATCGATTAAACCATCGTTGACGACATTTCCAGCATTTTCTATAAGGTAAGATTTTTATACATGTTTTATGTGCAGCTTGTTAGTAGCGACAAACCCGGCCACGGCAGCTCCAAACTTGCACAGGCAAAAGGCCGTGCAGCGGTGAAGAAGCGATTCGAAAGACCTGTATTTGCATGTCACAACTTTGAAAGATCTTTATTTTGTTTTTTCTGTACCTGATTACCTTCCCCTTATATAGGACTTACATCCCCTAGGACTTACAAGCCAGTGCCAAGGGTCAGACGCCTGTCTGGGAGCTCAGGAACCTATGGACCAGACAGAGTGAAGACCTGGAAGTGGGTGGTCAGCCAAGCACCGAGTATGATAGTGAGGAGGAGGATGATACGCAATGCAGGCAAAATCGGTGATTGGAAAGGTGATAATGGGGCAATTGGTGGGGAAAATCGGAGAACCCAGAGAAAATGCACCCTGACGCTGCTTCATTCACCAAGAATATCACATGCTGGTCCCTTGGATCGAACTCCACACACGCACACACCCCACACCACACAACCTCTCTCGCCTTTTGTTCTACAAATACTTTTTACTTTTACTGGTGAGTAGAGGAAGTATTGTATTCCACCCAAAAATTTGATGTTGAGATTTCACAAGAGATATGTTTTGAGACACCCTGAATCAAAAAAAGAAGCATTTTTAGAAAAATGTCCGCACGCCTGTGTGTGTGTGTGTGTGTGTGTGTGTGTGTGTGTGTGTGTGTGTGTTTGTGCATGCGTGCGTGCGTGCATGTCAGTCAGTCAGTCAGGCAGGCAGGCAGGCAGTCAGTCAGTCAGTCTGTCTGTCTGTCTGTCTGTCTGTCTGTCTGTCTGTCTGTCTGTCTGTGGACAGCATAACTCAAAAACAAAAAGTCGGTAAAAAACCAAAGTTGCTATTTAAGTTTAATGTCTTTCAAGGATGCAACACAAAGATTTTGAAGAAAATAGCCCAACACCAAACTACCCTTTACATGGAACATTTTGATTTACTTGAAAATGGATCTAATGATTTTGATTAAAATTTCTAATGTTTGAGACATTTTTATGACAATTGAAATGTATATCTTGAATTTTCTGTCTATAGCCCCTGTAGTCGTATTTACTCCGGACAACTTTTGCATAACTGGTAAACCGTTAGAGATAGACCAAATCATACTGTACAAAAAATGTTGTTGTTAGCTAATGCTGGATTTCTGACAATGAAGTCATTAATCCTCTTGCTCTCCAATATTTTTCACGTACAAAAAATGTAGATCTTGCTAAAATACACAATTTATGGCCGAATAAATGTTTTTGTAGAGTGAACCATTTCGGAGATATTCCTTGTTATGTGTGTGAGTTTCGGAAAACTGAAAAACTTTTGTGAAATACATCGTTGTTCATTTTACTTTCTCTACTGGTAAGTAGGGGAAGTATTGTATTCCACCCAAAAATTTGATGTCGAGATTTCTCTGGAAATATATGTTTTGAGACCCCCTGAATCCAAAAAAAAGCATTTTTAGAAAAAGGTCCATGTGTGTGTCTGTGTGTCAATCTGTCAGTCTGTGGACAGCATAACTCAAAAACGAAAAGTTGGTTAAAAACCAAAGTTGGTATTTAAGTTTAATGTCATTCAAGGATGTGACGTGAAGATTTTGAAGAAAATAGCCCCACCCTAAACTACCCTTTACATGGAAAATTTTGATTTTCTTGAAAATGGCTCTAACGATTTTGATTAAAATGCCATATGTTTGAGATATTTTTATGACAAATGAAATGTATATCTTGAATTTTCTGGCTATAGCCCCTGTAGTCGTATTTACTCTGGACGACTTTTGCATAACTGGTAAACCGTTAAGAGATAGACCAAATCATACTATACAAAAAATGTAGATTGTTACCGTCATGGTATAAAAATGGACTGCATCCTTTTTGATTATTTATTCTACATTGTTTATTTACATAGTGCATAGTTATCTCACTTGGCAACCATCACAACAGGCTAGCCAACCTTTTGACTGCAATTCAAATATCAGTCACTGAACATACCGGCCGCCAAGAAATAAGTCTTATTTCTTCATAAACACAATTGTAAGAACAAAATACAATGAATTAATGATAAAACAATTATATCAGTGCATGCATTAAATTATTTCTGTCTCTTGAGGAAGAGGACACAGTTAAACAATAGGTCTCTTAAATACCCCAGTTGCTATGCGAATTGTTGCAACTCACACTAACCCATCTGCTCCTGGATGCAGTCCCTCAACCACTGCCAGCTTCCAGCAGAGTGGAGGAAGGTTGTCTTCTTTCCCTATGACGACTGCACCCTGCTTGACCTTTGCATGTGGACTGTTCCACTTAGAACAGTTGCTGAAGATGATGCAAATATTCACGTGACCATCTGGACCAGAATTCCTGAAGTTGTTGCTGTAATTTCTCCCACCTAGTTAGCAAGCGAAGTTTAGCACTACCAAGATCTGCCTGGGGTAAACTGGTTAAAGCTGTACCAATTAAGAAATGACCAGGAGTCAGAACTTTGAAACCATTAGGATCAGATGAGAGAGGAACTAAGGGTCTGGAATTCAGACAAGCTTCTATCTGACAGGTTAGGGTATGGAATTCTTCATAAGTAAGACATGATGCGCCCATAACACGTCTAAGGTGGTATTTAAAAGATTTTACACCTGCTTCCCACAGGTCGCCAAAATGTGGTGCTCTGGGTGGTATGAAGTGCCAAGTTATACCTTCATAATTTGCAAATCTCTGTATTTCTTCCTTAGTCTGCTGAGAGTTAAGGAGCTCTTGTAATTCCTTCAACTCCCTTCTTGCACCTTTAAAATTTGTGCCATTGTCACAATAAATATTCTGGCATATGCCACGTCGAGATACAAATCTCTTCAATGCTGCAATAAATGCTTCTGTAGACAAGTTACTCAACTTCTAAGTGCACTGCTCTGGTAGTAAAACAAACAAATAAAGATACATAGCACTTTACCTTTGTCGTTGTTCTGCGAGTACTAGACTTTATGTAAAATGGCCCTGCATAATCAATGCCACAATTCAAGAATGGTTTAGTTGCTTCCACTCGTGCATGCGGTAGTTGTCCCATTAACTGTTGCTGTTTCTGCCTTTAGCTTATAACATATTATGCAATTATGAATCAAATGTCTAACAGTGTTTCTGCCATTTAATATCCAATATCTTTCCCTAAGAGAAGCCAATAAAAGTTGACAACCTGCATGCAACAATCGTTTGTGTTCATGCTGTATAATCAGATTTGTTAAATGATGACGTGGCAAAATTAGAGGATGTTTTCGATCATACGTTAGGTTAGAGTGTTCTAACCGTCCACCAACTCAAAGTAATCCTTTACTGTCGAGAAAAGGATTTAAAGATCTCAAGCGACTGTTAATATTAACTGCCTGTTTCATTGCTAGTTGCTGCACTTCTATGCTAAATACTGATTGCTGTGCAATTTGAATGCATTTACTCAATGAATCTTGAATCTCTGTAAGTGTGAGAGATCCAGTTATTCTTTCTGCCTTTGGTTTAACACAATTCTTACAAAATCTATATACATATGTATGCTACAGTGTATTGCAATCTGGATAGGCTGGAGAATCGTGTGATTATTCCATCGTCACTAACAGTTGCAACATGACAAGTTGTTTTGAATCTTAACTCTGGAGCTTCCTGAGGGTTTGAAATGGTACCCAGTACTGGCCACACCTTTGGTTCTTCATGTAACCAAGTTGGTCCTTCCCACCATAATTTGTCATTTATAAGATTCTCAGGAAACACACCCCTTGATACCAAATCTGCTGGGTTGTGTTGTGAAGGAACATATCTCCATAGTGCATTTTCAGAAATATCTTGAATCTCAGAAACTCTATTAGCTACAAAAGTTTTCCATTGTGTTGAAGGTGCTGACAACCATGACAATACCACAGTAGAATCTGTCCACAAGTATACGTGCTTAAATGATAAGTTCAGTGCTTTTTTGACTTTTTCCAATAGACGAGCAAGAAGCAATGTACCACATAATTCTAAACGTGGAAGTGATAATTTCTTTAGTGGTGCAACTCGAGACTTGGCACAAAGAAGTTTTACACATGTAACTCCTTTCTTATTTGATGAATGGACATATATGCATCCGCCATATGCCTTTTCTGAAGCATCGCAAAAACCATGTAACTCTATATTGCCTACAGAATCATAACCAACTACTTTGCGATCTATGCGAATGTTATCAATCAAATGAAGTTGGTTGTGGAGCTTCTTCCAATCTGTAGCCAATTCTTCTGATATGGGTTGGTCCCACATTAATTTCTCTTGCCATAACCTCTGTAGATACATCTTGCATATAATAACAATAGGGCTTATGAGGCCTAAGGGATCAAATATACCAGAAACTATTGACAATACTACTCTTTTTGTAAGTGCTTGTGCGTAGCAGTTAATTTTAAGACTTCTTGCAATCTGAAACTTGTCCTCAGTAGAATGCCATAGTAGTCCAAATGTTTTCACTCCATTTTTGTCAAGCTGTAATGGTAAACTAGTTTCTCTTTGGTCTGGTGTAATGTTAGTTAAAAACTCAGAATAATTGCTGGACCACTTACGCAACAAAAATCCACCCTTTGATAACATGACTACCAATTCCTTCTGAAGTTTTTGTGCCTCATGTAAAGTTGCACATCCTGAAATACAATCATCAACATAAAAATCATTCAATGTAATTGCAGCACCCTTTGGAACCTTATGTGCTTCATCATGAGCCAATTGCTGCAGGCAACGAATAGCTAGAAATGGAGAACAAGCCATACCATACGTTACAGTCTTCAGCTGATACTCTTGTACTGGAGCTGTAGGGTCGCTTCTCCACAGTATTCTTTGATATACTTGGATGTAAACAAATTTGTCTATACATTTTGGCAACATCAGCAGTAAATAGTACTTCATGTGTCTTAAATCTTAGGATGATAGAACAAATGTCCTGTTGAATAGTAGGACCAACATACAATAAATCATTCAATGAAATTCCATTCTTGGAAGCTACAGAACAGTTAAAAACTACTCTTGTCTTCGTAGTTGAGCTGTCTGTGTTAAGTACTGGATGATGAGGCATATAATAACAAAGTCTTGTAGTGGGTCTTGCCACTTGCATGTGACCCAGTGCTTCATATTCTTGTAAAAAGTGCACATAATCTTCCTTCAATGTTTGGTTCTTGATTAGTTTTCTTTCTAACTGATGTAATCTTCTTGTGGCCATCATCTTAGACTCATCTAACTTCTTAGGATCTTCTTTAAATGGAAGTCGAACCACAAGTCTTCCTGACGAATCTCTTGTTGTATTCTGAGTGAAATGAGCCTTGCATGCTTTATCATCCATTGTTTTTGGAGTGTGATTCAACTCCTCAATCTCCCAGAATTTCTGCAATTGGTGCTGTATACTGACTTCAGTCTTAGCGAAACATGATACTATAGGCCGCCGTGGAATATTACAGGATCTTCCACAGTGTGAATATTTTCCTGCAAATACCCAACCAAACTCTGTTTCCATTAAAACAGGATGATTATTATCACGATGTAATTTACCTTGGTGCTGAATGTAAGAACAGACTTCTGCTCCCAACAGAATATCTATCTTTCCAGGCTCATGAAATTTAGGATCAGCAAATGAAATATTCCTAGGTAATTTCCAATTACTGCAGTCAATTTTCTCTGCAGGCAGATTTTCTGTCACCTTGGGTAAAATTAAGCAATCTACTGACATAACAAAGTCAATTACAAATGATCCAATTTTGATACAAATTCCATGTTTGGTTTCTGAAACTGTATTGCCAATTCCTTGAACAGGTTTAGGATCATGATGTCGTCTAAGTCTTAACCTCTGAGCGCAGGCCTCTGATATGAAACATGACTGAGAACTGGTATCTAGCAAAGCTCTACACGTCTGCCAAATACCCTTGTGATTTTTAACCTTAATCAATGCTGTAGATAACAAAATGTGTTTACGAGGTTCAAATTTCAATGCACAGTAGCTATTTACATCATTATCTGTGTGCAAGGGATCATGACTTGAATAACCTTCATTGTTACTGGAACTGTATTGCTGTTTGGAAGTATCAAGATATACTAAAGTGTGGTGCCTTTTACCACAGGTGCGACAATTCGATGATTTACAATTTGTGACTGTATGACCAGAGAGTAAGCAGTTAAAACACAGGTTGGTATCCTTAACAAATGCTCTGCG
Organism: Tenodera sinensis; assembly: GCA_030765045.1. Classification (NCBI taxonomy): domain Eukaryota; kingdom Metazoa; phylum Arthropoda; class Insecta; order Mantodea; family Mantidae; genus Tenodera; species Tenodera sinensis. The sequence continues at coordinate 59,159,968 of CM060968.1, forward strand.
TTCTAATACAGGAGCCTGAACAAATGCCTTACATTTTGATAAGGCATGTGAAGAATTACAATATGCACAGTTTAAGGTTGTAACAGCGTACGCCTGTTGAAAACTGGATTTGTGTTTGTGATTTACAACTTTCTGTGTGTTAACATTTGACATGCTTGAGCAAGTTGTATTCCATTTTGGACTGATTATTTCTAGCGATTTACATTTTCTTTCTAGAAATGTAATAAGATCCTTAAATGCAGGAAAGTTATTTGAATCTAATGTGTCTTCAAATTCTTTCTTTATAGTTACATCCAACTTATCTAACACTAGTTGAGATACTATCAATTCTGCCAATGGAATTTCTGTGTTTAACGCCTTGATTGCAATTATTAGTTATTTATGCCAACAAACTTACTGTTGGTGTTTTTAAACACACAAGCCGTGTGTGGGCAAAGTTTAAGTTCAAATCCCAGTTGTGACATTGAATTTTTAAGTTCCAGTTCTACCTCTTAAGCCTTGATTGCATTTAAATTACTCATGGTTTGATTTATTAAGGCCCTAAGTTCCTTTGCAGATGATTTGTGAACAGCGGGTAAACTCAACAAACGTGTAAGATGAGCTGAAGCAATAAGTCTTAAATTGTCATAACGATTGCTAATAGTTTCCAATGCACCTTGAAATTACAACTTGTGACAGGAATGTTAGCTATTAAATTATGTGCTTCTCCTGTTAGTGAAGAGAGAAGGTAGTGAAACCTCTGAATATCATCTAAAGTTTCATTGCTAACAACTAGGCTCTCAAAGGTATCAATAAAATGCTTAAAGTTTATCACCATTAAATGAAGGTATTTTAAGAGTTGGCAATTTTATTGCCTTCATAGCGCTCCTTGTATGTGACAAGGGAGGGCTAACAGAACTGTTGCTAACATTTCCATTTGCACTTTGAGCTAATAATTTAGCCATTGTTGCTTCTAAGCTGAAGTACAGCAATTCTCTGTCAGCAGAATGACTCTCAAAATTTTCAAACAATTCTAATTGAGATTGTGCCTCTTCAAATTTATCCCTAATTTTAGGCAATTCCTTTACTCTTACCCCAATTCAATAAATTTCTGAGCCAGTTTGAAATTCATTAACAAATTTGGCAAGGCGAGTAAGACTTGCTTTCGCCACTGCTCGTTTTGAAATTAATAGCTTCTTATTTTGCTCTTCCATAATATTAGTCGCACAGCAATAAATATGATCCAGTTTGTTCCACCAAAGTGTTACAATAAAATATCGAGTGAGGGACAGCAATGAAAAGTGAGCAAAGGAATGGTATGGAACTAATTATAGAAGATATAAGGCAATGTGTCAATGTTACTAATACAGAAAGCCAGTCAAGGTAGGCTAAATAGCTAGTAACTAGATAATGGCTAACCTTTTATAGAATCACTCTTGGCTGGTGCTGATTTTGCATTAGTAATTACTCCGGCCGCTTCGATTTCCCTCTTGATGCCGGCGTGAAGAAGATAAGATGGTTTCCATTATGTACATTACTAGTGCGTATCAATATTTTCAATTACTGTATGGTTTGCTGGCAATCTATAGCAGTATCTGGCCCGGAGGACCAAATGTTACCATCATGGTATAAAAATGGACTGTATCCTTTTTGATTATTTATTCTACATCGTTCATTTACATAGTGCATAGTTACCTCACTTGGCAACCATCACAACAGGCTAGCCAACCTTTCGACCGCAATTCAAATATCAGTCACTGATCATAGATCTTGGTAAAATACACAATTTATGTCTCAATAAATTTTCTTGTAGGGTGAACCATTTCGGAGATATTCCTTGTTATGTGTGTGAGTTTCGGAAAACTTAGAACTTTAGCAAAATGCAACAGCGTTGTTCATTTTTTTATATGTTAATCGTGCAAAGAGAACAGAATCTCAAAGGTCAAAAAGATTTGACTGTCACACAAACCCTTCTGTATTCTAATATCTCCCTTGCACCTACAAGGACATAAGCAATAAGATAATTTGTATGAATGTTTATCTTAACTAACATGGAGATATAGGAATAACAGTTTGTTAGAATGGTTAGTACAAGAGTAGAGAAAGTCATGTGAGTGCAACACATCAGATTTTTTTATATTATGTGTGCAAAGAGAATGGAATGTCAGAGATTTAAAAGATTTGTCTATTGCTTTAAGCCTACTGTATTCTAATATTCATAAGCAATAAGATAATTTGTACAAATATTTATTGCAACTAATACAAAGAAGATATAGGAATAAGAGTTTGTAAGAATGGTTAGTACAAGAGTAGACAAAGTCATGCGAGTGCAAAACATTTTTTTTTTTTTTTGGTGTGTAACCTCTGCATATGGGAAACGCCCTAGGGATTATATATATTTAGGAGGCATCAAATTATGCATTTTCAGTAAAACTTTGATATCAAATTTGTATTTTCTCAAATAGAGAAAGTTGTTGTTAGTTAATGCTGGATTTCTGACAATGAAGTCATTAATCCTCTTGCTCTCCAATATTTTTCACAATGATATTGAAGAGAGCAATAGCAGTAATAGTAACCGTTTTTTTAGAGAAAGTAAAATTGTCTTAAACAGTGTGTGATAATAATTATTTTGTGCATTTTTGTGGATGGGCTTTAAGATAGTTGCTTTCATTTAATAATATGAATGGTTAGTCGGTATACTGTTTTCATTTGACGGACAGGAAATGGAGAGGCAGCAGCAAGTAAGCAATGCCCGAATATCGGAACTGGAGGAGGAACTGGCAAACACCAACACCTTGCTGCAAAAACAGAAAGTGGAAGACAATGTGGAACTTATACAGCTAAAGAGAAGCTTACAGCAATCAGGCAATCAGATCAAGGAACGTGACACTCGAATTGAATCATTAGAGAAGGAACAAAGTAAACTTGAAGAGTCATTGCAGCATACACACAAACATACAGGTATCAGTGGTACAATCTCAATCTTGCCAACTTTTATGATTTTCTCATAAAATTTAAAGGAGCCAAGAACTCTCACAGAAAAGGAGGCATTTTTACAGCTTTGTGGGTAGGTTCAAAGTGTTATATATTTTCACCACAACATAACAAAGCATTAAATTCTCTTGCATTATATTGTAACTTAAGATTATATATTGAATGTACCGTACTAATTTGCACAGAAAGCAAATTTAGTAAAATACAAGGCTATCATGATTATTTAACAAAGTCTTCATAGTTTTCCCTTCTTTCTTGCTTTTTACCCATCTCCAATGATGGCAATATTCATGCTACTGGGTGGACATAGTTGTAACTAGGGCTAGAAAGTTCATGCATTTGCATGTTTTTTTACAGGGGTTAAAAACGTATGCTTTTACATTATGTGCACAAATTATGGAATTTTCAGTTATTTGGACATGATTTTATGGTGCATATAACCGCATATTTTCTTGATTTTAATAAATGCATAATATTTCAATATTATAGCCCCTATATTGGAAATTTTAACGATTTTTATGGGTTTTTATTATTTTTTCCCATCTGGATAATATTTTTCATATTGGTAGTATTGCGCATGATAATGCAACTCACGAAGATTTCAATATTATAGCCCCTATATTGCATATTTTAATGATTGTTATGGTTTTTATTATTTTTTCCATGTGTATAATACTTTTCATATTGGTAGTATTGCACATGTTGATGCAACTCACGAGGTGAGTCATGTTGTCATGCAGTGAACCCCCTGTTTCCATCCCTTCATTATATGTATGTGTGTAGAGAATAATCAGTGCATTATCTGAGAGGTTTATATTAACAAAGATAAAGTGCAGATCTAACGTTTTGAGCAGCACGATTATCGCAACGCTTCCTTGCCCTCCAATGGTTGTGCCATGGTCTTCAAACGTAACAGTGTTTTGAACTGGTTCCCACCAAATTAAATTAGGTGTATAAAATGTTAAAGAGCTCTTCAAATGCCGAAAATAAAACCAACTTCAAGTGCTAGATTAATTAGTTTACAGAAAGAGTTTTCAAGTGATTAAATGTATTGTGGAGCGTGTGAGAAAAATGTTGGGAATGAGAAAAGATTTCAAATAGTTCAGCACATAAACACAGCAAAACATACGGAGAATTTAATCAGAAAACTCGCAAACAAAGAACATGTTCAAAAACAGCTAGTAGAGTGTTTAGGAAGTAGGGTTACTGAATTTTCCTATGACTTGTGCCAAGCATTGTTAGCTGCTGATATTCCCTTGTTCAAAATTAATAATCCGACATTTAAAAACTTTCTTGCCGAGTACACTCGACAACATGCGCCTGCAGAAAGTACACTGCGTAAGACCTTTGTAGGACATTGTTACAATAACGTATTGTCAAATATACAAAATGAATTAGCGGATCAGTTTGTGTGGTTGTCAGTTGATGAAACCCCTGATTCTGAGTGCCGTTCTATTGCTAATATAATCATGAGTGCTTTAAATAATGAACAAAAGACTACACCTTATCTTTTTAATGTGTGCGAATTGTCAGCCACTGACAATGTACCTGTAACCCAGTTTGTGATGGACTCTTTGAAATTACTATGGCCATGTGGAATCAAATACGACTAGTTACTTTTATTTGTTACTGATGCAGGTCCTTATATGATAAAACCAGGACAAGCTCTGGAAGGTATTTCTCCTAACATAATTCATATAACTGTTTGACACATGCTCTTCATCGCATTTCTGAGACAATACACGATTCTTTCCTATTGATAGATTTGTATCCTGTACAAAGAGAATTTTTGTTAAATCTCCTAAAAGAGTTAAGTTGTTTAGATCAACAGCACCTAATATGCGACTTCCACCTGCACCAGTGTTAACTCGATGGGGAACATGGTCGATGCAGTTTTATATTATGCTGAGCACATAGAAATAGTCGAAGAGGTTGTTAATTCATTGGACTCGAATGATGCTTCAGCAATAGAAACTGTGCAAAATATTGTGAGACACTGGGTTAAAAGAGGATCTTAGTTTCATATCTGCCCATTTTTCTTTCTTACCAACAGCCATAACGGCAATGAAAGTCTATAGGATCTCCTTTGCATGAATCACTTACTGTCTTTGAAAAAACAATGTGATCTAAGTTCGGTTCCTGGTGGTATAGGACAAAAAGTAAAAGAGAAAGTGAATTATGTAATTTCAAAAAATTCTGGTAATAAACAGATGTGTGATATTCGAGACATCCTCGAAAGGAAACCCTCTGTCACACCAAGAGACTTGACTCTTTTTGTGAAGCAGATAACATAATTTAAATATGCCACGATAACATCTTGTAACGTGGAGAGAAGTTTTTCACGTTACAAAAGTGTTTTACGAGACAACAGACGATATTTTACAGTTGAAAATTTGTGCAAAGTGTTGGTTGTGAACTGCAATATAGCAGTTAATACTAGCAGCGGGACCACTTCTGTTTCAACCTCTAAGGAATAAGGTAACTTTATTATTTATACTAACTCGCCTTGTCTACTGCAAAGGGGCATTGTTTTAATTCAATAGTGCATATTTCTTGGCATATTTTCAAGTTTTTAAGAGCATATTTGCATGCATATTTTAGTGTTTTTTAGGGCATGAACTTCCGAGCTCTAGTTATAACCAATGACATGTTGCCATGAAAGGAAAATATTGATCATTTCTGACAGCTCACTAAATTGTTACTCAACTGTTGCTTGATTCACAACATGTTGTATACATCAGAAACTACATGTGGCCAGATTATTGGTTTATGGCAAGCTGATAACTCAGTTCAACAAATTTTAGAAGCTGTGAAACTTCACATAAATGTAATTTAGTTTTCAGAAAGGCAGTTTATTGCATACATATTAGAAGAAAGCCTTTCGTTTGAACACAGAAACTGTATATAATATAATGTAATAGACAAACATGTTTTGAGCTATTTTGATACAAATTTGAATTCCAGTATAAATATAGGGAGAATTTGTAGAAGGATTAAACATAGTTATAATGTTCAATGTAATATTGCATTATGCTTACTGTAAAGCTTTACATGGTAATTATTATTTATTTATGCCAACAAACTTACTGTTGGTGTTTTTAAACATACAAGCCGTGTGTGGGCAAAGTTTAAGAGGTAGAACTGGAACTTAAAAATTCAATGCCACAACTGGGATTTGAACCACAGACCTTCCGCTTGCTGGGCGGACGCTCTAACCACTGAGCTATTGTGACAAACTGCCAGAATGGCATTAAATTCTCAGTTTGTCACAATAGCTCAGTGGTTAGAGCGTCCGCCTGGCAAGCGGAAGGTCTGTGGTTCAAATCCCAGTTGTGGCATTGAATTTTTAAGTTCCAGTTCTACCTCTTAAAGCTTTACATATTTTTATGATTCTAAGGACAAAGTTAAAACTTTTCTTATAACACAGACTCATTTAACCCAATAAATTCTGCTTATTTCAAGCAACATTTGGAACTTTTTCCATGACAGTCATTAAGAATTTGGAGATCAATCAAAAGAAAATTAAAATGTGGCTTTTCTACGAAGTCAAGTGTCTCTACCCTCCCCCCTATCCTTGTCCTCATTACAGTCGACGCCTGTAGCCCTGTATTGCAACTGTCAGCAGTTCATTGGTCATTAGTTATGCCTCATCCCTTGCAATACCCCATAAGACAATAAGAAACTGAGAGATGCTCCTGAACAGTGCATTTCACTAAATTCATTTTGTGTACACAGTGCTGTGGTAGACCAGAGCTTAACTGTGTGTCTATCCTTCATGTTCATGGTACTACTTCACTGGGCTGCAACAAAATGTATAAAATGCAGGTTTAAAATTTAATAGCATTACTAATGACATGTAATCAATAAATGAGTGCAAACATTCAGTAATTGACAGTGAATTATAAAGTCAACTCCTTCACATGAATTGTTCGTCTAATTTATGTTTATGGCTCTGGAATTAAAGATTCCAATATTTGTAATGTTTTTGTGTATAGCTAATGTTATGGAGCATAAAAGAAGGACTAAGGAAAGTGCAAAAGTTAAAGGCATATTAATATGACCACATCATTCCAAAAGATGGGGTTATGAAAAAGTGGATTCTACAGGGAAGATGATGGAAGAATTTTTGAATACCACAACTTTTGAACTGATATATAGTAAAGAAGATCCCACAACCTTCATACATTACTCTGGAGCAGGCAGTAACCCAGACCTCTTGTTAGCTTCAACAGATATTGTTTCAAAAAGTAAAAAACAAGTTATAGAAGATCCAAGTTCTGGTCACAGAGCAGTAATTGCTGATATAAAACTAGAGAATACAAATAACAGTCAAGGTCTTACGAATCTGTATTGGAACTTCAAAAAAGCAGATTGGAACAAATATAAAACTGAATTAGAACATAAATTTAAAGAACAAACAAACTCACAGCTGCATGACCAACCAGATCATATAAACAAAGAATTCTGTGAAATCATCCTAGAAACCGCAAAAAAACATATTCCTCGTGAAAGAATTTAAAATTTCAAACCCTTTTGGAACCCCCAGTTAGAAGAACTGAAAAAGCAAAGGGATATAGCTAGAAATACAGCTGAACAAAAACAAAAAACATATTGGACACACAAATATGGCGGAGGAAATGTGCCTCACTAAAAAAAGTAATTAATACTGCTAAAAGGAATCACTTTAATAATTTCTTAGAAAAAATGGATTATAGGACAGATGGTAACAAAGCTCATAAGTTCATAAAAAATGTCAAGGACAGGAAAGAAAACAACAGCACACCTATCATACACAACAATAAAATGTTAGTAAATGATGCAGTCATAGCCGAAACATTCAATAAATATTATGCTAATTCACACAAAGTAACAAGAAATAATAAAAAGGAACGTAAAGAATTTAAGAAAGATTTGAAACAGGAAAGAGAATGTGATCCTAACACTCAGTGTAATATCTTTTTTCAAAATTTTAATATGCAAGAACTGAACATTGCAATAAATAATCTAAAAAACAAAAAGTCTCCTGGACCAGATCATATACATCCAGAGTTCATAAAAAACCTTGGAAAAAAGCAAAACAACAACTGCTGAAACTCTACAATCTATCGTGGAAAACCACTGTACCTGCTGAATGGCGAAAAGCAATAATTGTGCCACTCTTGAAGAAAGACAAAACAGCATCAGAAATAAAAAATTATAGACCAATAGCTCTTACTAGCATAATAGCAAAAGTGATGGAAAGAATGGTGTCAAACAGGTTAAATTGGTTTCTAGAATCACAAAATTTAATATCCCCATGTCAAGCTGGATTCAGAGAGTTCCACTCTACAAATGAACAAGTCTTACTTCTCAGTCAAGAAATCAAAGACTCCTTCAATAGAAAAGAAGATAATTTATCAGTTTTTATTGATTTCCAAAGTGCATATGATTCTATATGCAGAACAAAACTACTAAAGAAAGTAAAAAAAAATAGGGATACAAGGTCCAATGTTTTCATGGCTATGTCATTTCCTAACACAACGCTTTATTGCAACCAGATATGGAAGAAATATATCTAAATACAAACAAGTACACCGTGGCTTACCACAAGGCGCAGTGCTCAGCACAACACTTTTTAATATATTTATTAACGATCTGCCACAACAAATACAAGAATCAGGTGTGAAGTGTGCACTATTTGCTGATGACTTAGTAATGTGGACTTCAAAACCAAAAAGCAAAAGTACAGAACTAGAAAGAACCATGCAACAATCCTTAACCAACTTACAAAGGTGGACCAAAGAAAATTTAATAACTGTTAATACAACAAAATCAAACTACCAAATCTTTTCACTAAGAAAAAAACCACTAAAAATAAAACTAAATTTTGAGGGTCAACAATTACCAGAAACAAAGGAAGCAAAGTATTTAGGAGTTACATTTGATACCAAACTTACATGGACCAAACAAATAGAAAATGTAATACAAAGAGCAGAGAGGCACCTTTCACTGTTAAAACGTCTAACAGGAATGAAGTGGGGATGTTCCAGAGCAACTCTTAACACAACATACAATGTATATATAAAGCCATTATTTACTTACTGCAGTGAAGTTCTTGTAACAGCAAATACAAAAACAAATTCAAATCTTTCAAAACCAAATTCTGAGACTAATTACAGGTGCTATCAAAACCACACCAATAGCAGCTATGGAAATACTAACCAACCAATACCCCATTGAATATGAAATAGAAAAAGCGGCTCTTATTCAACACGAAAAGTTGATCAGACTCCCATTCAATACATGGCACAAGAGAAATTTTACACATACACTAAAGACTCAGGAGAGCTTTCTTTCCAAAATTCAAGACATCAAGAAAAATGTACACCTTCCTAATTCAAAGGAAAACTTCATATCTAAAGTCAATCCGACACAAAGATTAGACATCACATATTATTTACACCTGACAGAAGAAGTTAAGAAAAGTGATACTCCAACTAGTGTTCTAAAATTATTGGCACTAGAGACAGTCCATACTAGATTTCCAGAACACGAATGGCTCCATATTTATACTGATGGATCATTGATATCAAACCAAGATGGAGCAGGTGCTGGAGTCACATGTCACCTCTTTTCCTATTACAAATCTTCAAGTTATGGAACTACAAACTTTGATGGAGAAATTGAAGCAATGCGAATGGCCCTACAAAATCTTTTGTACAGAATTTCACATTTTCAGCAAGCAGTTATTCTCTCAGATTCCAGGGCAGCAATTATAGCAATTACTTCCAAGTTGTCACCAAAAAACCAAACAATTATAGAATGTTGGAAAATGCTTAGCCATCTAACAGCACTTCAAAAACACCTAGTCTTCCAATGGATACCAGCTCACTGTGGACTGAGTGGTAATGAGAAAGCTGATTTTCTTGCAAAAAAGGGTACCAGCAATGTGCAGAAATCAATAGTTAATCTACCATTTTATGCAGCTAAAAGATTAGTCAACTCTGAATTCAAAAAAATTATTGCAAAATATTACTATGAAAAATCTAAAAGTAAAAGATGGGAACTACCAAACATTCAAACAGTAATTCCTGAGTATCCTCGAAAAACAGCAGTTGCAACCTTCAGGTTGATTACAGGACATGATTGTCTGGCAAAACATTTAAACAGAATTGGGATATATTCTTCACCACTCTGTCCTCTATGTGATCTGAAAGAGGAAATGGATCGAGACCACCTTCAAATATGCCCGGCCACTTCTAGTGCCCCATCCATCAGTGAAAAATATTGGAGAGCAAGAGGATTAATGACTTCATTGTGAGAAATCCAGCATTAGCTAACAACAACAGACTAGTAAAGCATATACTTCCCCCTTCTATTAGCGGCCAAGTATGGTTACATGCATCTTATGCACCTAAACTGCATTGTTCACGCGTGGATAAATACTTGAAAATGGTAGTTGTCAATGTCATAAATAGACAGAAAATTAGTTTTGATCATGGCTGTACAAAAACTCCTGTTTCTACGTAACTTACGACGCGAGCTATTCATGCTAACTCAACATTCAACTTAGAAAAGCCTGAAAATCACAATTTCATCTTCACATGGTTTACCTTCACATTCATTCAATTCAGATAAGCCTTAAAAATACCACCACTCCTTTCTCACAAAGATTATCTTGGATATGAACATAGAGTAAATACTATGAAAATGTAAACTAGGCAGTGTGATAAGGGATGAGCTAATGTTTATTCACAGCGCCAATTAAGAAGGGGATTGACAGATGTTAACCACATGGCAGAAAGGTATAAATAAACAGGGAGGGATGGATGCGTCTTAGCGGTTGTCATAGCAATGAAAAGAAGGACCAGTTAGAGCAAGAAAGTTTTCATAGCAACGGTACATGCAAGGGCCCTGTTGCTGATATGTAACACTTGATTAGCATGTGACTGATGAGGAACCCAGTAGTAACATAAACTGCTTCTGCTATCTAAAATAAGAACAAATTAGAAACTAAAAGCTTCACTTATCTTAGTAATACTGCAAATGGAGTCAACTTGTAGTATGACAGCTGTGAAACATCTTGCAATATTATGTACTTAGATAAGTGAAGCTTAGTAATACTGCAAATGGAGTCAACTTGTAATATGACAGCTGGGAAACATCTTGCAATATTATGTACTTAGATAAGTGAAGCTTTTAGTTTCTAATTTGTTCTTATTTTAGATTCTGTTGCTTTACTGTTAATAGCTTCATTATTTCTTTATGTGTGCTTCTGCTATGTTCTGCTATCGCTGTATATAAACAAATAGTGCCTTCCTGTAGCTCAAGCTTGTACTGCTTGCATCAGCTAGGGATCGCCTGTATGCTGAGAAGTTTGTTTGCATCATTCTATTTCTGTGATTATTTGTCTTGTGTTTACCTGTGTACGGGTCTGTTTTGTGAGTGTGTCGCGAGCTTTTGCAGTTGTGCTTATGCTTTTAATGATTATTTAACAATGTCAAAAAATAGTAACAAAGTTGTGCTGCCAAAAGAAAAATTGAGTTTACTGAATCGAATAAAACTATTTTTGGTAAATGTTCCCAAATGAAGGACAAGTGAAGGAAATAACATGCTCTGTAAAAGAATATTTCGAAGAGGATAAATTGAATGGAGGGCCTTTTATTGCAATTTGTAATGTAATTGATGTGACCTCGTGTGCTGTAGGAATCGGTAAGAAGAAGAGCAATAGGAATATCAGCAGCATTTTCCCATTAGAATAAGTATCAGCATCCTACAGGTATGTCCCTTTTGTTGACACAAATGTTTAGAGTGATAACGTTCCATCCTTTGAACGTGGATTCAGTATTTTATTGTTCTTATTAGCTTTAATTTTTCCTTATGTATATAACTTTGTTAAAAGAGCTCTCTAGTTCTGAACATAGGGCAACTATAGGTTTTTCAAAAACCCAGGGATTGACTGTGGAAACTTGTAGTATAGTTAGCATATACAGTGTTACAAATTTGTAGTGATGCAGCTTCATCCAAACAGAAAGGCAGTGTACTTGTATTTCAATCTCCGGAAAAACCCACAAAGTTGGAAAGTGAGTTATTGGTTTGGGCGAGTTAACAACAGCAAGGTAAGATTTTAATGTTTTAAGGATATTTAATGTGTTATTTGATTACAGACACAATGGGCAACATCATGGCTTGCATGTATAACATGGTCTGATGAACAGACTTACAGCCAGTACATGCCTACTAAGTTAGTCAATAGCGCCCGACGCAAGCATTGGCCAGAGTTCATATGCCATTAAGTTTTGCACTTCCTCTATAAATCTATGTATAGCCTAGGAAGTGTGTTCTTTTCTTTAATATATGTTTATTGTTGTACCAGAAGGAACTTCAGCATATATAACGGAAAGAAACCGTACTACTAGGTGTTCAATAAATGAATTTCTCACTTATTTTACAGGAATTTTTGTATGTTCACTGCACTGAATATTTTATACATTCTAAATTTCATGTCGCTGTAAAATTATTACACTCTGTGGACAAAAGCTGTATGAGTTGGGGTGGTTCTTTTTTTAATAAAAAGGATCTTTAGGGAGTGTTGGTTTAGATAAAATTATGAGGACAAATATTCTTTTAAATGTTCATTTTAACATAGCTTGAGTTTATTTAAATAAATACAAAGAACTTGCCACATTTGTATTGAGACTGTGAGAAACTATTCTTTGTGAACATTTACGAAAGTAGTACACTGTGTATTTATGACAAGGCTTGTACAAAGAACTTTTGAAGTTATTGGTTTTTTCCAACTATAGATACAATTTTCTTGGTGACATGAGCATTTTTAATCATACTACTTTGACATATTAAGTAATTGTGTCAATGCAAGCCATTTTTCCTCGCATTTAATATTTTATGCTTCATTATTTCATTTCATTTAGGTTATAGTTTCGGACATCTATAACATATTTAAATAGGATGACAGTAAGCAAAATTAACAGAAGTAACATTTCTCAATTAACACGGTACAAATAAATATTAACCATATTCAAACAACCATCATTAACAATTACAAACAGGTGTTTTCTCTTTATAAATAATGACATGAAAAAGAAAGAGTACTGCAGTGGAGTTGGTTATATTAAATTATATATAATTATGCAATGAAATATGGTATGTCAAAAGTGCAAACAATTCTCAAAGGGGTATAAAAAAATCTGCTACAGTGGAATGCTGCAGCTCTTATGGACAAACCACCCATAAGGTAATTCCACTTAATATATACAAAGTGAAATGGACAAGGAAACTTTTCAAATGTTTTAAACTGTAAGTGAAACTATAAGTGTCTATAGGTCGACTCATATACCTCTAAGACATTAATAAGGTAAATTAAACTTTTAATATCCTGTGTGTAATAAAGCCCTGCACTCCAACATGATAAGCAAGAGTGTTATACTGCACTGTTTGTATAGGAGTCAATAACCATGTTAAAAACATTTGGCCACCACCCTGAATTCCATTATATATTTAAATATGTGATCAGAGCAATTCTTATAATAAATCTAATTTAGAGTAAAATGTTAAATTACTTCTACAGATGAGCTCCGAGCACTTCTTTCTGCAGAAACTAAAAGGGTTGCAGATCTTCAAGAAGAAATAAAAAAATGGCAACAGAACGTTCTAAGACCAGAAACTGAAGTGCACATCAAAGACTTAGAGGTACCTAATACAGCATTTTCTATTAATGGAAAGTTAAATTAAATTTGAAAAATTCAGTGTAAGTGCAGTGGACATTCAGTGGTAGAGCTTGCTTACCAAGTCCAAAATTCATAGTTTGACTTTGAGCTTTTCAAGACTGGTTCACAATATACCAGGTACAAGAACAGAAATGATATTGGTGACTATATCAATAGCAAAGTGGAAAGTTGATTTTGCATATTGGGATGGCTTTTTCCCCTTATTTTTCCCTCTTCTCTTTTCTTTCTTTTGTTCTTCATTTGAATATAATTTTGTGCATTGGGATGTCTTTTACTTTTTTTTCCCCCTTTTTCTTCTTCTTATTCATTTTAACATTTATGTGGTCATATCGGGGTCTTTGACTTGAGAAACAATTCATTGGCTTTAGGTTGTTGAACATTGAGTTTTAATCATTTTTTAATATTAAACACACTCCTTCCAGATTTTGCTGAGGGCGGGGGAAGATTTTAATTTAAGAAAAATTCTCCCACCCCAGCTGGAAATTGAACGTGGGATGTCTGCTTGAGAAGTTAGAATGCTGATCACTTGACACAGAGGCAGTTCAGATGTGATTTGTTTGAGGCTGACCAGTGATATTTTTTCAGCCAACATTAAAATTCATTCAAGTGAACATTTTGTCATTTTGTAAATGAAGAGCCATTACTGTTTCCAATAATTCCAATAATTATTCCTCTAGTGAAACTGTGTTACCAAGCATCATTCCATCAGTAACAGCATACTAAGTTATTTGTCATTCTTTATTGTGCTACATTGAGTTTTATCAATTTTTGCTGTTCTTTGTAGATTTTGCTTTCTTTTAAGTGGCAGCCAGTTTTGAGTTGCACATAAACTACGTATGCTATCACTAGAAGAACTAACACACAATGAATCTGAGGAAGTCTATAGTTTCATTTTCCCAGCTTGTAACTAGAGAAAGCTCTAGTTGCTATTTCATGTCACAACCACCTGTAATAACTTATAGAGTAAAGAATCTAATATGCCATATCTGGGAACAAGAAAGTTAAAACCTCTCAAACATTCGATAATCATTAGGACATTGTGGCAGTTTTAAATTAATGTTAAAATGTTCTCTTTTTTTGCTTCTGTTTCATTGCTGCTTATCAATTTTTCTTTTGTGCCTTAACATCAGAGCATCACTTGTAGCGGTTTTTAAATTAATGTTTGAGAGTTGAATTTTATTTATACCAGTGGTATATTTGTGTGTTAAGCTACATGAAGTAGTATTGGCATATCTTGTGTAATAGTTCTCAGCATTGGATGCTGCAAGATATTTTAGGATTTCTTCTGCCCATGCCTCTGTCTCACTGCAGTCATAGAACTACAAATCTTTTCCTTCTGTAGATAACTGTTTAGGATCGATAGTTGTAGATGTGTCCAACATGTAAAACTCATAAAGGGCTTTATTCCTTGGATACTATATCTCACTTTAGCTAACACTTAACTATACAAATTGTATTAATAATTTGAAACAAAATTGTTTGCATCCATCTTGCAAAGCGTTGCTATTTATTTAGCCGAACTCAAGACAACAAGGCCTCTAAATTTCACATTTGGATTTGAGGGCTTAGAAAGAAGCCTCTCAAAGTTTTTAGGACAAGTGAGGCTAAACACTTTAATATTAAAAATAAGTTTTATTTACACTGCAGCTCACTTACCTTAGAAAATTCGGACACGTTTCAGGAACAGTTGTTTCCATCTTAAGATAACGATTGATTGACTGACTGATATAAGTAAAAGTTGTGTTGTCCGACATACTATTGATGGTGGCAGTCTCTCATGGTGATGATATAAACCTGCTAAGTTGGTGTTGTCAGGAAATCAAAATTCATAATTCTGTCTTCTTTCTTGGAAGTTTGAAAACAGTGTTGTAATAATCAATTTAAACCAAAAAGGTAATTCAATAAATAACACTACACAACACTTACTTATGATTTACCAGAACATGTTTCGGAGGCTGACTTTCCTTCATTATCAACCTACATCCGATGTAGTTGATGTCTGGTTGATAATGGATGAAAATCAGCTTCCAAAACATGTTCCGATAAATTATAAGTGTTGTGTAGTGCTATTAATCAACTTATCTTTTTGGTTTAAATTCATAATTCTGTCCTTGTTTCTTATAATGTGAATGTTTTCCCAAGCTGGTGATATCTAGGGTATCTTGCTGTCCGAAGAAGGTTGGCCCCCTGATACCCAACTGAGTACTTTCTCAGTTTGAGAAAGTATCCACATTACAAAAAAGTAAGTACAGAATCATGAATTTTGATTTCCTGCCAACAGACCAGCTTAGCAGGTTCATATCACCACCACCAGAGATCTCCATCATCAGTCAGTCACTTGTTAGCTGAAGATGGGAACAATTGTTCCTGAAACCATCCTAATTTTCTAAAGTGAGGTATAGTGTAATAAGACTTAACTGACCTATTCCTGGGATCTGGGAAAGCCTTCTGTTAATCGTGTATGCCGATATTGTAATACATGTATTTTAACTTTATTGTTCTGGTTCCCATTACCAATTATTGTGAACTAGTCTTCATTTTGCACCTGTTTAGTCTAAAAATATTCTCCTCTGCATAAATTTACCATTTAGCTTGACAATGTCACTGTTTTCACATTAGTTTTGTATACTGGGTGTAAGGAAGTAGATGTCAGACTTTTAACCAGAGAGAGGTTGCAATGAGTAGATTGGGAAAGTTTACAATCACTTTTCTTTTGTCTCTCATAGACTTTAGAACTTGCAAGTTAGTGAGAATTTGTGTTGGAGTTATGGTCATGTCTTACATCAGAGCCTGCACTCAAACAAAAGCAAAAAGGGGTGTTGCATTCCTTAATTTATAGAGTTAGAATAAATCAAAATTAGTTTATTGCAACATTTAATAGAAGAGGTAAAGTACCCAAACTTGGTAGATTGAAAAATATGTAGATATTTATAAACACATTTTTCAATCTATTAATATGCTCCGCTCTTTCAAACACTTCATTTTCATCAGTTTTATATCCAATCATGCTTTTATTTGGACTTAAAATAAAAGAAAAACAAAATGTTGCCTTTTTTATTGAAACCATGATCATGGTCATTTTTTCAGTAGAAAATGCTACAACAAGTGTCCACTTAACATTTCATATAGAGGGTCCCAGTTAGCAGAATGTGAGCGGAAAAAGCTGAAAATCATCATGGCGGAGAAAGCCAAACTGATGAAGTCACATGACTAGTTGGAAAGTTGATTGGGAAAAGTGGACGGTGTAGGAAAACCTATAAATTTAATAAACATTTGCAGCAACACGCTTATATACATATATACCATATTTTATCACATAATTCCACCCCTTTTCTGTTGAAAAATTTGCTTGAAAACACTGGTGAGGGAATTATGCGAGTGGTGCTTCTAGGAATTCATGTATTATGTAAAAGCTATATAGGTATACAGTAATTTGTGGATGAACTGGATACATACCACGGTTTCATTGGCCTACAATGTATTGTTTCATTGTGTCTTTTCTCTGACTATTCTGCGGTCTCACTTTTGTCACTATCATCACGATTTTCATTTATATCTGGCTCAGATAACACATCTTTATTTTCACTATACAACATGTCGTTAGAACCATTAATGGCACAAGAAATACCAGTCTTTTTTAACTCTTCTTAACAATATGGCGACTTGTAACAAACTGACTTAGAAACACGTCTGCAACTTCTGCAAATTTTAATTTTACGATACGTTGTGACAATGGCAATACGAGTATTTTTGTGGCAAGCACTGCATCCATTGTTGTCCATGACAGGCACCGCTGCGTCGATTGTTGTCCATTATCAAGTCATTTGAAGGCTGCTTCAATAAGAACGAACCAGGAGAGGGAATTATGCGATGTTTAATAGGTAAATAATTTTTAGTGATGAAAAGTCATAGGGGAGGGCCTTATGCGATAAAATACGGTATATATATATTTTTTTCCCCCTTCACCTGATTACCCTTCCTTTATGCAAGACTTACAACCCCTAGGACAACGTGTTCCACCTGAGTTGCTCGCCAATGTGTAAGGCATGCTCGCCATCTTGCATGAGTAAACCTGCAACGCACTGCACAGCTCTGCTCTGGAGTAGCTGCCATCACGGCGCAGGGTTACTGGCAGAGACCTAAGACGGGGAATGAGTGAGGTTGCTATGACCTTAGCTCAGTGATGTGTTGGCTGTCATCATTTGCTGCCCTTGCTCTATAGCCGTGCTCCACGCAACTCTGCTGCATACTCACATGTACTCATGCTGAAACTTGCAGAGTTGGAAGAGCCTGCCCTAGGACTTACAAGCCAGTGCCTAGGGTCAGACGCCTTTTGGGGAGTACAGGAACCTATGGACCAGACAGTGAAGCTGGAAGCAGGTGGTCAACCAAGCACCAAGTATGAGAGTGAGGAAGAGGATAATATGAAATGTAGGCAAAATGGATGATTGGAAAGATGATAATGGAGCAATTGGTGGAATGAGTTGTGGGGGAAACTGAAGAACCTGGAGAAAACCCGCCCTGATTCCGCTTTGTCCACCACGAATACCACATGTGGGTCCCTGGGATTGAACCCAGACCACTAGGAGGTAGGCAAATGCTGCTTGTATTTTCATTCCGAAAAATTAATTGCCATTGCACCTCTCCCAAAAAGTACAAGAAAAATGTACAGCTTGTGTGATTATGAAAGAACAACATAAAATAGTGTATGTGAACACTTTAAACTGATACATGAAAGACGTGTCAAATCATGTTTTCCAGCAACTAGTCATGTGACTCCATTGGTTTGACTTTCTCCGACAATGATTCGACTGAATGGGACCCTGTATATGTTGGGTTAACTCATGTGTCTGGATCAAGTGCCAGGTTCATGGCAGCAAAAATGTTCAGCATATACTTGCAACCTATTAATTCTAGTAGAAGTTTATGATTTATACAAAACAAATTTTGCTCACCTCCATGGTTCTCCTGTGTTCTCACATTCAAGAAGTTCAGAGTTATGGTGAGCTACTGGGATAAGATTTTTTCCAAGTTTCCCCCTCATCCTGAGAAGATAAATGTCAGATAGTTCTAAGTTCTAAAGATACCAGGCTCATTTTATGATCATTTCATCCATTTAAAAGGTATTATACTTCGGAAGGGGAAGGGGAAGGGGAAGAACTGTCATACTTAGGGAAGATAAAACTGTAGATATGCCACTGCTGTTTCTGGTGCTTCAATAATACATTGCTTAAATTCTGTATTTGAACTGAGATGCCAAAAATGCATAGAACTTATTTTTTTTCTGCTGAAATAATAGCACAAAATCAAAAATAACGTAACTTTCCATATGTTTCTGTATATAAACTCATCTACAGGAGGATGACATTTATACACCTTCCACCTAGTATATACCTAGTATATCCTCATATTGCAGTATGTTGATCTTTACAGCAATCATTTTCACTTACACTTAAGATTACAATAATTTTGTTTGCTTATTGCTGCCAGCGAGAGTGTGAAGTGCTGAAGCAAACCAACCTTCAACTCACAGAGTCTCTCAAATCTCAAAAAGCATCAGATGGAGAGGAAAAGATAAAATCTGAGGTATTTATTTGCAATATATGTTTTTTCCATATAACCTCTGAAAGAGTGGAAACAAAAGAAAGGGGTATCAGTACCAAGTTGCATTTAGAAGTTACATTGCAAATGTGCAGTACTACTATGAAACAAATCATTAACAAGTGATAATGCAAAGACAAATTTTCAATGTGTTGTAAGCGAAGATAATGTAAATAAAAAAAATTATGATGTACTATATCCACATTACTTTCACTACTCAATGTTGATTTTTATCTCTCGTCTACAAACTATTATTTAAAAAACTTATTTCTTTACGTACGGTACTTTATATTAATTGAGGTAAAACATTTGCAGAAATAGATTAATTACATATTTTGTTATAGGTACAAGAGGAATACAAGAGTTAAACTCAATGGAAAAACTGAAGTGTTAATAGTGAAGCAACACGAATCTTAAATATAACAATTCTTTAAAGACCGAAAGGTTCATTTATCTTAGTATTTGCTGCAAGTTCTTGAAATATTACACAAACCAGTTTCTTGATGCTTTTGTTAATAACAGTTACCATATCTACAAATGCTCAATTACTTAACATTTCTATGTTACCAACCTTTTAAAACAAAACAAACCTGTTAATACAATCAATTGGTAGTATTTCAAAATGCATAACATGTCCCTATTTTTCAAAATGAATATCTTTTCCCAAACCATTAAATCTATAGGTCCATTAAATTGTTTTAATGGTTTAACCTCTGGATTTATTTCATGATTAAATGATCTGCTACAGCTGATTTATAATCTGTTTGCACTTAATATTTCTAAAATGCTTCTTCATTCTGGTTTCCAAATGACGTTTAGTTTTATCAATGTAAATCCTGTCACAGTCCAAACAGCTAAATTGATAAATGCCAGATTTTTTATAATTTGGAATATTTCCTTTTTAGAAAAATTTAGCAACTTTTATATATTATATTTATTTTGAGGAACCAAAGTTATTTCATGTTCCTTAAAAACGTTTGTTAATTTTTTACTAGCCCAAGGATGGTAAGTACATTTTTTGAAATTACAATGTCTATTTTCTTGAGGGTAGAAACTTCTTTAACAGCTTATTGATACTTAAATTTCTGTATCTTTTTACGTATAAAATCTGTCTTAAAACCATTAATTACTGCAGTGTTTATATTATGTGTTAAATTCTTCCGTATTAAGCATTATATTAGTTGAGCTATTAAAAACAGCAAATTTATGTGAAAAAGGATTAAAACTTTTATTTTTTGTGTAATCATCAGGATGAGTATATTTTCTATAAATGCCAAAATTCAATTTACTGTTGTTTTTTATCTTTATGTCTAGGAATGGAAGGCAACCATTATTTTTGGTTTCCAAAGTGAATTTTATGGCTTTATCTTGTAAAGTTAAAAGTTTTAAAGCGTCATTTATCTGTTTTTCAGCAACATAAGTAAAAATGCTATCCACATATCTGTACTATGTGTTAAAAATTAAAGGAAATGCTGTAGTAATTTGTATTTCCAAAAAGCTCATGAAAAGATTAGCAAAACAGTGTGAAAAGTGGAGCACCCATTGCCAATCCAGAAGTTTGTTGAAAGAAATTACCATTAAAACTGAAAAAATTTTGATCCAAACAAAGATTGGTAAGCCTTACAAAATTGTCTATTAATTCTTCATTTAATTCTATAGAACTTAACCATTTTTTCAAAAACATCAAAGCTTTTCTGTAAGAGTGCTAGGAAATAAAGCAGTTACCTCAAAAAAACAATTTTATCATTATCAAACAATACTCTATGGCTAATCTTTTCTAGCAATTCAAAAGAATTATTTTAATATTTAAACTTTCAATTGAAAAATTTGAAAATTTTGTGACACTACATCAATTGCCATATTTGTTTCTGGAGCTAATTGCTCTATCATTGGCTTCTGAACGTATGCCAGCATCATTCCTCATGATGGTTGCCCTTGTTCCTGGTGGCATTTGGATGAACCTTTGCATAAGCATGTTGCCTGGTGGAATTCCAAAATTGAAAATGCAGTTCCCTTCCAAATGTTTTCCCAAACTGTATTTACCAGTAGTTAGGTAAAATAAAACAGTTACAATACTATTCACCACAAATGTGCAATATTCAACAAATAGTTTCAGTTCAATTAAAAATTAATTTAACAATTAGTTAATGTCCCCTTGAGCAGAGAGAAATATGACTGAGCTAAACCAACGTTTCCCAACCTTCTCTTAATCATGGAACAGCCCTGCAGAACCGAGACTCAACACGGCACATCAAAATGTCTGTGCCCTCAAAATCATATGTATCTGAGTATAATTAGGAAATATGTCATTATGTAATTTATTATTATTATTATTATTATTATTATTATTATTATTATTATTATTATTATTATTATTATTATTATTATTATTATTATTATTATTATTATTATTATTATTATTATTATTATTATTATTATTGTTGTTGTTGTTGTTGTTGTTGTTGTTGTTATTATTATTATTATTATTATTATTATTATTATTATTATTATTATTATTATTATTATTATTATTATTATACTATTAGACAAAAAATGAATGTTAATGATACATTATTAGATTTTGTAAAATACAAACAATTGGAATGGTATGGTCACACACGTAGGATGATGGAAACAAGATTGCCGAGACAAGTTTTGGAATGGATTCCACCAGGGAGAGGAAAGAGGGGAAGACCGCGGAAAACCTGGATAGATGATATAAGGAGTAGTATGAAGGAGAAGAATTTAGAAGAGTGGGATTGGGAAATAAGAGAAGAATGGAGGAAGAAGATACGTACTTAAACGCTTTGGATACAGGAAGATGTGATCTCACATTGTAAACCTGTTTATAAATAAATT
This sequence comes from Tenodera sinensis, assembly GCA_030765045.1. Lineage (NCBI taxonomy): Eukaryota > Metazoa > Arthropoda > Insecta > Mantodea > Mantidae > Tenodera > Tenodera sinensis. The sequence goes on from CM060968.1 coordinate 59,182,128, forward strand.
ATTATTATTATTATTATTATTATTATTATTATTATTATTATTATTATTATTATTATTATTATTATTATTATTATTATTATTATTATTATTATTATTATTATTATTATTATTATTATTTATTATTATTAGTGTTGTCATTATTATTTATTATTATTATTGTTGTTGTTATTGTTATTATTATTATTATTGTAATTATTATTATTATTATTATTATTATTATTATTATTATTATTATTATTATTATTATTATTATTATTATTATTATTATTATTATTATTATTATTATTATTATTATTTTTTTTTTATTTTTTTTTTTTTTTATTTATTAGCTATAACAAGCATGCCCCATCGCAGTAAGCGATACTACATGCTATTACATTGATACCTATTACATTTATTTCTATATTCACTGTCACTATCACTTCTACTATCTTCCAGTTGTCCTTTAAATTGAACTTGCTGTATTTATATCTGGTCCTTTGTTTATTTTATATCACTACACCATATCACTTCCACTATCTTCCTATTAGCAGTTGGAATATACTATTTTAATTCAGCAAAATTAATGCTTTGAATAAATGTTTTGAAAGCCCTTATGTTGTTTGTGATTAGCTGCTCTTTAGTCACTGGCCATTTGTTGTTATTAGATTCAATGGCTTTCTTCATTACTTCCCTTTGCTGATTTAGTTTGCCACATCGATATATCAGATGTTCTACTGTTTGCTCTTCTTGTAGACAGATGCATCTAGAGTCCTGTATTATTCCCAGCCGGTGTAAGTAGGATTTAGTTAGTCCGTGTCCCGTAATCATTGCTGTCAGTGTGAAATTCAAGTTAATTTGTGTGCTCATTCTTCGAACAACTGATGGGATGAACTCCTTGCAGGCTGCTCCTTTCGTTGTATTAGTCCACTCTTCTTGCCACTTCTGCATCCCTTGTTCTTGGATTTCACTGACATATGTTTATTATTATTATTATTATTATTATTATTATTATTATTATTATTATTATTATTATTATTATTATTATTATTATTATTATTATTATTATCATTATCATTATCATTATCATTATCATTATCATTATCATTATCATTATCATTATCATTATCATTATCATTATCATTATCATTATCATTATCATTATCATTATCATTATCATTATCATTATCATTATCATTATCATTATCATTATCATTATCATTATCATTATCATTATCATTATCATTATCATTATTATTATTATTATTATTATTATTATTATTATTATTATTATTATTATTATTATTATTATTATTATTATTATTATTATTATTATTATTATTATTATTATTATTATTATTATTATTATTATTATTATTATTATTATTATTATTATTATTATTATTATTATTATTATTATTATTATTATTATTATTATTATTATTATTATTATTATTATTATTATTATTATTATTATTATTATTATTATTATTATTATTATTATTATTATTATTATTATTATTATTATTATTATTATTATTATTATTATTATTATTATTATTATTATTATTATTATTATTATTATTATTATTATTATTATTATTATTATTATTATTATTATTATTATTATTATTATTATTATTATTATTATTATTATTATTATTATTATTATTATTATTATTATTATTATTATTATTATTATTATTATTATTATTATTATTATTATTATTATTATTATTATTATTATTATTATTATTATTATTATTATTATTATTATTATTATTATTATTATTATTATTATTATTATTATTATTATTATTATTATTATTATTATTAACTTTAATTCACGTAGAAAACATACATTTCTAATTTGAATTTTAAAATAACAATTTACATATATTCAGTGTGATTTTTGAGCTTATTTAGCTCCACATACACACACATCTTGTTCATGTTGGAATTGACAAAGCAAGCGTCTTTGCTTCATCGATTGATTTGAGCAGGGCTTGCAGAATAGCTTGAGCAATCTTCATTTTTTTACCTGCTAAACATACAGTTACCAGCGTATGGCCATGAGGTGGTTGTGTTCAGAGTGTGCCAATTGCCGAGGCCTTGATTTGAGTCTCTCTCTCTCTCTCTATCTCTCTCTCTCTCTTTGATGTTTTAATTTCAGTCAATGTTGATTAGTCCACTTCACAGAAATATGTAATTGAAAGTGCTAATAACACATTACTGCTTATTCACAACCAAAAATGTACCACAGCTACTTCAAAAAATTTGAATTTCAATGTCCTATCCAGTTTCAAATCTCCTAGTTCCTCTTGTGAGCCTGTGTTATGTGAAAGATGTTTTAAATCCACGAATGGGTCACGAAATGAGTAAAAATCTTCCATACTCTCCAATATTCTTTAAAATTCTGCTGCAACAGTACTAAATACCTGAAAGATTGTTGAGCCAGGTTACTTAAACTTAATTAAGCCCATCACCATGTGATTATTATCAGCAAGGTGCCATACAGTGGGGAACATCTCACATGATCCATTTTCACTTGACTGTATCCACCAATTTAACTTATTAATAAATCCTTGAATCTTATTCATCCAAGACAAAATATTTTTGTTTCTATCTTGTATTTTTCTATTTGGTTCATTCAAGTGCATGAAAATATTGGAAAAATACGGCATCTTAAGATACCCATTCATCATCTGAAAATAAATCTGCATTCTCATGTCCTTCAGTATTAAGAAATGCAAGTATCTCTTCTTTAAGTTCAACATTCACAGTAACATGTTTCTTTGAGATAACCATTGTACTTCTTTTTTTTTTATTTATTTATTTTGCCCATAGACATTATACAGTGTTTTGAGCATAATCAAAATACAATTCTAAAAAGATAAGTTACATTTTATGTTGTTCTGTAATGTAGCACAACGGTAGTATGCCCTGATCTCATTTCTTGACAGAAAACGTTAAAAAGTCACATATTTAGCTACTTATGGTATGTTTATGGAACATTTAAATCTGGGTCCCATCATATCGAGCAAAATTATAACCATTCTCAAATGGCATCAGTTTTTAAGTTTTGGCGATTACATCACATTATACAACCCCAATTTAAATGGAGAACCACACCTTCTGTTGGTCAACAGGTCCATTGGACCTAGCTGAGAGATTAAAGATCATCAGCCTTTCCCCTCATGGGCCATTGAGGGATGCTGTGAGTGCCATAGCAGGACAGCACTAAGTAATAAAGGAAGAGTGAGAAGTAAAGAAATAGAAGAAATGAACCCCTAGGCCTTAAATGCTCTAATACCATTAAAGACGAAGAAATCAAGCGTTCAGCTAGTGCACTGGACAGGAAAGTAAAAAGAAAGAACTTGGTATGGATAGATGAAAGATACACCAAATTTGGTCATTAACTCATCAAGCAGAGTGCTATTTGATGAGTAGCCCATCCCTTTCATTGTACATGTTAACATGATGTACGTAACAGCTGCACAATGGGAAGGTGAGGGATTGGACACTGGGCAAACATCCAAATTGATTCCTTCAAGCCTTCTAAGAAGGAATTGATGGTTCTTCCCCTTGTTAATAATATTTGCTCTTAAATATTATTGGGACAGTTTTAACTCCAGAATGTTTATCTTTAGGACTCATACTCATGTATGTGGCTTTCAAATAACTGTTTTCTTAATGGGCACCAGTTTTACAATGTGGCAGTTACATCACTCGACTTAAACTTGAACAAATACAAAATCAGGCTCTTCAACTAATCACTGGAGCAGTTAAATCCACACCTGTTGATGCCATGCTTGCCTTAACACGGACCCCATCAATCACAACAAAAATAGAAGAACAAGCATTGCTCCAACACGAGAAAATGTTACGACTGCCAAACTCTAACTGGACAGAAGAGAACCTCCCCCCTTCAATCCTTAAAACTCAGTAGTTTCCTAGAAAACGTAACACAGATTAAACCCAAACTGAACATTTCTAACAGAGAAAATCTACTTCTAAGAGAAAATCCATTGGAATTAATAGAGGAAATAAGTAAATCAGACACACCAAAAGAAATACAAAAACTTCTAGCACTGGAAACAATCAGTACTAGATATCCCACAGAAGAATGGCTACACACATATACTGATGGATGCTCCAGAGAAAACCTTACTAAAGCTGGAGTTACATGTTCACATTTTTCCTTTTACAGCAAATTATGATGGAGAAATAGAGGCTATGCACATTGCTCTCCAACAATTATTAAATCTTCTCTTAAATAAATTTAACAAGGCAGTGATTCTTTTGGATTCTAAAGCTGCAATTTAGAGAATATGTTCAAATACTACAAAGAAGTCAACAAAAATTAGAGAATGCTACAAAATGTTAACACAACTCCAAAAATTTAATAAGACTGTTCATCTCCAATGGATTCCAGCACACTGTGTAGTCATGGGGAATGAAACTGCAGATTCACTTGCAAAGAAAGGCACAACAATAAAACAAAAGTCTAAATTCAATTTCTAGTATTCCTCAATAAAACGCTCGATCATTAGAAGATGTTCTCATTCATACCTACAAGAAATAGAAACAAATGCCAAAGTTAAAAAATGGATTACACTACTTTCCAACCCAGATGTAATCCCCCAGAGACCAAGGAAAACAGCAGTTGTCGCCTTCTGACTATTGACAAATCACGACTGCTTAGCAAGTCATCTCTACAGAATAGGTAACTCAGCTTCATCAATGTGTCCTGTGTAATGTCCAGCAGAAATGAACGAAGACCACTTGAAGACCTGTGAAGCATTAAGATCAGAAGAAACTACAGTTCAAAAGTATTGGAAAGCACGAATGCTAATGGCTTCATTGCCAGATGCAAGGCACTAGAAAACAACAACAACAAGTACTATTGGGAAGTCCATAGAAAAATAGAGAAAATCCAGTTAGAAGAGCATTAGCAACAACTAATAATATGTAGTAGAGAAAGTAAAAAAGTTTGATTGTCACTTCAAAAACTGTAGGATCAAATGTTTAAAATTCAAAGCAATAAAAACAAATATGTATATCAGAAATGGTGAAAGTCACAAAAGAATTTATTTAACATAATTGTATGAAGATCTAGATTTTTCATGCAATAAGTGTTTATCCATAACCTATAGTTTATTACAAAATCATTTAGAATGAAGAGGACTTAACAGGTTATTCACAGAAAATTTCAGATATATATTTATTTGTCATGGTACACAACGAAGCTTTATCTAACATATTACCGAAATGAAGGATAACTATCTCTTACTCCATAACAGAAAACCTCATACATCCTCCATCACCTTTGAATTTTGTGGACGTAAAATATGAACTGAATCTGCTTGTTGCAGTTATAAAGGGTACAACAAATGAGTATGTACTGAAATCCCTGGCTCTAAAAACCATTTGCTATCTTTACCCTCAAGAAGAATGATTACGTCTTTACAATGATGACTCCAAGATGGACAGAAACGGCATTATCGGGGCAGGAATACACTGGAACTCATTCAACTTCTATCTCTGCCTAGGACCTTTCCAAGCAAATTTTGATGTTGAATTGCAACCCATAAATGTAGCCCTGAAACAATTACCAATACATGTGATTAGCTTTCAGAATATTGCGGTGTTTGGTGATTCTACCTCGGTGTTACAAGCACTGTCATCTAACTCATCTGAATCCTCTAGAGTTGCTGAAATCCAAACTTCAATAAAACACCTACATACTGTAGGGAAGGATGTAAGGTTTCAGTGGATCCTATACCATTGTAGAGTTCAAGGCAATGAGAGAGCCAGTCTATTAGCAAAAAAGGAACCAAAATAATTCCATCAACAGTACCTACCTTCCTCCTAATAGGCACTACAACTTCATTGACTGAATGTTTTGGCCTTCTCTACAATTTTCTTCCATTCAATGCGATCTTTTGTCAGATTTACCCAATTTCTTATCTTCATATTTTTTAAATCTTAGTGTACGTCATCACTCCATCTGTTTTTAGGTATGCCCCTTTTTCTAGATTCGAGAGGCTTCCATGTGTATATTTTTTTAACTGTTCTCTCATTTGACATTCTATACAAATGTCCGAACCATCTAAGTCTCTGTGCTGTAATGAAATTAATAATTGTTCGTTTTTTTATTCTTTTATTTAACTCTTCATTTCTCAGAGTCCTCCATTGTCCTCTGTCTTTAATTGGTCCAAAAATTCTTCTTAATATCTTTCTTTCAAATATTGATAACTTTTGCTTTTGTGATTCTTTCAATACCCATGTTTCAGAGCCATATGTGACTATAGGTTTTATGATTGTGTTATAGATTCTTAATTTTGCACTTATAGTTATAAGTTTACTTTTGAATAAATTATTATACATGAAATATGCTTTATTACCGTGAATCACTTGCTCTTTCACCTCTTCCTCTATAGAGTTATCACTAGTTATTACAGACCCGAGGTATTTAAATGATTTTACAGCTTTTATTACGTTGTTGTTAGCTAATGCTGGATTTCTGACAATGAAGTCATTAATCCTCTTGCTCTCCAATATTTTTCAATATAAATATTGAAGAGACTCAGCAGTAAATGTAACCGTTGTTGTTTATTATTAAATCTTCCAAATTATTTGGTCCTTTAGAACATTTTAGAAATTTTGTTTTTTCCATGTTTATCAAGAGTCCGAACTGGGCAGACTCCTCCAGTAACCTTTGAAATGTTTCTATTGCTGCCTTTTTTGTTCTAGCAATAATAAGAATGTCATCTGCATAAGTTATACATTGTTTGAACCTGTATACAATGATAGCTCTCAAATCTAGTTTATTCAGAACTGAATCCATTACAATACTAAATAGTGTGGCAGACAAAGGATCTCCTTGTTTCACACCTGTTACAACATTGAATTGCTCACTTAGGTGATTATTTATTTTCACTCTTGCAACATTGTTAGCTAAAGTTATTGCAATTAATCTTATTAGCTTTCCAGGCACGTTATACATTTTTAAACAATCTAATACTTTACTCAGGGGTCTCCGTCTAGGGGATATGTGAATGGCAACCACAAGGTACCTAAGCTGAGCAGAACATTACTTCCACTTACTGGTGTTTTGCTCCTCACTGTAACTTTTCTATTTGACCTTACCTTGGTCATCTCTTGTTCTCTTCCGACCCTGATGCTATTAGGGTTCCTTAGGGCTAGGGAGTCTTTATTTTTCCAACATCTCCATTTCTCTAATTTCTCTATAAAATCTTAACCCCTAACATGGTGACCTGTCATGGCATGTAATACATCTTCTGATTGGTAATCAGAGGATATGGTCGGTGACTTTATTTTGATAATTCTCCCGGTCAGGTCGGTGAGACCCGTAAACAAATGACAGGTGTGGTCCTCCAGACATTCTGGGGGTTGTGAGAGAGTGATGTGACGTACACTACTATAATGAACAGTTGGCATGAAGACGGACAAAGCAGATTAGTGAGAATGAGAAATCCAATGACAGTGCGAGCGAAAGCCTAACAAAATTGTAACAGTCAAAAATGACCGTGTCCGGGGTTCATGGTCAAACATGAAAAAAACGTCCACGTAAATAATGACATGCCGAAAATTATTATGCTATATAAAACTGGAGGTTATATCAGGAAAAGTCATGAAAGACCAAGCTTCGCTTTTAAAAACCGGCGGGACTATACTTATTTAAATATCAAGAACGGTCAAAATGACTGCTACCGGGGTTCTAGTGTTAAACAGAATTGGGATATATTCTTCACCACTCTGTCCTCTATGTGATCTGGAAGAGGAAATGGATCGAGACCACCTTCAAATATGTCCGGCCACTTCTAGTGCCCCATCCATCAGTGAAAAATATTGGAGAGCAAGAGGACTAATGACTTCATTGTCAGAAATCCAGCATTAGCTAACAACAACAACAACAACAACAACAACAACAACAACAACAATCTAATACTTTACTTCTGTTAACCCTGTCAAAAGCTTGTGTATAATCTACAAATATGTTAAATATGGCGATGTAATACTCATAACATTTTTCAATTATTTGTCTCATCATAAATATATCATCAATTGTTAACCGACCTGGTCTAAAACCTGCCTGACAGTCATTTAATTTGTTTTCAATAATTTCTATTAATCTGTTATTCAATACAGTTGCAAAGATTTTATATCCTATGTTCAATAGAGTAATAGGTCTATAGTTAGAACACTCTAATCTATCACCTTTTTTGTATATTGGATAAATTATTCCTTCACTCCACTTACTTGGTATTTGTTTGTTATTCCATATTTTTACTAAGAGTTTGTGTAGACTCTTTTTTAGGTTTCTGCCCTTGTATTGTATTAGTTCAGGGGGTATATTATCTGAACCAGCTGCTTTGTATGCTTTTAAGTTATTAATTATATATGTTATTTCATTTAGATCTGGAGGTTGTAGCTCCTCATTGTCATTTACACATATTATTTCATTATTAAGCTCTGTTATTCCCTTTTCCTTAAACATATCGCTAAAATATTTTTCCCATCTATCCAGAACAGCATTTTGTTGCGTAAATGTTTCCTTCTTTGTTCCTACACATGCTGGGAAGTATTGTCATCTTATTAAAAGTTCTTAGTTCATTAAAACATTTCCTAGAGTCAGTTTTCTTAAAATTATTTTCCATTTGGTTTATTTTTTGGTTCAACCATTCTTTCTTTTTATTCCTGCAGACTTGGTTTGCTTCTTTCCTTATTTGTCTGTAGATTTCATAATGGGCTCTAGTTTTTATTTGAAGTGCTTGCTTTCTTGCTTCATTCTTTTTCTTAATTATGTTTCTACAGTCTTCATCCCACCATTCATTTCTCAGAGCTTTCTCCTGTTTGCCTATGGTTTCTGTTGCCCCGTCAGTTATTGCCTCTTCAATGTTTATCCAATCTTGATTGACATTATCACTGTCAGTCATGTCTATTAACTTTTTGCTTAATGCTTTTTTATATTCCTTAACCTTTTGAGGATTTTCTAAATTTATTGTACTCCATTTAATGCACTGAGTCTTTCTTTTCTTATAAATTTTGGGTCGTACTTGCTGTAGGTGGGTTTTTACCAAAAAATGATCCGAATCAATATTAGGTCCTCTCATGTTCTAACATCAGTTATTAACTCTTTTTTGCTTTGTGGAACCAATACGTGATCTATTTGATTTACTGTTAACCTATCAGGGGAGATCCATGTACCTTTGTGGATGTCTTTATGTTGGAACTGTGTGCTCACAATAAATAAACTGTTGGCTATTGCAAATTGGCATAATAATTCACCATTCTTATTACACGCTTCATGTAGAGTATTTTTTCCTGCTATGGTTTCATAGATTTCTTCTTTGCCAACCTTAGCATTAAAATCTCCTAATAATATTACCATATCACTTTTGGGAACTATCTAAATTCCTTTGTAGATTATCATAAAATAGTTCTATATCTTCATCATCTTTTTGTTAGTTGAAGTGTAACAGCTTATTAATGTTGTGTTGTAATATTTACCTTTTATTCTTAACTTGCATAATCTCTCATTGAATGCTCTAAAGTCCATAATGTAGTTTTTCATTTTCTTGTTTATTAAGAAGCCAGTGCCAGCCTGGCTTGTTTTGTCTTTATGACCGCTATGATAAACTGCATAGTCGTTTTTGTCGATTATGCCACCTCTTTTCCACCTTACTTCTTGTATGGCTACAATGTCAACATTTATGTTTGCGACTTGCTCAGCTAATTCTTGCATTTTTCCTGGTTGCAAAAGTGTTTGTAATTCCATGTACCAATTGATATTTTATTCTTAATCCTTTTAACATGCTTGGATCGTTGTCCATTAGTCATGCCGAATTTCCTTTGTAGAGATTTTTTAGCAATTAAATTTTTGCAGTAACAGGGTGCTAGCCTGATGCCCAACCCCCAACCTGGAGGACCAGGCCTCCTTATTTATGGTCCCAGGAGGCAAGGTGGCCCGGTTATACCCCAGGACACTGGGTGGCTCTGGTACCTTGGGGTTGCTACTCCCCATCCCCAATTTGAGGCCCTAGGACCAACAGTACCTACACTTTCATTTAATTCAGTCAAATTACACATAAACAAATCCTTCAAAGAGGACATGTTCATAGCTCTCAGACAGCAAAGTTCCAACAAAAGGTGGTCCAACCTCCTGAAAGAAACACCAGATACTGCAAGGGTTGTCCGTAAAATAAAGCTTCCATGTTTTTTCAGACTGAAAAGCATTTTTATTGACATTGAATAGTACATTTTTGGAAAGCTTAGATTTTTTCCTATTTTTTGACATAATTGCCATTCCGATCAATGCATTTTTACATGTGGAATACCATCTTTAGTATGCCTGCCTCATAGAACTCTCTTGCTACATGATGAAGGTAGCTTAAAACATTTTCTTTTAGCTTCGGTTCTGAAATGCGTCCCATCCAGGTGTTTTTTCAAGTCAGGGAAGGGATGGTAGTTCACTTGGGGTCTAGATCTGTGCTGTAGGTAGGATGGTGACAGTATCCCATCCAAATTTGTTGCTGAGATTGGTTGTCACACGGACAATGTGCAGACGAGCATTGTCGATGAAAATGCACACCTTTCGTAAGCACATACTCCTCTTGTTTTGAATCACATGGTGAAGGTTCTTCAAGATCTCACAGTGGTGACCGCAATTTGTGCACTGCACAACAATAACCCCTTAATGTCTCAAAACAAGCTTGCCATCACTTTACTGGCAGACAGTATTTGTTTAAACTTACGCTGCTTTGGCAACTTTTCCGATGTCGTGTAGTGGACCCAGCTCTCATTCCCCAGTGACAATAGCGTCCAAGAATTCTTTGCCATCAGTTTCATAAGCCTGAAGAAATTTGCAGTACACTTCAACACGTTTTTGTCTGCATTCTGCAAGCATTCTTGGTGCCATCTTGCACAAACCTTGCTATACCCTAAATTTTGCGTCAAAATTTTGTGAATGCAGTCTTGCTGACATCAGGGATCATCTCGCAGAGCTCCCGAACCATCACCCTTCAACCTTTCAGCATTGCTTCTTCCACTTTCACAATCATTTCGTCGAAACCAATGCCCATTCAGAATGCTGCTCCTCATGGACGTCAGTGCCTCCGTCTTTGAATTCGCTGTACCATTTGTGCACGTGTTGTACGCTCATACACTGTTCTCTGTACATTTCATACAGATGGGAATGAATGTCCATTGGCACAGTCTGTTTTGCACCTAAAAAACGAATCACAGAGCGTAATTTGCATCTGGTGGGAGAAGTGAGTGGAAACTCCATCTCTAACCGCTGCCAAACCAAGACTGAGCATTACAGATGGGGAACTGGGAGAGAGAGAACCAAGCTACAGGCCATGTTGCCAGATCTTGTAGGTCCTGGGAACCTTATTTTACAGACAACCCTTGTAGATTATCCAACAAGAGGTACGGTTGCTGTTGTAAGGATTGCCTCGCAACTAACCTCCAGAACCTCAACATCATGTATGTCTTGAGTGGTAAAGGAGATTCAGTTATTTGAACAAGTGCAGGGCTTTAAACAATGTTAAAGATAAAATGAAGACTCCTGCCATTTGTACTTGGAAATAGGAAGACAAGTGGCTCTGTACCAAGTGTCTTGAGTATTAAATAAATAAAATAAATATTTGTCATGGAAAATCCTAAGCATGTGGTATACTTTAATCAAAATTACTGGAGCCCTTTTTTAGAAAGTAGAAAGTGTAACACATTTTCAAGTAAAACAGTTTATTAGGTGGGGAGTTTCTTGAAAATCGTTTTGTTATGTCCTTGAATATTTGGTATTTATGTGATTTGTAATTAAGTTATGCACTATCTCCTTCTTTCTCTCTTCTCTTGAAGCTCGCATATTCTGCACATTAATTATGTTTTGTTCATCCAAAATAACATAATTAGCAAATGAATGAAATAAAATTAAAGAAGTTACCACAAAAATTACAAATACAGTTTTATTATGTACATAGCTTTAATTTTATTTCTAGAGTTCCTTATATTAAGATATACATATTTATTTATTCTGCTTTCAGATATCTGATATAGTACAGAAAGAAATTGAGAAGTTGGAAAAGACAAAACAGTTACAAGCAAATGAAAGGGCCGAATTAGCAGAATTGATGGCTGCCAATGCAGAACTTCAGGCAAAGTATAACGACATAGTAAATAAACATGACGAACTGGAGAAACAGCTGAAAGCTATGGTAGAGAATCCCATCAAAACTCAGGTAAAGAAATCGGCATAACAGTGAAGGTAACAAGCTCTAACAGCTTACCCTCCTTTTTTCAGAATTCTTGCAGGTGAAAACTCCCAGTACACCTACTTCCTATCCGTTTTTCTTTCCTCACAAAAAAAAGGAAAAATTTGTCTGGGTTTAAGAGTAGGGCTCATATTTTTAGGTGCTAAAAACTTGGAAAATATTTATTTTTTATGTGTTAAAATCTCAAAAATATGTGCTAAGATGTCAAAATATGTGCCAAAACAAATAAAACTGTTTTTAAGATTTGGATAGCTAATATAAATGTACATGATACTCAACAGACATTATTCCTGGAAGGGATCACAAGTTAATGTAGAGTTTCAATATATGCCTCATGATTCCTCAAATTTTCCAACCCAAAAGATACAGATTATCATGAAGTTCTTGAATTTCGAAAATGATCGTTCCACATTGTGGCAGGAATAATATGTCCAAATGAATTAATGAGTAAATTTACATCAATATTTAATATGTCAAGTTGTATTCACATAATATCTGTAGATTTCCTATATAATGTAAATATCAAATTTATATTTCTGAACCTGCGTCCCAAAACTATGCATGTCAAAGGGAAATGTATTCATTTATATTACATTTATAATTAATGTGAAACTTGCTGTACAGAAATTGTCATACACAGGGAATTCAAAAATTATATTAACAATGTTTTGCTACTTCTGGTTTAGCTGGAGGTGACTTATTTTATGTAAATTTTTACACCTCTTTCTCTTTGGAAATATCCGCTACAGTGTGGGCATTGCACTCTATTTCAGTTTAAATCAGTATAATCTAGAATTTCCTATTTTCCTTTCATGCGTTGGCTTATGTTCAACAATGCAGCCTTCTAACCTGTACTCATAGTGTTAATGAAATCTGTAGCGATTTACAGCATTTAGCGTGAAATAGCAGATGAATAATAATTATTATTATATTATTAATATATATGAGTCATTCCACGTCAAATCGCACAAAATATGGTAAAAATTCACCTTAATATCTCAGATTTTCTTGAAAAATTTTTTTTTGGTGTTTTGGAGCAAAATACAGGGGTCTCCGTCTAGGGGATATGTGAATGGCAACCACAAGGTACCCAAGCTGAGCAGAACATTACTTCCACTTACTGGTATTTTGCTCCTCACTGTAACTTTTCTATCTGACCTTACCTTGGTCATCTCTTGTTCTCTTCCGACCCCGATGCTATTAGGGTTCCTGAGGGCTAGGGAGTCTTTATTTTTCCAACCTCTCCATTTCTCTAATTTCTCTATAAAACCTTAACCCCTAACATGCTGACCTGTCATGGCATGTAATACGTCCTCTGATTGGTAATCAGAGGATATGGTCGGTGAATTTATTTTGATAATTCTCTCGGTCAGGTCGGTGAGACCCGTAAACCAACGACAGGTGTGGTCCTCCAGACATTCTGGGGGTTGTGAGAGAGCGATGTGACCGCCAAAACATAAAAATATGGTGCTCTCTAAAAAGCGGTTACATTTACTGCTAAGTCTCTTCAATATTTATGAAATATTGGAGAGCAAGAGGATTAATGACTTCATTGTCAGAAATCCAGCATTAGCTAACAACAACAACATATTACATTTACATTTATTTGCATTCCGTAGATCCTGCACAACAGGATGTTGTTGTTAGCTAATGCTGGATTTCTGACAATGAAGTCATTAATCCTCTTGCTCTCCAATATTTTTCACTGATGGATGGGGCATTAGAAGTGGCCGGGCATATTTGAAGGTGGTCTCGATCCATTTCCTCTTGCAGATCACATAGAGGACAGAGTGGTGAAGAATATATCCCAATTCTGTTTAAAGCACAACAGGATGTGAAACATGTCATTATGTTAATATGTTATACAATATTTACGATATAATTACATAGCACATAGATAATCTAATGATTACAAAGGATGTTAAATTCAATAATGCTATAGCACGAATGCTTAAGAAGATATTCCTTTAGCTTAATTTTGATTACCTTATCATTACAGGTCCTCAACTCATTAAGTAGCATATTTTTATGCATTGGTAATACACTTCTTTTTGGACACATGTGAGGTTAGTTGATGGTATATGGAGTTCAGATCTAGATCTTGTATTGATATTGTGGATGTCAGAATTATTAGTTAAGTAATTTTTATTTTTTATGTGAAAGGTAATCAGTGAATATATGTATTCTCCGGTAAGGGTTAATATTTCTAAATTTTTTAAAATGCTTCTACACGATATTCTTGCATGAGAATGCCCTCTTTTGTAAGATGAAAATTCTCTTTGAGTTTGTTGAACCTCCCCAAAAGAGTATACCTGTTTCATTACCGAGTGGAAGTATGCAAAGTAGGCTAATTTTAATGTGTGAGCATCACTGAAGGAGGACAGAAGTCATAATGCATAGCATGAGGAGCTCAGTTTAGGGATAATTTCATCTATGTGGGTCTTCTGACCGCCTCCGTAGTGCAGTTGGTAGTGCGCTTGCCTCTGGCGCAGAGGACCTGGGTTCAATCTCGGTACCAGCATGGGGATTTTATCCCCTCTGGGAGGTCTGGCTCGGGGTGCACTCAGCCTCGTTAGGTCCCGGGGGGACCAATTAAGGAGCTCCTTGATGGAGAAGTAGCGGCCCCAGTTGGAGAAGACCGCATAACTGGATGGGAGGGCTCGGGGTGCTGACCACGTCCCACCCTCCAGTACTGCACCTCACCAATGATGTCTGTAGTGGGCAGAGGTGGGGGACGCAGCAGCTGGGCAGTTGGCCTTGGCCCTTCATGGGCTGTCGCGCCGGGTTTTAGTTTTTATGTGGGTCTTCCAATTTAGGTGCTTGTCGATTTGTATACCTAAAAATTTAGAAGATTTGAATCTTGAACAGAGTTTCCATTTATGTTCATTGCAAAGTTATGCTGTGCAGCATTGATGGTGTAAATTTTACAATATTAGTTTTATCAACATTTAGTTTTATACCATTTGCATTGAACCAAGATTGCATTAATGTTGTTACATGTTGTGAGGTTTCTTTAAGTCTATCTAAGTTTTTATATGAAATTAATAGTGTTGCATCATCAGCAAATAGAAATACTTGTGCCAACTTGTTTAAGCTTTGTGCTAGATCATTTATAAAAACTAAGAAAAGTAGTGGTCGTAAAATAGAACCTTGGGGAACTCCTTGTTTTATAACTTTACTCCTTGAATAACTAGGTATATTCAAGGTCGACGTATTGTGATCAAACCAACAATAAATAGCCAATCGATATCGGTTGCTATGCTCGTAACTAGGGAAATAAATAATTACCCCTATAGAGAGGTAATGAATGACTAATGATAAATGCATCGATGTAGATGGATGCACATTCGTGCCGCTGAAGGTAAAGAGATTTTGTCAGCAACCCAACAACATTGGATTGCACTGCCGAAGGACGTTTAATTGAACGCCACGTGTAAATATTCATCACGCACAATTATCTCATAAATATTCCAAGATATTTACAAAATAAGTGGATTTAACTTATACAAAACCATGAAGGTCTTGAATTGAATAGTTTCAGGGCCTAATAGCGCAGATATTTGTTAAAGAGTGAAGAGAATTTATTATGTTGTAAGTTCATAAGAATAAAGTTGAATTGGTGGAAAATTGAACACTTATTGGAAGTATAATAATTACCACCATTATTTGTCCACTTACACCCATAATGCCCTGTAGATAAGACTCATAACTACGGCAGAATCAACATAAAAGAAGCGCTACAACATCACAAGAAGTAAGTTTAGCATAATTGAATCGGTCGGAGCTGGAAGACATTAAGTCAAAACGTACACTTTTTTTTTTATTGCACATTCTGAACTAACTGGTCAAGGCACATCAAACAGTACTGAAAAGCATTACGTCAGCCTTCCCCTTGTATTGTAAATTGCTGTTGCACGTATTGTGAACATAAGAGAAAAGCATTGTCATTGACGTACTACCTTTCAGCCCTGTGTGTGCTGCCTGCATGTTGGCTACACTGGTAAGTTATTATTCCCCGGCATTCTTATCACATGGTTTGTTGTGCATTAAGCTGTTATTTGAGTGTCGTGTTGAAGTCAGTGTTTCATCATGTCTTCTAAGAGAAAAAGAACTTATTCGACTCACAAGAAAAATATAACAAAGCATGCTATTATTAAAGGTCTAGATTGGGAGTCAGCAAAATGGTCATTGCAATTGCACGAATGTTGATGTGAGGAAATGCAACCTACCATGCAGGTGACTCACAGTTCGAAGGAGGGTGCTTGAAATCTGCAGTGGCATAGTAAAGGAACTTCTCTAACACACATTTAAATTTGCACGTGCTTAATACATATATACAGACTGAAAGGGTTTCTGCATGTATTTTTCATTAAGTTATTCTTTACTTCAGCCGTGGGGTTACAGTTTCACATACATCTAACGTTAATTCACAAGTACTGACATACAACAAAGCATGTAGGTTTTATTCTGTTAACCGTAATCTGCTTTTAGATTTTACGATCTTAAGTTCAGAAAAAGATTGCAAAAGACATTTATGTTGAGCTAAACATAGCACTAATATGCACAGCGAATGAAGGGACAGATAGAAATGCTGTTCAAGTTATCTAAACCAGTATTATTTTGTAACTGTGAGGCGGGGTTTTATTAAATAAGTATTTACCTAGCAGCAGGAATATAGCAGCGGGAATAAAGTTTTTACTAAAAGGTGGAAAGTTTGTTATAGCAGACGCTACTCTTATCTGCAGGGTCGACGGTCAACGAATGGAATGCATAAACCAACGTTCTTTTATCACAAACACATTTATTCGTTATTTACACTTTTTATCACAATTTCAGTTAGTTAACAACTTTTAAAATTCGATAGCGTCTATGCTGGTTAAAAGTTTGGGTGTAATTTACATGTTCACACGCCATCAGCAATTATACGTCCTTCCACTTTGAGCTCACCGACGCTAATCATAAACTAGTCCAAGCGTCCTATGACGCAACACCGCCATTCTTATGTATTCATCCGCGCAACAGTTCTCATTGGTTGAACTCAAAGTGACGAGAAGACATTGGATCTTGAATATCAAAAAGAAATAGGTCCCTGATACACCCAAATTAAAAGAATTAAAAATTTACACACTCTTACAAAAATATTTACATGAACAACTTTCTATTAGTCAATATTCCGTCTCAACTGTAATTTCAGAATTACGTGTTATCTTTAAATTTACAATCTCACTTTGTAATTGTGGCTTTGCACAATGACTTAAGGATTATATTTTATTAAAAAACGTGTATTTTATAAAGCACTTCTTCACTAGACTACCAAGGTTCATTGAATATTTAAACCTTATTGTTACAATTATGGACATTATTTTTCTTTCAAAGAAAAAATGAACCTGTTAACAGTGAAGCAACAGAATCTAAAATAAGAATGAATTAGAATTTAAAAGTTTCACTTATCTTAGTAATTGCTGCTAACTAGCTCCAAGATTCTTTCACCACATTTTCAAAGCTTTAAAGTTTTAATAAAGCTTTGTTCTTATTTTAAATATTTGTTCCATAATATTCTTTAAAAATACCTTAAGATTTAGAACTGGAACTTAAAAATTCAATGCCACAACTGGGATTTGAACCACAGACCTTCCGCTTACCAGACGGAAGTAAGTTTGTTGGCATAAATAAATAATAATTACCATCTGAAGGTTATTTAATCCTGGGATATAAAGTACTCTCAATAGTAAGTCACCATTGGGGTAATTTGTCTCTGATGTGAGACTGCCTTTGTGGTTTATCAGGAGAAATACGAACTGGTTTGAGAATTTAATGCCATTCTGGCAGTTTGTCACAATAGCTCAGTGGTAGAGCAGCCACCCGGTAAGCGGAAGACCTGTGGTTCAAATCCCAGTTGTGGCATTGAATTTTTAAGTTCCAGTTCTACCTCTCAAACTTTGCCTACACACGGCTTGAGTGTTTTAAAAACACCAACAGTAAGTTTGTTGGCATAAATAAATAATAATTACCATCTGAAGGTTATTTAATCCTGGGATATAAAGTACTTACAATAGTAAGTCACCATTGGAGTAATTTGTCTCTGATGTGAGACTGCCTTTGTGGTTTACCAGGAGAAATACGAACTGGTTTGAGAATTTAATGCCATTCTGGCAGTTTGTCACAATAGCTCAGTGGTAGAGCAGCCGCCCGGTAAGCAGAAGGTCTGTGGTTCAAATCCCACTTGTGGCATTGAATTTTTAAGTTCCAGTTCTACCTCTCAAACTTTACCCACACACGGCTTGTGTGTTTAAAAACACCAACAGTAAGTTTGTTGGCATAAATAAATACCTTAAGATTTCCTACTTGTGACTTGCTTGTGATCTTTGTGACAACATTCGTAATGTTTGAGAGGTAGAATTGGAACTGAAAAATTCAATGCCACAGCTGGGATTTGAACCACACACCCTCTGCTTACCAGGCAGGTGTTCTAACACACGGCTTGTGTGTATAAAAAAAAAAAGAAAAGAAAACACCAACAGTAAGTTTGTTGGCATAAATAAATAATAATTCATAATGTTGTTTAATGTTTGACTTGTAACTACCAATCAAAATGTTTGAATGCAATAGAGATTTCACATTTTCACCGTAGTGTATCCAAAATATTGTTTTTTTTTAATTATTCTTTTCTTATGACCCCTTTAACTGTAATGGTGATATTGACTGCCTTTACTTTGGAATGTATTGCAATAGTGTTAACTGGTGTACAGTGGGGTTTGAGTCCTTGGGCTCCTTTACACATTAGAACACACACATTCACACTCTCGTTGCTGTGTTACATTCTGGGGAGGTCAGGGAATAACCCTGGATAGAGGAACAACTTCAACTCTGAATCAAACTCAGAACCCCTCACACAGCAGGCAGATGCTCTACTGACTGAGCTGTTGGCTAGCCAATATTGTTCTTTCCACTCCTTTTGGAATGGAAAGGTTCCTTTGTGTTTCCGTTGTTTCGAATGAGCCTTGTCATATCGATGAGGGGTGCACCATTGGTTGTTTATGTTTGAACATGAGATGATTGAAAAGGAAAGGTTTGAAGGATAGTTAATCTCCCATTTTACACAGCTAAAGGATTAGTCAACTATGAATTCAAAAAAATTATTGATAAATATTACTATGAAAAATCAAAAAACAAAAGATGGGAACTACCAAACATTCAAACAGTAATTCCTGAGTGTCCTTGTAAAATGGCAGTTGCAACCTTCAGGTTGATTATGGGGTATGATTCTCTGGAAAAATATTCGAACAGAATTGTGATATTTTCTTCACCAGTGTCCTCTATGTGATCTGCAAGAAATGGGCCAAGACCACCTTCAAATATGCCCTGCCACTTCTAGTGCCCCATCCATCAGTGAAAAATATTGGAGAGCAAGAGGATTAATGATTGCCAGAAATCCAGCATTAGCCAACAACAACATTCTTGGGATAATAAAAAATTTTATGAATGTAATTTTATAAAGTTTACTGACTCTCTTTGGGGTAATAAAAAATTCAGAACAATTTTTAAAGAATGTAGAATAATTTTGGTTCTTGAAAATAAATATGTTAAAAATTTGCTAATTATAAATCTATATTTATTGAAAAATCTAAAAAAAAAAATCTATCCTATAGTCTAATTCCACAGATTAGTAACTTAAGAGTTTTTATTTAGAGTTAAGAAGAAATGGATGTGGTTGGTTAAGTAAATGGTACAATGTACAAACAATTTCAGAATTATAACGTAGAGCTATAGGTAGTAGCAGTAATGAATGAGTTTTTAGTTGTAAATAGCAGTGTCACTTATTACTTTGTATGGCCTGGAAAGAACCTGGGTTAATTCCAAGCTATATGGATTTTATAAAGAGTTTAAAATAAACAAAACTGTGTGAATGAATGAATGAATGAATTTTTATTTGTACCAATTCTTTTACATAACTTTTACAATTATCCTACTCTAACCTAAACTACATACAAATTTTACATAACCTTATTGCTACCTTGGTTTGCATGGCACCCAGGCCATTTGCCTCCCAGGTAGCTCTGATCAATCTATTCCATCTTATATTAATTAATTGTCCCTCTCCCCCACTCTGCCTTCTTCATTTACACTCTTTACTTTTCTTGCCCATTTTTCTCTTACTTTCTTCAAAAACTCACCTATACTTCTAACCTTCCTTTCCTCTTTCACTGTTAACATTTTTATGGCTACCATTTTCCCCTCTATTTTTTCCCATTTTTTCTCCCAAACTTTTTTCCTCCATAATGCTAATTCCTTACATTCTGTCAAATAATGTTCTATACTTTCTTTCTCACCGCACATTTCACATATTCCTATTTTACCGCTTCTTGTCCCTCTTAAAAATATTGCTCCTGTTCTCATCCACGCTAGTCCTTCTTTTTCCTGTCTGTTACAATAATCCACATATGGTTCTCGCCCCCATCCTCTTTTTATTTGCTTGTAGAATTGTAATGATTTCTTGTTTTCTAAACTTCCCCATATCTCTTGCCTTTCTATGTCTTCTACCCTACACTTTACTAGTTTATCTACATTACTTTCATTTCTTTCTTCAAGTTTCCATATATCTCCCATTCCTATTTTCTCCATAATTTTTCCAACCCCTGCCCACCAACTGTTTTCATTCTCTAGATTTTTTTGTTGCTTCATACACAATTTTAAAATTTCTCCATCTTCTTTAACCAAACATTTATACCAAAATTTTATTATTCTCTCCATTATTATTCCTTTCCTTCTTGTTTTCCCAAGCTCTACCAAGGCCACTTCTCTTGGCGCCGATCTCGGTAGTCCCAATAATTCTTTGCAGAACATTCTATACATATGATCTACCTTCTTGTTTATATCTGTGGCCCCCCAGATCTCTACTGCATAAAGCATTTTTGATTCCACTACTGCCTCATACATCCTTTCCAGCCACTTGGTTGTCATCTCTAACTTGTATTTGCAAATTCTGACTCCTGACATTGCAGCTCTCCCTTTTGCTTCTATCTTTCTTCCATGTGCCTCCCACTCTCCTCTGTTATTTAGCCTCACTCCCAAGTATTCAAAATCTTTGACCACTTCTAATCTTTTCCCATTTAATACCCACCTCTCCTCTTTTCTCAATTTAAATCCCTTTTTGAAAACCATGACCTTGGACTTGTTTATATTTATCTTTATTCCCCATTCCTCACAAAATTTTTGCACCTCATTTATTGCCCTTTGTAATCCTACAATTGTTATAGATCCTACCATTAAATCATCAGCATATAGCAATCCTGGTATTTCCTTATTCGCTATTACAGGACAGTGTTAACAAAACTGTGTAGTATGTAATGGATATGACTGACAAAGAGCCTGGGCTGAATGCTTGGTCATATTTATAATTGTAATAACTTAGCACTAATAGATAAAGTAGCTGGCTACCAGTTAGTAGTAGTAGTAATAATAGTAATAATGATAATAATAACAACAACAACAATAATAATAATAATAACAACAATAAGAATAACAACAATAATTGGTGCTGAGTTTTTAAGTGAATTCTACTTTGCGTTGAGCTATGAGATTCTTTTCTTTACCTCAGGATGCGGTACAGGGTGAAATGAACGAACACAGGATGTAACTTCACTATATCACTTTTATTTACACTTTTTTCATCGAATATTACACTCATTACAATTGAATTGACTTTTGTTGCAACTGTTTATATTTTCTTGACAGTCTTTTCACTTTATTAAGTATTTTAGACCCACGTCTACACGCATTACAAAAATATGTCTTCACTTTTCAAACTCAGAGATGCTACTGACAAAAATTGGCGCCTCTTTACATAATGCTCTTGTGTATTCATGCGCGTATGCGCTCATTTTTGCCACGAAGTACACTTTGAAATTCTCCTACGCAAAATATTGTAGTTCCCGTAATATTAGGGAAGCGATCTTTATCTATCCTCCCTTCACTTTTAACATTAAACATATTGTATATGGTTCTTATATTTATACATATTAAATTTAAACATGAAACTTAACATTTATGACGTTTTTAAAGAATTTTATTTTTTGTAACAATTGAAAAAACAGCAATAGGTTTTCATTACTCAACTAATCCTTAACAACATAAAAAATAAATTACATTTGCAACAAATATTTACATAAATGCTTTCCTTTCGGGGTCTAACCATATATTCTGTCTAATAATAATAATGATAATGATAATAATAATAAAAGTGCTGAGGCTTTCACGGCCGGCATTATCAACTATATTAAGTAGATTTTCCGGGCTTGTGGGCCGTGGTCGAGTTGGATTGTCTTCCTCCGACGTTTCGCTGAAAACTGCGTCCAGCATCTTCAGGGTCAACCTCTGTTATTTAGGTCTAACTTAGCGGCTGCACGTAAACTACAATTCACTGCAAACTTTCGTATTACTGATCATTTTTGTTTATTTTGGTGTCCTTGGTAACATAAATTTTCACGATCGCTCGTTCTCATGAATTCCACCATGTGATTATCGCTAACAAATCTTTTCTTAATAAATTGATCTCAAATTATATTTCAAAATGCCGGCAAATGGGATGTCTCTGATCCTGGTATAAAAGAGAAGGTTTTCCGTGTCTCGGGTTTTCTTCTCCCTCTTATTAGAGCCGGGAGCCAAGTTTTGCTTATCTGCTGTCTCTCTTCTTTTCGATTGTAGGAGTTTTTATGCATAAAAATCTCTATTGCTTCCCGAGTCAAGCGAGCCTGGTAGTGGCTTGTCCTTGAGAATACCTCCGTGTCTTTGTAGTTCACGTCGTGGCCGAACAATAGAGAATGTTCTGCCACCGCTGACTTGTCCGTCTGCCCCAACCGGCTATGTCTTTCGTGTTCTTTTAGTCGAGTGCTGATACTCCGCATGGTGGTGCCTATATATACTTGTCCACAGCTACATGGTATTTTGTAAACACCTGCTGTGCAGTGTGGATGTCTTTTATCCTTAACGGAGTTAAATAAATCTTTGATTTTCTTTGTAGGCCTATAAATAGTCCTAATGTTGTACTGTTGCAGCAGTCTTCCTATTCGGTCTGTTACCTTACATACATCCTTACATGTACCATACATCCACAAGGTCTTCTTCCAATTAGATAACTCCTAATTAATTCATTTGGTATTCCCCTTATGCCATTGTTTGCTAGTATACTTATATTTTGGTCAACACAGTCAAACGCTTTAGATAAATCAAAGAAAAGAGTGCTGACCTCGTTATTTTCTAGTTTTTCTATTACTTCATGGATATATTGATTAATGGCAGAGACAGTGGATCGTCCTTTACTAAAACCATGTTGAAAATGTTCTATTACATTGAATTTATTTAGATAATGATTTAATCTTAACAGTATAGTTCTTTCAAATAATTTTGCTATTTCCGAAGTTAGAGTAATAGGTCTGTAGTTATCAATTTGATGTTCATCCCCTTTTTTTAATATTGGTGTTATTACTCCTAATTTGAGTATTTCAGGAAATTTGCCCTGCTGAAGAGAATAATTAATTAGATATGTTAGTGGTTTTACTAGAATATTTTTACAGCATTTTAACAGTCTAGGACTAATTTCATCCCATCCACAGCCAAGTTTATTTGATAATTTATCAATTATTTTACCTATTTCTTCTTCTGTTGTTGGTTTAAGAAAAAGGTAGGAGCTCACTGAGGGATTGTTATTTTCATAATTTGACAAGTTTGGTGTCTGTGTGGGAACACTTAGAAAGAAGTCATGGAAGTTTTGACTTATAACAACAGGATCATCAATAATTACTCCATTTGTTTTTAGTTTAATGTTTTCGTGTGAAAGCGAGTGTTTTCTAGTTTCATTTATCAGACCCCATGCTGTTTTGCTAATATTCTTAGAATTACCCATTTTTTCTCTGTATGCATTAATTTTAACACTTTGTAAGCTATTCAAGTATTCCTTTTTTACATTCTTATACTTGTTTTTATAGTATTCCATTGATGTACTTTTATATAAATCATACATGACTTTCATTTGCTTTTTTAGTTTCCTTGTCTCTAGAGGTAACTTTATTTTTTTAACATTATTTATAACTATACTTTTCTGTGGACATGAGAGATTAAGGTTTGTTGTAAATATTTTGTAAAATTCATTCCACTTATCATCAACATTATTACTATTACAAAAAATGGCACCCCATTCTTCAACAGCTAAGTTATCTGTCAACATCTTTAGGTCATAAACATCCAGGGCCAGGTGATAATGTTTGTAATGGATAAGGAAAACACAGTGCAGATAAAAGACAGAGATATAAAACCATAATGCAAAATAACTACTATAGAGGATATGTAAATATAGAGGGAACAGAAAAGGATCCCTGTATAATGGGCAAGATACTCAACAGTAAAATGCCAAATAAAATAAAAAGAGGTCAATAGCTTCACGGGTTATCAGCCATATTAAATTTAGGGCCTTTGGCCCTACAGAACTCCATGACCGAAAGCTCATATTTTTAAATTTAACACGGCAGGATCACCCATGAAGCTACATATAATTAATAACGTTCACTGTGAATGCTTCAAATCTTATATAACTTAGCCTCTTGAGCGCTGGTCATTTAAAACGTCCGCGAGCCGAGAACTGTTACCCAATATCCAGCGCAGGGCATTTAAATTGTTAAATGCACTAAAAGTGCTTCATATACACACAGCTGTATTTTGTGTAAATATTAAGTTATTTTAATGAAACAAAAACTGGTATAAAACTCGTTATATGCAGTATACATGTACGTCATCAGCAAAGCTGAGCTGCATTTACAAAACATTGAAATGGCACGATTTTGCTTCACTGTGGTGAAAAGTTAACTTTGCTCTCTCGAACGCATATAATATAAGTTCTCTGAAAGAAACAGTAGTCGACCCATTGTATGTGTGGCTTGTGCGTCAGCAAATCAAGGCATAGTGTGAAATAAAGCACTAGTGTATGCGTGGTCTGTGAGTCATCAGAATACAGCATGTTTGCAACTTTGTAGACTTCGTTTCTTTCTTTGTTGAAATACATACATATACTTTCCTGCTTGTAGCTGAAGGGAGAAGTGGTATAAAAAGGTATTTTTGCACCAACTGAATATAACCATATACAATTGTTTGGTAATTTGGAGAGCTCTAAACCCACACAGGACAATGACCGACCTGGACTTCCGACTATCAATAGCTTGTAGCGTAATTGAACAATACCACGTTGGGGGTAGAAAATCCAGAACCCCTGCACCCCTCAGACTTCAAGGAAAACATTATCCTAAAAGCATACCACCAACAGCAAAGAAGTCCTGCCCATCTCGAAAGTGTTTCGTGTGCCGCAAGAAGGGAATTCGCAAATGTGGAGATGTACCCTTGTGTGCTTATCCCTGTTTTGAGGCATATCACTGCAGAAGGAACATATAAAGGTAAGCCAGTAAAGTATATAGACTTTACCTAAATGTTTCATGAAGGCAAAATTAAAATCAGTTGAATTAGATAAGGGTTAAATGCACAAACGCACAGGACGTGTATACACGCCCATAACGTTTATCCGTCATTTTAAATGGACATGATTTCACGTCCATAGCGCTCAAGAGGTTAAGAGGTAATGTGTTCCAAGAACAGCTAGGAATATTCTTAATGGAAAAGTGCTATATAGGTTGGATGAGTTGTAAATATTTTATAAATATATACTTACTCTGATGATGCTTGAAACTTGTACAAGTCTATAAGCAAATAATAAAGATTTGATTTGAATACTCCCAATGACTACAGTAGGTCTGTTCTCCCTTTATAACCGACTAATTTGAAAAGTGGAAGAAAGGGAACCAAGGGTACAAAGTGGTTAGAGATTGTATATATTTAGGAGTCAAAGTGGATGGGGGCATGGGGAGGGATGAGAGAAACAAGAAGTTGGCTTTTGCTAAAGGGAAAGCATTGGCAGCAGTTAGAGGGTGCAAATACAGAATACCAGATATAAATGTTGCATGGTAGTGGAAACAAAAATGCTATATAGGAGTGAAATTTGGGTTCTGGAGGGTGGATGGGAAGCCGTGGATGCAGTACACAGGATATTTTGTAGAGAAGTTTTGGGACTACCAAGTGCCACAGCAAAGGAATTTGCTCAAATTGAATTGGGCAGAGTAGGAACAAAATGTATGATTATGGAGAGAGCACTTAAGTTTTGGTTTAGAATTCTTAATCTAGATGAAAAGGACCTGCTTAGACTATGCTTAGAATATCAAGAAGAGTTTAAAAGTGATGGTGCTACAGTGTACAATATAACCTGGAAAGCAATGGTATGGGACAAATTTGGAGAATGAGGGGAAAAAATGTCAAGGGTTTCTGGAAGGAATTAGGAGAAGATTGGAAGACTTGGAAATACAAACATTGTTCAGGGACATTGCTAGAAAAAGGTCATTAGAATCGTACATTACAATTAAAAGTCTATGGGAAAGAGAAGTATATATAAACAAACTAAAGAACGAACAAAGAGAGGGCATAGCATGGGTGAGAGCAGGTGTGTGGAGATTGAAGGGGATAAGAAAAGGATTTACACAGAAACTGCCTAATATGCGGGGGAAAAGAAGATTTAGAGCACATAATATTTGAATGTAAAGGGACAGAGCTTTGGAGAAAAGAATGTATTAAGGAGAAATGGCATAAAATGGATAGGAAGGTTGCATTAATTAACATTTTCAGCAAAGACTATAAAAAAAGCTGGAGATTTTTTAAATAAAGTGAAAAAGAAATGGTATTGGTTACTAAAAAGAGAAGTAAACAATTTATAATTTTAAGAGAAACATATGTAGCTGGCAGAAGTTATATAAGAATTGTGGTAAATTAACAGCCTGAATACTTTATCATATTCCTTGTATCTATATATGTAAAGAAGCTTAGTACTAGTAAATAAATAAATAAATAAATAAATGTTGTTATTGTTGTTAGCTAATGCTGGATTTCTCACAATGAAGTCATTAATCCTCTTGCTCTCTAATATTTTTCACTGATGGATTGGGGACTAGAATTTGGCCAGGCATATTTGAAGGTGGTCTCGATCCATTTCCTCCTGCAGATCACATAGAGGACAGAGTGATGAAGAATATATCCCAATTCCGTTTAAATGTTTTGCCAGACAATCATATCCTGTAATCAACCTGAAGGTTGCAGCTGCTGTTTTTCGAGGATGCTCAGGAATTACTGTTTGAATGTTTGGTAGTTCCCATCTTTTATTCTTTGATTTTTCATAGTAATATTTTGCAATAATTTTTTTGAATTCAGAGTTGACTAATCTTTTAGCTGCATAAAATTGTAGATTAACTATAGATGTTTGTACACTGCTGAAATATAAATAAATAAAATAAATAAATATAACCGAGTAAGATGGTTCTGCGGTAACATGGTGAGGCTCACATTCTGAAGCCCACAGTTCAAATTCTCTTGAGACCATCCTCCCTAACTGAGCTTTTTTCCCATTTCTCTCAGTTCTCATGTTTGACAAATGATGAGGTGCCCTAAACTTATACCTAGAATATTTAGTTCCCAAATATAATTTAATTTCATGTATCAAGTTTCTATTGCTTGTGGTGCCATATGTGGTAAGAATGGACATTATACACTGCTTGAAAAACATCACTCCATATAATGTTAAAATATGTGGTTTGTTTTTCAAGTGTTTGAATTTATAAAGAAGTTATGGTTGAGAATATAAATGGCCTTGAGACTTCTGTTGCATGTTAATTGAGGTGGAAGAAGAATCTTAATGATAAACAAAACTTTGAAAATATTAGTATGCTGTACTTCAGATGTAAAACTAAAAATATTTCAGTTCCAGAGCAACATTCCTGATGCTTCTCCTGTGAAAGAAAACTCAAAGCTGGAGACAAATGAGAAAAAACAGCCAGTTGAAAAACAAACAGTAAGCTTCAAGCAGTTATAATAAATAATAGTTCATGTTAACCTAATAGAAAACTTAGCTGATGTATGAAAAAGACATATTATTCACTTATATTTGTTAATTAATTAATAATTATGTTTCCTTGTGTGTTATTAATTATATTTATATATATCAATATACCGGGTGTTAATGAATTACACCGAAATAATTTCAGCGATTGTTGTTGTTGTTGTTTTCTAGTGCCTTGCATCTGGCAATGAAGCCATTAGCATTCGTGCTTTCCAATACTCCTTGCAAAATGGGGGTTTAAGTCGGGTGATGTAACTGCCACATTGTAAAACTGGTGCCCGTTAAGAAAACAGTTACGTGAAAGCCACATACATGAATATGAGTCCTAAAGATAAACATTCCGGAGTTAAAACTGTCCCCCAATCGGATCTCTGGGTGGGGATATCTTTAGGCAAATTTCATCACAATTTCAGCGATTGTAGATGTGACCAATATAAGCAAGTTGAGATAGGCAATGCATGGTCTGTGGCTTAACATAACGCAGTTAATTGTGTTAAACCTAATTGACATCAGTTGCTGATAAGTTGGTGTTTAAACAAGGTGAGTGAAATTATTGGATTAGAATGTCTTTAAAACTGCTTCCCTAGTATAGAAATATCGAAACTTAATAGCTCGTTATTGGCGTTCTCAAGATTTAATGCCTCAAAGATTTCTCAAATCTCGAACTAATCACCTGCCAGTGCGACACTGAACAGCGATTAACTGCCTTCTTGCATCAATAGCCTACCCTAGTAGGGTTTGTGTAAGTGTTCTGGTGGCCCAAACCGTAACGCCGAAAACTGTTGTTCCAGAGGTCATCGGTTCGGTTACTGTCATGTGGTTAATTTTTTTTCTTCGTCATAAATTACAATAGGCAGTTCCTTTAAACCTGACGTAAAGAGTTGCATTTATTTTTCATTTTATGTAACTTCGTTCACCTTTAAACCTCCTCCCATTTAGACGTACAGCATGTGAGAGTATTAAGAAGGATTCAATCTTTGTTAGAAGGAATTGTAATTAATTGCACTCACAAGGTGAAATTACTTTGTAAAATGGATTGCACTGGAATTAAAGCCTTAGACAAAATATTAAAACAAAAACAACCAAACAAACAAAACAAAAATGAAAAAAGAAAGAAAAAGACAAATAAAGTGAAGGAGACGCGAACTCGTTTACCTTTCACTTGAAAGCTAATGTCATAACCATTGCACCAGAGGAAGTGCTCCAACCGTCTCTTCATTTTCGTGTGTTGTGCACTCAAATGGTATTATCATTATCAGTGGTGTACTGGCACTTTAGAAACTTATAGCCGTAACTTCCACATTTGAACCAAAGGGCCATAAGTGTCCTATCCCAAATTACTTGTTTCAGGGATCTCCACTTGCTCTGAAAATATTTCAGTGTAGCTCATAACACTCTGTATATATGTGTGAGTGTGTGTGTGCATGCGTGCGTGTATTTGGTGTAGTGAAATAAAATGTTAAAATAATCTAAATTTAGAATCCACAACCACATCCACTACCATCCTTAACATAAGTGTTAATAAGGAAGAAAATTATATTTTCTTTACAAATATAGAAAAATAAGAACCAAGAGTAGTTGTTGAAAATTTGTCAAGGAGAATATACAAAACGTATGCTGTATTTCATTGCATAATCACTGCATGCTTTATGCTTTCTTCATAAAGTAAAAATACAATGTGCGACCATTACGCAAAAATAAATTATTTAAGACTGGCCATGTCAACTTTCATTGACTAGAGTGGAAAGAGCAGAGACACTGACACTGCAGTGCAAACATCTACTCTAATAAATAAAAAAATAATAAGAAAAGAAAAGGAAGAATGATTTATGAATTAAGACTCGTCTATTATTTACAAAAGTATTTACAATTCTACACGTGTACTTTTTAATTGGTGTCAATATTATCAACTAGTGAACAAATCCATAATGTGCCTAACTCCCTTTCTGCATTTCAATTAACATTCTGCTCTGTGAATGCAATCACTCTCAGTTTAAAACCTGCTGTGTTCAGTTCTGTATTTCCCCAAAGGGGTGTTTCACAAAATAAGCACTTGTGAGAATAACTATAGAAACAGCTATACATAGTTGAAGAATAAGATGGTTATTGACTTGGCATGAGCTAACCAAAGGTTCACATCCCTTGCCACTCCATTTGCTCATCATACAGTCACATCTGCTAATTCCTACACTGTAGGCACTTGAATTAATCAAATTCATTGATGGACTAGCCATTGTCTCGGCAGTTGGCAAACTCATGGCATCAACAAGGAGCAATATATACAATACATTGCATACCTTGTGCTCTCTCCCATGAACCTAACAGGTCACAGTGGCAGCACATTATTTACACTGCTATCTCTAACAAACCAGCTGCTGTGGAGGCTACTAATTTAAGGCTGAACTATTATTTACATAAACTTTTTATGTTACATTAAAACATAGAGTCAACATTAATGGACTACTGAACAAATCCATAATTGTCCTGGAAAAAAGTCAAAACAGGCAAATAATAAGGGAAGGTCATTGTAACAGACATGCATGAAATTATAGTACACATAAGCATTGGTTAAAATAACTATAGAAACAAACAGCCGTACAAAATTTAAGAATAAGATGGTTATTGACTTGACTCATGCTACCCAAATGGTTCACATCTCTCAACACTTCATTTGCTTATCACTTAGTCATATCTACTAATTCCTGCACTTTAGGTACTTGAACCAATCAGATTCATTGATGGGCTAGCCATCTTACCAGCAGTCGGCAAACTGATGGCATGAACAGTAAGGAATATAGTACAATATGCAGCATATTCTGTACTCTTTCCTGTGAACCTAACAGGTTGCAGTGGCTGTATGTTATTTTTAAATATTCCACAATAGTGAACACCTGAAATATTAATGCAATGATTATGTGGTGATTTCTTGTCTATACATTATGATGCAACCATTTTGCAATGGGGACAATTATGCAATGAAATAGGATTCATAAAACAATAACACCACAGGGCAATAAACTTTGAATTTCCAGTTTAGTCAAGCTTATATAGAAATTTGTGAAACATTAACCATAGTCATCAAAGAAAACCAATCACCCATGAGGTCTTACAGTTGACAAGTAGATATCAGTTTGGGTAATCCTCCAAGAAATGAGTTCTACACCATTTTAATGTATGTAAGTGAAGCTCAGGATAATGTGTTATTTCAATTATATAGTTTCAATGTATTAGTTTGCTTCATTGTGATTATTCCAATTGCACACTTTTATTACTTTCTCTACCATATATAGAAAAGATATTGCATTCCACCCGAAATTTTGATACCATAATTTCACTAGAAATACATGTTTTAAGTCCCCCAGAATGGAAAGAAAAAGCCTTTTTAAAAAAGGCCTGTGTGTGCGCATGAGATAAGAGCAGAGCAAAGAAAATCACCCCATTCCTAACTACCCTTTACACAGAATATTTTTAAAAATTTATGATTTTCTGTAAAAAGCTGTACAATATTTGAGGGGTAGAATTTTTCAGTTCCAATTCTACCCCTCAAACATTGCCCACACACGGCTTGTATGTTTAAAAACACCAACGGTAAGTTTGTTGGCATAAATAAATGATAGGCTCTCAGTAGTTTTAATTAAGTTCCAGTTCTACCTCTTAAACTTTGCCCACACACGGCTTGTGTGTTTAAAAACACCAACAGTAAGTTTGTTGGCATAAATAAATAATAATTACCATGTGAAGGTTATTTAATCCTGGGATATAAAGTACTTACAATAGTAAGTCACCATTGGGGTAGAGCGTCCGCCCGGCAAGCGGAAGGTCTGTGGTTCAAATCCCAGTTGTGGCATTGAATTTTTAAGTTCCAGTTCTACCTCTTAAAATACAGTATATTTAAAATATTTACATATAAACTGTCTCCATAGCACAGTGGTTGCACGTCTGCCTCTGGCAATGGAGAATCCGAGTTCAATCCTCGGTACCGGCGTGGGGATTTTTCCCTGCTGGGAGGTCTGGTCCAGGGTGCATTCAGCCTCATGATGTCAACTGGGACTCCAATGGAGATAATATACCTAGATCTCATCAAATCCTTGTTAAGAGTGGCAAGGAGGTCAAGGATCACTGATAGAATCTACCTAGGGAGTGTAATATGCCAGTATAGGCAGGAATCAATGCAAAAAAGATGTTTACATAAAAAAACATATGTGTTAAATTTTCGAGAATAGCCCGTGAAGTCCTCTTCATTCAAAAGGAAGTGTATAATCTTGTATAACTGGTATACATTAAGCAATAGAGAAACCAACTAACTAAGTCCGCAGTGCAACAGCCCTTTCCAGACCAAGGCCTACCACCCAGCCACTGCAATTCTTAACCATCACAGGCAGCATGAGTGGTGTGCAACACTGGAAATGGGACGTGATGAGCACCCTGATCCCTCTCGGCTGTATATGTGGTCTTTACAACCAGGTGCCACTACTTCTCAATCAAGCAGCTCTCCTCAACTGGCCCCTCAGGGACCTAACAAGGCTGAGTGCACCCCGCACCAAGTCTCCCAGCCGGAGAAAATCTCTACACTGTTATCGGAAATCAAACCAGGTCCTCCCTCTTGGTCTTTTTTGGTATGTACGCTTTTACTACATACGGCACCGCAGGCAGTGACACTGATGATGCATAGAATGATGATGGGGGAAACTGGAGAACCCGGAGGAAACCCGCCCCAGTGCTGCTTTGTCCACCACAAATCCCACGTGAAGCTGCCTGGGATTGAACCTGGGCCCTTTGGTGAGCTATGGTGCGGCTGCTTCTTGGTAAGCAGTACTACCACTGCACTAAAGAGACAACCTTAGAGAAAACACACTACACAAAAAATATTGATCTCTTTAAGAGACACAATTTATTGAATGTTCTATTCCTGCTCTGGTACCTGCTCCA
This sequence comes from Tenodera sinensis, assembly GCA_030765045.1. Taxonomy (NCBI): domain Eukaryota; kingdom Metazoa; phylum Arthropoda; class Insecta; order Mantodea; family Mantidae; genus Tenodera; species Tenodera sinensis. The sequence continues at coordinate 59,215,317 of CM060968.1, forward strand.
ATTTATTGCCTTTACCAAATTGACAATGTACTGTTTTGTTTTCACAGAGAGCACAACAGACTGATAATGTAGTGGAAACTGAGGACATTAACAGGCCTGCTGAGAGTAAGAGTAACTCTGATAAAGAAATACAGAAGTCACCAGCACAGAAGAGCAGTAACAATCCAGCATCATCTCTTTCACAAACAAATGATTGGTTATCATCCTATCTACAATCTCGGAGTAAAAGCACAATCAGTGACAACAAAGTGACATCATACGGAGCTGGTGGCTTTAAAGGCATTTGTTTGTGTTGTACAGTCCCTGTAAGCCTGCCTAAAGGCTTCTGCTTGTGTACGCGAAATGAACAACTTGCTGTATTGGGTAGAAGATTCCTACAGAAGCCTGCCAATGTACAAGTTCAGGACAGTAGTACAAGCTCACAGAGTGAGAAAGATACATCGGATGTAAGTGGTGCATCACTCATGGATGTTACAACATCTGAGTTGCAGTCGTCATCTGCAAAACAAAAGGAGGACAGCAGCAAAGAGAATAAGACTGCTACTTTGGAAATTCCAAGCCAAATGGTAAGAAACAGAGGTTAGCTGTAGTTTGTTCTATTGTCTGTATGTCATAAACCCACCTCTGTGGGCTGGTGGTTGGTAAATCCAATGTTGGAAACAGTCCAGGTATGTAAAATTGTCTCTCAAAAATGAAAACTCAGATGTTTGTTGTAATTTATATTACATAGATATAACTTTTTGTATATGTACTGCACTGAACATTTTGCACATTCTAAATTTCATGTCATCATAAGATGATTGTGTTTTACTGGACAACACAAAGTTTTACTGGTTTTAATTTCAGAAAATTGGCAAGTATGCAAATGATAAGATGGCACCAGTGCCAGGTGAAGACAAGAAAACTTCAGAAAGACTGAAATTGTCTCAGGATCTCCAGACATACCGGGAATTGCTTTATGTACATCATGATCTGACTTCACGGTACAAAAAGGAGGTAAATCTATATGCATGTAGTCAACTCCTGATAATTTGCTAATGCACAAACTTTCACAAATTTTCCACTTAACCTTCTTTATAGATTTAAATTACAGTAAAGTGCACTCTGATGATTCATTTTGACTTCAGATGATGACATGAATAGTTTATGCAGTAGAAGATGTTGTGGTATACAGTGGGGACTTGGGGAAAGACTGGAAGGTTTAAAATATACTGATGTTTATCTTCTTTCTTGGAAGTTTGAAAATAGTGGTGTAATAATCTAAACCAAAACGCAGAGTTGATTAATAACACTACACAACTCTTACTTCTATAATTTACCGGAACATGTTTTGGAGGCTGACCTTCCTCCATTATCAACTAGACATCAATTGGTTCTCCCTGGTGTGGATGGCAATGTTTTCTCTGAGGTCTCCTCTGTTGGTGGTTCAAGGAACTTGCTGAAGATATCCTTCTTGGGGATGTCGAAACTGAATACTCTGTTTCTATTTTTCGAAATTAAGATTTGTTCCCACATGGATAGCTCTTGTTTTCCCGTTATGTATTTGAGGCGCTTTGGTTCTGGCTTTATGTTGTGGTTTTTTTGTCCAAAAGTAAATGGCAACTGCTGATTTCTCCAACTGTTTGTCTTTTACGTTTCTTAAGTGTTTCTTGGATCTTATTTCTAAATTTCTTTTGAATTTTCGTATATACACTTTATTACAGTCACTGCATTCAATTCGGTATATGCCAGATTTTTTTATTGCATGGGATGGCATCTTTGATGTTGAGTTCAGTAGATTTTTTATGGAGTGGTGGTTCACTGGTGCTAGCTGAAGTTTTCAAAGAACAGAACATTCAGCTGGTACCAATGAACCGCTCCATAAAAAATCTACTGAACTCAAACATCAAAGATGCCATCCCATCCAATAAAAGATCTGGCATATACATACCAAATTGAATGCAGTGACTGTAATAAAGTGTATATAGGAAAAACCAAAAGAAATTTAGAAATAAGATCCAAGGAACACTTAAGAAACGTAAAAGACAAACAGTTGGAAAAATCAGCAGTTGCCATTTACTTTTGGACAAAAAACCACAACATAAAGCCAGGACCAAAGCGCCTCAAATACATAACGGGAAAACAAGAGCTATCCATGTGGGAACAAATCTTAATTTTGAAAAATAGAAACAAAGTATTCAGTTTCGACATCCCCGAGAAAGATATCTTCAGCAGGTTCCTTGAACCACCACCTGAGGAAACCTAAGAAAAAACATTGCCATCCACACCAGGGAGAACCAGTCGATGTCCGGTTGATAATGGAGGAAAGGCAGCCCCCAAAACATGTTCTGGTAAATTATAAGTGTTTGGTAATGTTGTTAATCGACTCACCTTTTTGATTTAAAATGCTGATGTTTGTCTGGCACACAGATTCTCAGACATAACTAGCAAGTTATAGGAGCTAAATAAACTTGCATCCACAGCTAGACTGGTGATAAATATAAAACTAAAGAGACTAGAATACATAACAAGTCTGATGCCAACTTGGTATTGGAAGGTAAAGTTATAGAAGAAGTAAAATATTTGGGAAGCATCATATCAAAAGAGGGAGGATCAGACAATGTTGCTAGCAGAATTAGAAAAGCAAGATGTTCTTTTATGCAACAAAGTCCTATTTGGAAGCCTAATCAAATCTCATTAAAGCTTAAACTTATATTATTTAATACAAATGTATAAACCTTATTATTGTATGGAAGTCAACCTAATTTAATAGAACAGAAATTGCAAGTGTTTGTCAATAGATGCCTGAGAAACATTATGAGAATATGGTGGCCAAGGATCATCTCAAATGTGGAGCTCTGGAGAAAAGCAGATCAGCATGAAGTCTGGTAGGCAATTAGATACAGGAAATGGAAGTGAATTGGTCATGTTTTAAAGAGAGAAGCAGGAAATATTACAAGAATGGCATTTGAATGATACCCCCAAGGGGTGAACAGGCATGGAGGCAGACCAAGGACAACTTGGTGTAACACAGTGAAAGCTGAAGCAGTACAGATGGTAAAAAACTGGAATAAATTAAAGTTGTTGGCAAGAAGTGGAATTCGATGGCGAGCCTTCATTAAGGCCCTATGCTTTCCCTGGAGTGACAAGGACTTCTACTACTACTCTACTGCATTCTGATAATAAATATACTGCATTAATACAATTTTTTATTAATAAACTAATAAGAAACATTTTTCACAAAATACATACCATTAATTTAATGGTATTTTGTTTGTTTCTTGGAGGATCGTTCATTTTTTCATATTTCTTACGGCAGTTTCCATAAGAAAACAATATTTGAAAATGAAAAATCCATTGTGATTTTCTGTGTAACACAAAATTATATTTAAAGCAACATTAGCTTGGATCTGCTTAACTTTATTAGAATGTCCATGGCTTTGTCTTCATACACTGCCGCGCTTCACGTTTCTTTCAGCAGCCCATCACTGGTACCTCTACTTGATTGGTCGGTACTTTCTGACCTATTTGGCAGTGATTATTACCCCATTAACATTCACCTGTCCGGCCACCATTCTGTGTTAACATGCTTTCCTCACTGGATCATTTCCAAGGTTAACTGGGGAAATTTCGTTCCCTCATTCACCTTATTGAAGATGGTTTTACCACCATTGATGACATGGTGGAGTATTTTACTTGCTCTATCCTTTGCACAGCGGATTGCAGCATTTCTCGAGGTTCATCTACTCCACGTCATGTTCTTGCGCCTTGGTGGACTGAGGAATGCCATTTGGCTATTAAAGCACGCAAATGTGCTTTGCGTAGCTTTACATTACATCCTATGGAGGCAAACTTTGTCACTTTTAAGCAAGCTCGTGCTAGGGCACGATTTATACCTCGAGATACAAAACACAAATCGTGGGAAAAGTATGTATCTTCCCTTTCGCGTAGAAGTTTGGCGCAAAAGGTATGGACTGCTGTTGCGTATGTATGGCAGGTGTCGCCAGACGATCATCCCCAGTCTTGCCGTACAGGGCTCCTGTTACACCAGCAAGCAGGACATCGCCGACGCCCTTACCGATTCTTTTGCCTTTACTAGCCAAACATAAAGCTATGGTAGAGCGTTTTTAGCTATCAAGGAATCTGCAGAGTGGATAGTTCTTAATTTTAACAGCTCCCAAAGTGAACCATACAATGCACCTTTACCGAAGCAGAGCTGGCCAAATGCTGCTTCATCTTCCACCTGCGGCTCTTTCCTTCCTGTTGAGCATGTATAACCGCATCTGGCTTCAGCAGGTTTTTCCGTCTTCCTGGCAAGAGGGTATTGTCATCCCTATCCCTCGACCCGGAAAAGACCAGACACTTCCCTTTAGCTACCGCCCTATTTGTCTGACGAGTGTTGCTTGCAAGACCTTGGAACAGATGATTAACACTAGCTTAGTGTGGTGGCTAGAGACGAATAACCTGCTGAGCAATGTTCAGTGTGGTTTTCGTCGCCATCGCTCCAGTGTCGACAATCTGATGTGCATAGAGGCCTACATACAGAATGCGTTTCTCCTGAAGCAGCATGTCGTGGGCGTCTTCTTTGATCTGGAGAAAGCCTACGACACTACGTGGTGCTATGGCATTCTCCGTACTCTGCACGGTTATGGTTTGCGTGGTCACTTAGCAGTTTTTATTTTTAATTTTGTACTCATTCGCCATTTTTGTGTCCGTATAGGCAACACGCTGTCCCAAGAGAGGATCCAGAAGAATGGTGTACCCCAGGGATCGATCCTGAGTGTCACGCTTTTCGTCATTGCCATTAATGGCATCACTAGTGTTGTTCGTAGCGGTATCCCGATGTCCCTGTATGTTGACGACTTTGCGATATACTATTGATCTTATAGTTTGGAGCACATCGAGCGTCAACTGCAGTTGACCCTAACATGCATCGCCAAGTGGGCATTTCATAACGGCTTTCAGTTCTCCCCTACGAAAACACAGTGTCTCCACTTCCACCGACTGCGTGGCGTACACCCTCCTCCTGATCTTCATTTGTGTGACACACGTCTTCCTTTTGTACCGCACCTTAAGTTCTTGGGCCTACACCTTGATAGCAAACTCACATAGGAGCACCATTTCTGCCATCTCTGTGCTTCCTGCGATCGTTCACTTCGGATACTCAGGGTTTTATCTGGGGCATCTTGGGGTGGGGATCGCACAGTTATGTTGAGGTTGCATGGCTCACTGGTCCGGTCCAAATTAGACTGGGGCTGTTTTATCTATGGCGCGGCATCTGCGTCTAAACTTCGGCTTTCAGACACAGTACATCACCCTGGTATCCGTCCCACTGCTGGGGCTTTCTGCACCAGTAGAATCGATAGTCTGTATGCTTATTCTGGCAAACCTCCACTGTCTGTTCGATGCTCTTTGTTGCTTTGTTCTTACGCGGCAAGGCTGGCTGCTCATCCTGGTCACCCTTCATTTCCACCCGTGTTGCGTCCAGACCTTGCACACCGTTATATGCGAAATACAAGTATCTCCCGTCCAACTGGTATCTGGTTTTGAGAACTGCTTGCCGCACACGCCCTTTGACTGCCAGGCTTAGAGCAGCATTCACATGTTGTTGTAGTGTTTTAATGCCCGCTTTTACTACTACGGCACCGCAGGCGGTGACACTGATGATACATGAAGATGGAGCACCGGTGGAATGAGATGGCGGGGGAAACCGGAGAAAACCCGCCCTGACGCCGCTTCGTCCACCACGAATACCACATGTGGGTCCCTGGGATCGAACCCGGGCCGCCTAGGTGGAGCATTCACCTGGCTGATGTCCTCCCTGGCAACTCCAGTGCGCACTCTTTGACCTGGAGCTGTTGGGTTGTGCAAAGATAGCTACCCCTCATTCCGTGTTTCGCCGATTATTCATAGAACTATTGGACCGATACCGGACTTCCTGTCCGGTATTTACCGATGGCTCCCAGATGAGTAGTATGACGGGTTGTCCCTTTATATACAATGGTGACGCTCATACATACTGCCTACCAGATGCCAATTCAGTATTTACCGCTGAGCTGTTTGCCATATTTTATTTCCTACTTTTTATCTCCAGTTCAGGTCCTGGAAGTTTTATCATCTGTTCCAACTCTTTTAGCGCTCTCCAGGCCCTGCAACAGTTTATCGGCACCTCAGCATTGGTTGTTAAGCTCCAGACGTTGATCTCCCAGCTACTGTCTTGCGGATACCAGTTTGTTTTTACGTGGATCCCAGGCCAAGTGGGTATTCCGGGCAACGAGATGGTGGACACAACTGCAAAGTCTGCATGTCACCTTCCGGAGTATTCCACCCATATGCTGCCCTATATAGAAGTGCAGAAATATTTCCGTCACCATCTATTTGCTCTTTGGCAGGAATCTTGGGAAGCATTATCTGGCACTCAGTTATGGACAATCAAGGACACAGTACAACCCTGGCAGACCAGTTGCAGGGATTCCAGGCGGGAAGAAGTGGTTTTAACCCACCTGAGGATAGGCTATACTCAAGGCATGCATGGACACCTTTTACGTGGTGATCCAGAGCCTGTCTGTACGATGTGTAATATTCCAATCTCCATTGCACATGTCCTTCTTGATTGTCCGTGATACGCTCGTGAGTGCCAGTCCGTTGGCCTGGACCTTACATTGTGGTCAGTTTTAGGCAATGATCCAGTAGCTGTAAGTACAGTGCTGTGGTTTTGTTGCACAATTGATTTTATCAAGCAAGTGTAAGGTTATTTTATTTCAGAGATTTTAGCCTTTTAGATTGCCTTATTTTTTGGTTTTTTAATGTTTTAGCATTTTTTACTTTGTATCAATTTTAAGCTTCAGTTTTTAGCATTTTAAATGGAACATTTTAATAGTTGTTTAGCTTGAGAGTAGAACTGGAACTTAAAAATTCAATGCCACAACTGGGATTTGAACCACAGACCTTCCGCTTACCGGGCGGATGCTCTACCACTGAGCTATTGTGACTGTGGCGGAATGTCGTTGGTCGGTTCTCGTTGTGTCGCCATTTGATTTGGTTCGCTCCTGCTAGTCAGGATGAGATCTCTTTCTTTTTCTCGGGTACGCGTAGGTGTTATAGATTACCCAAGAAAACTTCTGTATATTGTTTATTACTTCTTATATACTTTCGGGAGTTATGCCGATTTTTTATATGTAGAGGAATCGCACTCACGTCTGCACACCATAACTTGCAGTACTGGTCTGGGGTGAGTGGTGACGCTTTCTGGCATCCCCACGCTAGGAAAAACGTTCTCTCCAATTTTAAATGTCATGACGTCATCCAAGAAAGCCTCGTATCCAAAATGCTATTTCCTTTTCCCGCAATTTAGAAATGTCCCTTTCTATTATAACATGTTCTTTTATGAATTTCGAATATATAATTACCTTTTTAGGATTAAACGATGTTTACTTTATATTTTATTAAATATATCGCGTGACTTTTAAGATTGGCAGACCTGAATTTCAAACGTGTATTTAAACTATGTAGTATGACGTCATGACTCGTTAATTTCAAACCAATAATGCGTTTATCCTACAAATTTAACGACTATTATTTACTCATATCTTGCTCACCTTACAACACTTCCTGCTCTATTATCTATTTATGGTATTACTTAACACTTATCGCAAATCTCACATCCGGCAATTAAATTAAAACGTGTCTTTATCAAGCCCATTCGATTTGAAATCTAAATTTCGGTATCAAATGCCCCCATTTATGTTATTTTATTATTTCATAATAAAATAATGTAAATGTCTTGCCCGAAAGAAAAATTAAAAATTACTCCTGTATTTTGAATAATCGGCAACACTCCCATTATATACAATTTTCAATTACACTGTTTTGAAATTGGTTATTAACACATTTTCTCATTAATCTTTTTAACATGACAAACAATTGTACACTTGACTAAACATTAATCCTTAAATACTAATTACAATATGTTATGGTTTCTTCTGTGAAACTTTTATATAAAGGTTAAATTTCAAGAGTCTTTCTTTATACTTCCTTCTTTTAGTTCATGTTTGCTCACTTCGCTCTCACTATCACTTGCACTGTGAATTCTCACTTTTGTTATTGTAACACATATCTTTACTAGATCCTTTAAGCACTAAAATGTACATATATTTATATAAATCCATTACACTTTTCAGACAAGTTCTTTCTTTGTCTTGCTGTGATAACTATCTATACATCTAAATATTTTAACAAATGTTTACAAAGTAAATATTCTGTTTTCTCTCTATGCGGAGATGAACATTTTAACAATCTTTCTGAAGCGGTTATTGTGAGCTCTATACAATGTATTCTTAAGCTCTTTGTAGTATATAGCAATTCACATTCTGCATTTTTCATGAATATGTAAGTACCTGACCAATATATGGTTTTCAAGTAAGCTAACATTTAAATTTTATCTCAAAGCTGATTGGGCGCCAATATACAAATGACACTTCGAATTTTTTTTTTTTACATGAAATCAAGGTTCCAAGGTACCACACGGTTTCTTGTATGGTCGAAGGAGTTGTTTATGCCATCTTCCCAGACATTTTTCATTTTTAACATCTTTTAATTCATAGGTATGATAACCAAATTTGGATATAATTTCTGCAGGACCTTTATATAACAATTCCATCCTTTTGTTCCTACCTCGCAACGCACTTGATAACTTATGGTCTTTAACTAGTACCCAATCGCCTATCTTAGGTTCCCATTTATGTTTTCTACTCTTTTTCTTTAATTTTCGCTTCTCTGCCTTTTTCTTGAATCGTTCAAAAGGAATTTTCACTCTTTCTTCTTCACTTAACTGAATGTCATTAATTTTCAGTGTTTTTGGTACCCCGATCAATATTGGTTCTGGTTCAATTCCTAACATTAATTTTATTGGTGCAAACCCAGTAGTTACATTAATGGTGTGATTGATAATCTTTTCTATCAATGGACAATATTTCACCCAATCCTTGTGATTATGATGTGTAAGTACACGTAAATAAATTCCTATATCTCGGAGGACACGTTCTGTTGGATTCCCTGATGGAAAGTATGATAATTTAGTTTTCTAGCGTCTAATGTCACCCTAATCTTTCCATTGGCCTTATTTACAATACATAGGGAATTCACAAATTCTGAATTCGAAATCTCAATAACCTCATCTTCTAACATTGACTTTATAACTGCATCTACCTCTTCTCTTATTGTACTAGGGATAGCTCTCGCTTTATGTGTAAAAGGTTTGATGGGTATCATCTCAAACGAATGAGTATAAATATTACATTTACCAGGTTTCTCAGAGAATACTTCTTTATTTCGGATTAATATTTCAAACAGTTTATCCCTCTGTTGTTCATTTAGTTGATCAGCCTGAGTTACCTTTTCCCTCAATAATTCTTCTAAGTCTTCACTACTCTCCCTATCATAGTAGCTAGTTGCATCAGAAAACCTCAAAGTGTCTATGAAATCATTTTTATCCCATTCTACATTTTCTTTATTATCGACACTGTACTCTTTGACATTTACTTCAGTTAATTCCATAGCTCCTACTTTAACATATTCTACAAAGAATGTATCCCCTTGGATTTCTTCTTCCTCTTTTTCTCTTACAATAGTTTCTGAACTACTATCTTCCACAAATGGCACTATAATGATCTCATCTTCAACTTTCATTTCTAGAATCATGTTTTTTAAAATTCACCACAACTTCCCAGGCATAAAGACAATCACAACCTATTATAATATCTGTCACAAGTCTTCCTACAATCAGAAATAAAATTCCTAGTATTCTCCCATTTATTTCAATATTTATCATTGCTTGAAATTTTACTCTCTCTTTTCGTTTTCCCACAGCTAGCGAGCAATATATCCCATTAACTAGTAAAGACATTACTTTAAAACCACTACTTTGTAAATTATCATAAAAATTTTGTGAGCATACTGTGCTATTTGATCCCGTATCTATAATTGCATTGTATTGTTTTCCATTTACTCCAATTTTGATTTTAGGTGGATCTCCTACTTTTTCGTTTTCGTCAATTCTATTTTTCCATTCTCTTTTCTTTTGTATCATCATTTGCCTTCCAGGACTATTTATTTCCGAGTACTTATCACAATCATTACTAGGATACCCAGTTCTCACTGAAGGCGCGTTTGACCGGGTCTGACGTTTCCCTGATTTTTAGGTATTGCTCCTGTACTATTTCCCGAATTGTTACTTCTGTTTTCCTGCATTAAATCGGGGTTACTTCCTACCATGTTTTTGACCGTGTTAATGGCCTCAACCATTTCCCCATTTTCAGGGGAATTTCGTCCATTAGAATACCTTTCTACCTGTCTTGGTGACCTCGGTCTAAACTCATTATCTCTGTTTGTCCAATACCCATCATTTGAATTTCTACTATGTCCAAAATAACGTCCCCGTCTACCTCGATTAAATCTATTTGTATTCATATAATTCACCCTTATATTTCTTCCCCTTAGATTACCATTTCTATTTTGGTGATGCCCTTCCTGGTTACATCTACCTTGATTTTCCCACCGGAATGATTCCATCCTTGGTACTGGTCCTTTATATCTTTCCCTAATCTCACTTCTATTCTGATAATACTGTGCCCCTTGCCCGAAAGAATTTACAGTTTCTTTTTCTTCATATTTATTTCCAAATGCGTGTTTTGGCTTATTGACTTCTAAGGCTGATAATAATTCGATCATAGCTGCAATGCTATCGGGTCGGGCTATGATTAGGTAGTGTTGAAGCGTTTCCGGAAAATGTGGAGTAACTATATTTATTAGATCTTTTTCATCTAAGGGAGGATCCAACATCTTCGATTTTCTCGCTATTCTCATAAAATAGTTGACCATCGATTCCTCCGATCTAGGATTAAACTTTCCATTGCTTAATTCAACTCTAATATTAGCCTGCCTACTAGCTCCCCAATATCTGGTTAAAAAGATGTTCCTAAAGGTCCTGTAATCATTATTGTTACCCATAGAAAGGCCTAGCCAATTGGCAGCATTACCCTTTAGGCATTTTCTTACTATCACCATCTTGTACTCCTCCGGTATACGTTTCACCGTGAAGTACTCTTGTAACCCTTCTAAAAAGGCTTTAGGATCATCTGAATCCTCATTTTCAAAAACTGGAGGTGTCATTTCATTTAAGACATGGTTAGGCCAATGTAAATTTGAATTGTCACCTGTCCCTGCACTATTTCTGAGATCAGAATGGGAATTACTGTTACCCCTAGTTTGCATCGAAATGTCAGCTGATACACCTGGTATTGCCTCGTTTCTTGCAGCTTCATTATTAAGATTGTTGTGATTACATGCATTTTCATTTAATTTCAAATTTTCTAAGGCCTCTTTTACATGAGTAATTTCTGTTATTACCCCTTTTATTTGGTCTGTAACATCCTCCAAATTTCTAGCCTGCCTTTCACTTTCTACATCAGAACTTTCCATTCTAACTTTACACCCCTGTAACTCTTCTCTAATTTCTTCCCTTTGTTTGTCTAATCTATATGTTACTTTTTCCCTTTCTTTATCTAATTTTTCACTCACTTGTTGACCTAATTTCTTTTCAGAATTCTTTACTTCTTGCCTTATTGTCTCTAATTCTCCCTTAACCTGTTCTCTATTTTCTTTTACTTCACTACTAACTTTATTAATTTCCTCCCTAACTTCTTCCCTAAAGGTTTCGAAAGCTCTCTTCTGATTTTCCAATTGCATTCCCAATTCCTGTTGTCCCTTCTCTAATTTCTGTCCTAACTCTATACTAGTTTCATCTATCTTTTGACTTAACTCTGTACTCATCTTTTTCACTGTTCTTAATTCTTTACTATTTTCATCTATCTTTTGACTTAACTCTGTATTCATCTTTTTCACTGTTCTTAATTCTTTACTAGTTTCATCTATCTTTTGACTTAACTCTGTACTCATCTTTTTCATTATCTTTTGAAACATATTCTCTATTTCTGACATAATCACTGGCCTTTCTGAATTAGTACTAAACATTTCTGAGCTACCTCTAGGTGTTTCTCTAACGTTCTGATCTTCTACTTCTTGGCATATTCTGCTAGCGATTATATTTTGATTATATTCTTCCATCCTAACTACACTTTTCTCAATTTCCGGACTCTCAAAACCTAGAAAATCGCTATCACTGTCTTCCATTTCTAAGCTATCTACATGTGTTTTTCTACTCACCAATATTTCACAATTTTCACTATTATTTTTTTTTTTTTTTTTTTTTTTTTAACTGCACTTAAACTTGTTCACTACACGTTTCACAGATGTTGACACGCTGGGCACCTTCTTATTTGCTGGTTCGATGCTGGCTTGGTCGTCTTGGGTTGGTCTATTCTCTCGACGCCACACGTTGGGTCGCCATTTGTGGCGGAATGTCGTTGGTCGGTTCTCGTTGTGTTGCCATTTGATTTGGTTCGCTCCGGCTAGTCAGGATGAGATCTCTTTCTTTTTCTCGTGTACGCGTAGGTGTTATAGATTACCCAAGAAAACTTCTGTATATTGTTTATTACTTCTTATATACTTTCGGGAGTTATGCCGATTTTTTATATGTAGAGGAATCGCACTCACGTCTGCACACCATAACTTGCAGTACTGGTCTGGGGTGAGTGGTGACGCTTTCTGGCGTCCCCACGCTAGGAAAAACGTTCTGTCCAATTTTAAATGTCATGACGTCATCCAAGAAAGCCTCGTATCCAAAATGCTATTTCCTTTTCCCGCAATTTAGAAATGTCCCTTTCTATTATAACATGTTCTTTTATGAATTTCGAATATATAATTACCTTTTTAGGATTAAACGATGTTTACTTTATATTTTATTAAATATATCGCGTGACTTTTAAGATTGGCAGACCTGAATTTCAAACGTGTATTTAAACTATGTAGTATGACGTCATGACTCGTTAATTTCAAACCAATAATGCGTTTATCCTACAAATTTAACGACTATTATTTACTCATATCTTGCTCACCTTACAACACTTCCTGCTCCATTATCTATTTATGTTATTACTTAACACTTATCGCAAATCTCACATCCGGCAATTAAATTAAAACGTGTCTTTATCAAGCCCATTCGATTTGAAATCTAAATTTCGGTATCATGACAAACTGCCAGAATGGCATTAAATTCTCAAACCAGTTCGTATTTCTCCTGGTAAACCACAAAGGCAGTCTCACATCAGAGACAAATTACCTCAATGGTGACTTACTATTGTAAGTACTTTATATCCCAGGATTAAATAACCTTCAGATGGTAATTATTATTTATTTATGCCAACAAACTTACTGTTGGTGTTTTTAAACACACAAACTCAAACTTTGCCCACACACGGCTTGTGTGTTTAAAAACACCAACAGTAAGTTTGTTGGCATAAATAAATAATAGTTGTTTAGCTGCTTTTATCTATTTTAAGTTTAGTTTTTTAGTTTTTAATATGTGATGTTTTAACACTTGACCGTACATAATTTTACTTTTGGACTCGGGGCCCTAATGACCAAGTTGTCGACAGGCCCTTAAACCCGACACACTCACTCACTTCATACACTGCACATCCTATTTGTTGTCAGCTGTCAAAGCTCAAGCAATGTCACTCTTTTGCATATATTTGAATAAAATAGTAACAGTGATGTGAATCAAAATTTATTATAAAAATTGAATCAGTTTTGAAACACTTAACATCACTTGCATGTAAATATTTATCTTGACCGGTTTCAAGAGCTTAAATTGCTCCCATCATCAGAATTGTCTAATTGATTTTTATGGATGTTGTCTGATGTGTGGTTGCTTGAGTAGACATCCAGCGGTGGACTGATGAACTTCCGTAATGGATTTGGTGGTGGTAAATCAAAATTCATTAATCAGTTTTTTACTTTCTCTACTGGTAACTAGGGGAAGTATTGTATTCCACCCAAAAAAGTCGATGTCGAGACAGCATAACTCAAAAACAAAAAGTCGGTTAGTCGGTTGGTATTTAAGTTTAATGTCTTTCAAGGATGCGACATTAAGATTTTGAAGAAAATAGCCCCACCCTAAACTACCCTTTACATGGAAAATTTTTCGAAAATTTTGATTTTCTTGAAAATGGCTAACGATTTTGAATAAAATGTTATATGTTTGAGATAGTTTTATGACAAATGAAATGTATATCTTGAATTTTCCCCCTATAGCCCCTGTAGTCGTATTTACTCTGGACGACTTTTGCATAACTGGTAAACCGTTAGAGATAGACCAAATCATACTATACAAAAAATGTACATCTTGCTAAAATACACAATTTATTCTAAAGTAAGAACAAATTAGAAACTAAAAACTTCACTTATCTTATTGTTTTGGTGCTAACCCTGGGGTTTCAAGCTGTGTCCAGCTCATTCTCAAAGCCATATAAACAAACTCGTTGGCTTTGAGAATGAGCTGGACACAGCTTGAAACCCCAGGGTTAGCACCAAAACAATAAGATAATTGAAGTTTTTAGTTTCTAATTTGTTCTTACTTTAGAATCTTGTTGCTTCACTGTTAATAGCTTCAATTTTTCCTTATTTAACACAATTTATGTCTGAATAAATTTTCTTGTAGGGTGAACCATTTCGGAGATATTCCTTGTTATGTGTGTGAGTTTCGGAAACCTTAGAACTTTCGTGAAATGGATCATTGTTGTTCATGTTTTTATATGTTAAGTGTGCAAAGAGAACAAAATCATAAGGCTTTAAAAGATTTGACTATCACACAAAGCCTACTGTATTCTAACATTCCTCTTGCACCTACAAGGAAATAAGCAATAAGATAAGTAGTACAAATGTTTATCTTAACTAATATGAAGAAGATATAGGAATAAGAGTTTGTAAGAATGGTTAGTACAAGAGTAGAGAAAGTCATGTGAGTGCAACACATCAGATTTTTATGATAAGAATCTTCTCCCATTAAGCTGTACAACATCTTTTGTAGCTTTTAAAAGTGTTATGTTCGGTGTGATGTGATTTGATGTTCAAAATGGTTTGCAACTGCAGATTTATCTATCTGTTTGTATTTGGTGCATCTCATGTGCTCTTTTAATCTGGTTTCTAAATTCCTCTTGGTTTTTCCTATGTAAACTTGGTCACAATCTGTGCAACTAATGTTATAGATTCCTGCTTTTTTGTTTTCTGGTTTTTGGTCCTTTGACTAGCTGCATAGTAATTTCTCTATGCTGAAGCTATTTTGTGAAGCCAAGTTGATGCTGTATATTTTGTGGAATTTGTAGTGCTTGGATAGAAAGTGAATTTTTTGAAAATCATTTTGCTTTTTTTGTTGAGAGAGTTTAGTGGTTTTTTTCGTGTGTTTCTGTTTTTTTTACTTTCTCTACTACTAAGTTGAGAAAGTATTGTATTCTACCCAAAAATTTGATGTCAAGATTTCACTGGAAATGTGTTTTGAGGCCCCCTGGATCCAAGAAAAGCATTTTTAGAAAAAGGTCCGTTTGTTTGTGTTTGTGTGTGTGTGTGTGTGTGTGTGTGAGTGTGTGCGCGTGTGTATCTGCGTGTGTGTGTGTGCGCGCGCGTGGGGGGGGGGGGGGGGACAGCATAACTCAAAAACTAAAATTCTGTTAAAAACCAAAGTTGGTAGTTATTCTAAAATAAGAACAAATTAGAAACTAAAAACTTCACTTATCTTAGTATGTTGATATCCTTTTTCTATTTTTCTGACCCAGGGGTTTCAAGCTATATCCAGCTCATTCTCAAAGTCATATAAACAAAATCGTTGCCAAGCTACAATCTTTTATTTTTGTGAAAAACAATTATTCATATTCAATTTTTTATTTACCAATCTCTGAAAACAAAAATTTAAAAATACAATCCATAGATGGCAATTCAAAGTTCATGACATGGTTCCTGTTTTTTAAAATAAAAATTTTTTCCCAAACCATTAAATCTATCGGATTACTTAACTGTTTTAATAATTTAACCTCTGAATTAATTTCATGATTAAATGACCAAAAATGATCTGCCACAGCTGACTTATCAGTTTGTTTATATTTAATATTTCTAAAATGTTCTTTTATTCTGGTTTCTAGATGACGTTTAGTTTTACCAATATAAACTTTATCACAATCTGACCAGCTAAATTGATAAATGCCAGATTTTTTATAATTTGGTATTTTATCTTTTTTTGAAAAATTAAGTAAATTTTGTATATTAAATTTATTTTGAGGGACCAAATTTATTCCATATTCTTTAAAAATCCTTGTAAATGTTTTATTAGCCCATGGATGGTAAGTAAACTTTTTAAAAATATAATTATCTTTTATTTTTTAAGGGTTGAAACTTCTTTGACAGCTTTTTGATATTTAAATTCCCCTATCCTTTTATGTATAAAATCTGTATTAAAACCATTAATTACTGCAGTGTTAATAATATGTTTATATTCTATGTCAAATTCATCTTTATTAAGGGGTATATTTATTAATCTATAAATTAATTAATAAATTAATCTATAGATTAATAAATATACCCCTTAATAAAGATGAATTTGACATAGAATATAAACATATTATTAACACTGCAGTAATTAATGGTTTTAATACAGATTTTATACATAAAAGGATAGGGGAAATCTATAGATTAATTTATTAATTAATTTATAGATTAATAAATATACCCCTTAATAAAGATGAATTTGACATAGAATATAAACATATTATTAACACTGCAGTAATTAATGGTTTTAATACAGATTTTATACATAAAAGGATAGGGGAATTTAAATATCAAAAAGCTGTCAAAGAAGTTTCAACCCTTAAAAAAATAAAAGATAATTATATTTTTAAAAAGTTTACTTACCATCCATGGGCTAATAAAAAATTTACAAGGATTTTTAAAGAATATGGAATAAATTTGGTCCCTCAAAATAAATTTAATATACAAAATTTACTTAATTTTTCAAAAAAAGATAAAATACCAAATTATAAAAAATCTGGCATTTATCAATTTAGCTGGTCAGATTGTGATAAAGTTTATATTGGTAAAACTAAACGTCATCTAGAAACCAGAATAAAAGAACATTTTAGAAATATTAAATATAAACAAACTGATAAGTCAGCTGTGGCAGATCATTTTTGGTCATTTAATCATGAAATTAATTCAGAGGTTAAATTATTAAAACAGTTAAGTAATCTGATAGATTTAATGGTTTGGGAAAAAATTTTTATTTTAAAAAACAGGAACCATGTCATGAACTTTGAATTGCCATCTATGGATTGCATTTTTAAATTTTTGTTTTCAGAGATTGGTAAATAAAAAATTGAATATGAATAATTGTTTTTCACAAAAATAAAAGATTGTAGCTTGGCAACGATTTTGTTTATATGACTTTGAGAATGAGCTGGATATAGCTTGAAACCCCTGGGTCAGAAAAATAGAAAAAGGATATCAACATACTAAGATAAGTGAAGTTTTTAGTTTCTAATTTGTTCTTATTTTAGAATCTTGTTGCTTCACTGTTAATAGCTTCAATTTTTACTTAATTTAATTGGTAGTTATTATTTGTTTATGCCAACAAACTTACTGTTGGTGCTTTTAAACACCCAAGCTGTGTGTGGGCAATGTTTGCAAGGTAAAACTTGAATGGTTAGTGCACCCGCCTGGTAAGCAGAGGGTCTGTGGTTCAAATCCCAGCTGTGGCTTTGAATTTTTCAGTTCCTGCTCTACCTCTCAACCAAAGTTGGTATTTAAGTTTAATGTATTTCAAGGATGCGGAACAAAGATTTTGAAGAAAATTCCTCCACACTAAACTACCCTTTACATGGAAAATCTTTTGAAAATGGTTCTTAATTTTGATTAAAATAGCATATTTTTTTAATTTAAAAGGTGAGTTAATTAATAACACTGAAGAACACTTACAACATATTTTTCCGGGACGCGTTTCGAAGGTAACTTTCCTCCATTATCAACCGGACAATAACTGGGTTTCCATGGTGCTTGATGGCGCAGATGGTGATGCCTCTTCTGGTGTTTCTTCTGGTGGCGGTTCAATGAACTTACTGAAAATGTCTCTCTGAGGAATGTCGAAATTAAATACTCGGTTTCTATTTTTTAAAATAAAGATTTGTTCCCATGTGGACAGTTCTTGTTTTCCGGTTATGTGTTTAAGAAGTTTCGGTTCTAGCTTTATGTCATGATTTTTTGTCCAAAAGTGAAATGCAACTGCTGATTTTTCTAATTGTTTACTTTTAATGTTTCTAACGTGTTCCTTGGATCTAATTTCTAAATTTCTTTTGGTTTTTCCTATATATATACTATGTATATACTACTTTCAAACATCAAAGATGCCTAGCAAAAAAAAAAAAAAAATCTGGCATATACCAAATTGAATGCAGTGATTGTAATGAAATATACATAGGAAAAACCAAAAGAAATTTAGAAATTAGATCCAAGGAACATGTTAGAAACATTAAGACTAAACAATTAGAAAAATCAGCGGTTGCATTTCACTTTTGGACAAAAAATCATGACTTAAAGCTAGAACCGAAACTTCTTAAACACATAACCGGAAAACAAGAACTGTCCACATGGGAACAAATCTTTATTTTAAAAAATAGAAACCGAGTATTTAATTTCGACATTCCTCAGAGAGACATTTTCAGTAAGTTCATTGAACCGCCACCAGAAGAAACACCAGAAGAAGCATCACCATCTGCACCATCAAGCACCATGGAAACCCAGTTATTGTCCGGTTGATAATGGAGGAAAGTTACCTTCGAAACGCGTCCCGGAAAAATATGTTGTAAGTGTTCTTCAGTGTTATTAATTAACTTACCTTTTAAATTAAATTAATTACAACAACACTGTTTTCAAACTTCTATGAAAGGAAGATAAATAGACTAACAAGTCTTCAGGAAGTTAAATAAAACTTACACGTGGTGGAACAAGAACAGGTTAGAAAATGGCGAACGAGGTAAGCGTATTCAATGAAAACTTTGTATCAAAGAAGCAAGAAATAAAAATGTTCATAAAATTTAACGAGAAAAAAAGGAACACTTTCGCCAACATAAAATTTATTAAACTATGTTTACGAAATGAAGTAACCCCCAAATTCGTCCGGAAAATAGTTAAACTTGGCAACGGAATTGTTCAACAAAAAGCGGCAGAGAAAAAAGTTTTACAACTAGAAGTCAATAGACATTACAAGCAGTTAGAAGACATAGAATTAAAACTCTACAGGTTACATTCAATTTTAATACAAGCACTGGCAAACACGATTTGGGAAAACCTTCAAAATAATTATTTGGCAATCCTTAGTAGAAAAATGAGAGCAAAAACTTTGAAACTTAAACACAAATTGGAAAAATTAATAAATGTATCACCAAAATTTACATGAAAAAATTATACAGAAATTAAAATGCAAAATGAAAACAGAGAGGGTTCACGTACAAACGTACGTTCAAACACGGCACAAAATGGCGGAACTACAAAAACTTATTTACAAAACTTTGAGAATGTGGTTAATCTTTCTGATCATGAATTCTCCAAAGAAGAAATTAATCTTTTAGATCAAGGTTCAAAAACGTGCGTTCAGTTTTCTACGGAAATTGAAGATTATATAGCAGACATAAATATTTCAACACAGTGTTTACCATTATCTACACAAAATTCGGTAAAAACCCAGTGCAAAAAGATTCTAGAAGAATTAAAATACAGACCAAGTTACAAAAATAAACGAAATCTTATCCATTCTTTAAAACATAAAAACGTAGTATACACAAAGGCAGACAAAGGGAACAAAATAGTAATAATGAATAAATCAAATTACATAGAAAAAATGGAAACAATGCTAAATGATAGTAACTACGAAAAAATCAGCAAAAACCCGCTAACCACTTGTGTTCAAACCTTTGAAAAAGCTATACAAAATTCAAGCATAATACCAAACAAATATGCAATTAAACCAAATAATTCAACCGTACCCAGAATCTGTGGTTTACCCAAAATACACAAGCCAGACATAATTAGCAGCATAGATTCACCAACTTACAAACTGGCAAAATGGCTATGTAATAAATTTAATTCATTTCCTAAATTTGAAAGTTTAAGCATAAGATACAGTTATGAACTAATAGAACATATCAAAGACTTCAAATTAACAGACGAGGACACCCTTGTCTCCTTTGACGTAGAGTCACTATTTCCCAGTATACCAATAGAAAAGCTCCCATCACTGGTCAAAAATTGGCTCAAATCACTTGGAATGTCATCGTCAGAAATTGCAGAATACATAGAACTCACCAAATTATTCACAGAACAAAATTTCTTCTAGTTCCAAACAAAGTATTTCCGTCAAACTTCAGGTTTAGCAATGGGCAACCCTCTCTCACCATTCTTAGCAGATATTTACATGAGTTCATTGGAAATGTGGATCACAAAAGGTTTCCCGTGGATGTTCAAACTCTGGCAGCGATATGTGGATGATATATTTGCAATAGTTCCAAAAAGACACATCAGTGACGCATTAGAACTTCTGAACATACAGGACAAGAGTATAAATTTCACAGTAGAAGTAGAAAAAGACAAATTACCATTTTTAGATCTAAAATTAATCAAAAACAAGGATAGAATAAATTTCGGTATTCACAGTAAACCAACGCAGACAGACAACTACATAAAAGCTAATAGTTACAATCCAAGAAGCCACAAACAAGCAATTTTCAATAGTTTAACACATAGATTGGTGAACATCCCTCTTTCAGCACAAGAATATAAAACAGAATATTACAAAATAATTGAAATAGCACAAAAAAACTGCTTTCCCAAAGAATTAGTAGATAAAAAGGTAAAACAAGCAGAAAAGAAAAAATTATTAAAAGAAACTACAACTCTCACAGCAGCAAAAACAAAAATGATATTCAAAAAATTCACATATCATCCATGGGCCTTGATAAATTTAAAAAGGTGTTCAAGGAATACATCATTGAGCTAGCAGCAGTAAACCATTACTCCATAAAAAACCTACTACTTTCAAACATCAAAGATGCTATTCCACCTAACAAAAACATAGGAAAAACCAAAAGAAATTTAGAAATTAGATCCAAGGAACATGTTGGAAACATTAAGAGTAAACAATTAGAAAAATCAGCGGTTGCATTTCACTTTTGGACAAAAAATCATGACATAAAGCTAGAACCGAAACTTCTTAAGCACATAACTGGAAAACAAGAACTGTCCACATGGGAACAAATCTTTATTTTAAAAAATAGAAACCGAGTATTTAATTTCAACATTCCTCAGAGAGACATTTTCAGTAAGTTCATTGAACCGCCACCAGAAGAAACACCAGAAGAAGCATCACCATCTGCACCATCAAGCACCATGGAAACCCAGTTATTGTCCGGTTGATAATGGAGGAAAGTTACCTTCGAAACGCGTCCCGGAAAAATATGTTGTAAGTGTTCTTCAGTGTTATTAATTAACTCACCTTTTAAATTAAATTAATTACAACAACACTGTTTTCAAACTTCTATGAAAGGAAAATAGCATATGTTTGAGATATTTTTAAGACAATTGAAATGTACATATGTCTTGAATTTTCTGGCTATAGCCCCTGTAGTCGTATTTACTCTGGATGACTTTTGCATAACTGGTAAACTGTAAGAGATAGACAAAATATGACTATACAAAAAATGTAGAACTTGCTAAAACTCAAAATTTATGTCTGAATAAATTTTTTTGTAGAGTGAACTTTTTTGGATATATTCGTTGTTATTTGTGAGAGTTTTGGAGAACTTATACTTATGTCAAATGGAACATTGCTATTCATTTTTGATACCTTAGGCATGCAAAGAGAACAGAATTTGAAAGCTTCAAAAGATTTGACTATCACTCAAAGCCTACTGTATACCTATGTTCCCACTGCATGTGCAAAAAGACAAGCAATAAGATAATTTCTGCAAATGTTTATCTCAACTAACACAAAGAAGATAGAAGAATAAGAGTTTGTAATAATGGTTAGTACAAGAGTAGAGAAAGTCATGTGAGTGCATCATATCAGATTTTTGAATTTCATTATTTTCTTTTCAATGATTCTTTTGTTGAAAATATTAATTGCTGTGCTGACTATCTGTTTGTATTCTTGTTTGTATCCTTTGTCTGATAAGGAGATATAAACCAATCTGCGGGATAAACTATTTAGGACAGCATGTTTGTGTGGAACTGTGTTGAAGCTTTTGCTTTTAATGTAGTTTTCTGGATGTGTAGGCTTTCTGTAGATACCAAAACTGATTTTATTTTGGCATGTAATTATTTTTAAATCCAAGAAGGGTAATGTGTCTTATCCCACAATTTCCATAGTGAATTATATGGCTCTGTTTTATAAGTTGAGTTAACTTGAGAGAATCCTGGATGGACTTGTTAGGTACTACTGCAGACATATTGTCAACATATCTGTGCCAAACTTTGTACATGTGTGGAAAAGAGGTTGTTATGTGTGTATTTCCAACTTGCTCTGATGATGGAGTCAATTTAAGCTCCTGGTCAAGATAAATATTTACATGTATGTTTCAGCACCTTACTTTCTTGCCTGTAGCCTTGGTGATTATCATTAACTCTTAGCCACTCAATAATATCGCTTTCTTCATGTTTTTGCATCCTCCTATTTTCCATAATAAAGATATTATGACAACTGAAGACTGAGCATCTGAAGCTTCTTCTTCTTGGGATCCAAGATTGTTCCAAACATCAGATACAATCTGCTTTCATGACCGCACAAGCATAACTTGTGAAATGGTCCCATTATTTGTTGATATACATATCTATAGCTATTTTCACGTCATGAAAGCAAACGGGCTCTTATGGACCATGTTATTCTTATGGAAGAATCAGGTGCACCGTTGCCAAATGTGCGTGTTTTCAAATGTGACTAAGATAAAGTATGAACATGCATTTTGGTGTAAAATGTGTCGAAGAATACTATGGTATGCACGATAAACCTTTTATGCAATTGTTCATTTTTTAAAATAATAAAATGTAAAATTTTTTTGAAAGCAGATGTTTTAACATCTTTCTCGCTCCGCACATCTAAACATGGCTTTAAACCGAAATAGTTGCAATGAAAAAAATCTGGATTATTCGCTTGCTTTTATAGGTCACGTTAGTATTTAGATTATATGAATATGTCTAAACATATTTTTTTAAAAAAATAAAGTTTAAAACAGAGTGTTAGGATTCTTCGTTTATACAGTGGAAAATGTCATCGCTGGCTAATTCTCGTTCTGTAAGTCTACGTAAAAACTTCCAGCAACAAAGTTGTCAAGGAAATAACGAAATTATTTTTTATATAAATATAGAACATCTCCAGTTACAAGCCATCCATAAATCACCATTTAAAGGCAAATGTTTTTAGCACGCCAAGCACACGGCCAACAACACCCGGTTCTCCTGTCTTGCAGATGTGTGGCAGTTGAAGGGCCGATAAGGGATTGTACTTCATTGGAGGTTTTCAATAGGTTTTGGGAATTTGAGGTGTGAGCGAGTTTTGCAAGTTCTCTGGTAATCGTGTGCATTGCAGTTAAGTGATCAGTGCGCAATGGATCACAGAAGAAAAGGCGAAATTATTAAAAGTGGCGAGCGAAAAACAATTCTCTTGGGTGTTGAACCCATGTCCGATTAAGGTAACATCATATGTATCATATTTAGGTCAAATGTAAAGTGCTAACAGTTATTAAGAGAGTGCAATAAATTGAGGCATATTACGAGAAATTAACTGAAAAATATATAATAATTTGAAACTGTCCTTGCAATAAATGGCATTTGTGGAATTATAAATTAAATATATACTGCATGGAAGTTCTATAAACCATGTAGGTACATGCACCTTTGCAAGCATTCATAACAGGGGTTTTGCCAGAAACGGGAAGGCATACGGGGAAACAAAGACACAACCTAACAGTATTTCCTTCCGGCCTGGGGGGTTAATGACACATAGGTAAGGGTTGTTCCCAGATGTGCGGGAAAATCTGCCGAAATTATTAAAAGTGGCGAGCGAAAAACAATTCTTAGGTAATTATTATTTATTTATGCCAACAAACTTACTGTTGGTGTTTTTAAACACACAACCCGTGTGTGGGCAAAGTTTAAGAGGTAGAACTGGAACTTAAAAATTCAATGCCACAACTGGGATTTGAACCACAGACCTTCCGCTTGCCGGGCGGACGCTCTAACCACTGAGCTATTGTGGTTTACCAGGAGAAATACGAACTGGCTTGAGAATTTAATGCCATTCTGGCTTTTTATTGTCACAATAGCTCAGTGGTTAGAGCGTCCGCCTGGCAAGCGGAAGGTCTGTGGTTCAAATCCCAGTTGTGGCATTGAATTTTTAAGTTCCAGTTCTACCTCTTAAACTTTGCCCACACACGGCTTGTGTGTTTAAAAACACCAACAGTAAGTTTGTTGGCATAAATAAATAATAATTACCATGTGAAGGTTATTTAATCCTGGGATATAAAGTACTCTCAATAGTAAGTCACCATTGGGGTGATTGTCTCTGATGTGAGACTGCCTTTGTGGTTTACCAGGAGAAATACGAACTGGCTTGAGAATTTAATGCCATTCTGGCAGTTTTTGTCACAATAGCTCAGTGGTTAGAGCGTCCGCCCGGCAAGCGGAAGGTCTGTGGTTCAAATCCCAGTTGTGGCATTGAATTTTTAAGTTCCAGTTCTACCTCTTAAATTCTTAGGTGTTTGATGATGATGATGATGATGATGATGATCATGATTATGATAATGATGATAATAATAATAATAATATTAACTAATAATAATAATAATAATAATAATAATAATAATAATAATAATAATAATAATAATAATAATAATAATAATAATAATAATAATAATAATAATAATAATAATAATAACTAATAGTAAAAAACCGGGTTGTGAGCAAAAACGTGGTAATCACAGAGGCGCAACATACGTGGCAACGCCGCGCTGATTCTCCATAAGAGCCATTGTGCCTTCATAACGTGAAAACTCCTGTAGCAAACTAAATTCTTTTCAAAAAGTTTTAATTTCAGCATTTTCTTCAACAACTTTGTGAAGAAGTGATAATGTGTACTTCTTTTTTAATGCAGCTATGATGCCTTGGTCCATAGGATGGAGGACAAATGTTATGTTTAGAGGAAGGAATTTAATGAATTTAAAAATAGAAGCACTATTGAGAGTGAAGTATTCCTTATGTTTGAGGTTATTTTGAGTCACTTATTTACACTCAACTTCACTACTAAATTGCTTTTTTAAAGCGGAAACGTTTTCAGGACCATTCGATCCCATCATCAGCCATTGGTTGACTGACATTCTCTTGTTCCTTTTCTCTGTTGTCTCTATTCTGCTGCCATATGGTGTTAGGGGCGCAGAGCTGTAACACTTCATTCAATGCTGGTATTTCGAAATTAATAACTTTATTACTGTTCTTGATGATGTATATTTTTTCCCAAATATTCAATTCTATAGGTGAATTAATAGATTTTAACAGTTTTACATTAAGGCAGATGTTGTGGTTTTCAGTCCAAAAATGATGTGCCACAGCAGACTTTTCAATTTGGGTCTCCGTCTAGGGGATATGTGAATAGCAACCACAAGGTACCCAAGCTGAGCAGAACATTACTTCCGCTTACTGGTGTTTTGCTCCTCACTGTAACTTTTCTATCTGACCTTACCTTGGTCATCTCTTGTTCTCTTCCGACCCCGATGCTTTTAGGGTTCCCCAGGGCTAGGGAGTCTTTATTTTTCCAACCTCTCCATTTCTCTATAAATTCTTAACCCCTAACATGCTGACCTGTCATGGCATGTAATACGTCCTCTGATTGGTGATCAGAGGATATGGTCGGTGAATTTATTTTGATAATTCTCCCGGTCAGGTCAGTGAGACCCGTAAACCAATGACAGGTGTGGTCCTCCAGACATTCTGGGGGTTGTGAGAGAGCAATGTGACCGTCAAAACATAAAAATATGGTGCTCTCTAAAAAGTGGTTACTATTACTGCTATTGCTCTCTTCAATATCATCAGTGAAAAATATTGGAGAGCAAGAGGATTAATGACTTCATTGTCAGAAATCCAGCATTAGCTATCAACATATAAAGAAAAAAATACTTTTATGTGATAAATTTTACAAAATATTTAGAATAGTTGTATTTTTTTCAGGTTGGTATTCTGGGCAATAAGATAAGCAGGAAGAATACAGGACAAAAGCAGAATGTAAAAAAGGAAAGTATGCTTAAAGATTTAAGAAGGCCAAGCAAACAGGAAATCACAATTAAGGAACAAAATAAACATGTAGATAGAGTGATTGATTCTGCAGCAGAAGTGTTGGAAAGTGGTTTCTTCAACATATACATGCAAAATCTGGAGGTGACTCCTGAAGGCATTGCAGCTCTGGAGCAAGTTGTAAGTTGGATACGTTTATTAGTTACAAATTATTGTAAGATTTATAAAAGATGGCTTTTAGATGGCTTACCTAATTTGCAGGACTAGCATTTTCATCTCAACTGACAATTTAATTAAATTCATTTACCTGCCTTCATTCGTAGTAAAATTATGTAGTGATGATGGTGAACTTCCACTTTACTTCTGTTCATACAACCCTGGCTATTCCTGATATTGGGCAGAAAATCCCTTGCTATTTAAGCATGAGTGAGTGTTGTTTAAGGGCCCGTCAACAACTAGGTCATTAGGGCCCAATTGCTATTTAAGCAAAAGGATTTGAGATGTCAGAAAAATGACTTATTTCCTCAACTCCCTCCGACAGTTTTCCAAGATTTGGAAGTGCTGAATAGCATGACAAATTCTTTGGAAGTGGAACAGTCATCAGTGGGAACGGTTGTTATTTTTCAGATAATTATTACAGTGAATTAAATTTTAAATGTTTACATAATCTCTTGGGTCTTATAGTTGTGTAATAACATAAAAGCTACATAGTGTAGACAAAATATAGAAAGCATCAACATGTACAACAGAATAGAAGTAATGCTGTGGAGTATGAAGATTCTGCACTCCCAGGCCATCTTTGCAAAAATACATATAGTGACCATCAAGGAAAATAATCTCAGTGATTAAATATAGAATATTTTTTGGTGACTGTTAGTATTTTGTCTCTCTTTATACATTTTACCCCCATTTATATGCCACCTTTAATATCGAAGATCATTTAGGCAGCTTTTAACCTCTTGGAACAATTGCTCAACAGCAATGTTGTTCACTTGTTTAGCAGTGGTTTTGAACTTTGGGTTTGTATCACTTTGGATTAATTTATTACATTAAATTCACACACACATTCACCGTCCCATTCATACTTCCAGACTCTAGGGAGGATGGGGAATAATCCTAGTTACAGAAAAATTTCCACTCTCCAGACCGGGAATCAAACTGAGAGCCCCTTGCACAGACCCTACTGAGCTAAGATGCCAGCCATCTTTATATGTATAGCATGCCCTGCTGACAAACTTGATTGCAACATACAAAAGGTAATAAAGCAAAACTGAGTTACATGTGGGTTATTAAAATATTGTGGCATGAAACAAAGGACTGTTAAGGCTAAGCTACTTCACGCCACATACCGAGTGGGCAAAGGCATTTAAGGTCAGGTTGTCAGGCCTCGCACAATATGTGTATATATAACTTAACAACAATGGAAGTGACTATACAAAAGGGGCTTTCTCCAGAACTTTTCAGAAAGATCTGGCCACGTAATTGCCAGCATGTGTGTAGAAGTCAAGAAAGGTATGTGTGGTGTCATTGCCACTATATAAGTGGAGCAGGAAACAGCAGCGAGTTGAGTTTGCAATTACAGACATAGTCAGTCAGTGTGTCAGTAAGCGCGAGACAGCTGTGCATGTGTGTTGAGAATGATATGTCGCTTGTCAGAAAGAATATTCTAATGGGCGTCAAGTGATTGCATTGTCATAGTGAGTGTATGAGAGACAGAGAAAGTGAAAAAGACCTTGACAAGACTGTGCAAGGTTACGAGAAGTAAAAGTTGTGAGTTGTGATAGCCTGAAAGACTGTAGACTGTGTTAATGACGAGAAGAAAATTGTGTATATGTGATAAAATTTTATGACAATAAAGTGATAGGAAAGTAACCGGATGGATTTTGTCATTTTGGCATTGATATCGCGTGTGTATCAGCTTATAAGCAGATTTGATTCTCTTTAGTTTTACTGTATCCAGTTATTAAATCGTGACCAATTATACATTGAATTTTATTAACATGCTCATTAGTATGTTTAATTTTTTATCACATAACATTTTAAATCCCCATTGTTATTGCATTAAATTAATGTAAAAATAGCCCATTTGTCATGTTGAAAATGTTAGCACTTTTAAGTATAAATGCATTTCTCCAGCACTGATGGAATTTTTTATCCACCCCTTGTGAAATAAGCACCTCAAGGATGGTACACATGTTCTCAGCCATGGAGTGTTTGAAAGTTGCAACTAGCAGATAGTGCAACCTTGAAAAGTGCACTGTGCTTCTGTACTTACTGATCAAAAAGAATGCAAGTTGACCGTTGTAAAGGGTGAGAAGCATTACATAATGTGTTGGCCATACATAGCGTACATATTTACAAGGGCTATGCAGGAAGTAGGCTGCAACATTTATACAGGATCAAAAAATTCTTGTGTTTAATTGAAATTCACAGGATACTTCACAAATATATTAACCTGTTTTTCAATGTAATTGCCATCAAGACCGATACATTTCTGTAGTCAGGGCACCAGCTTTTGTATGCTAATGGCATAGATCTCTGCCACCAACTCTTTCAGGCTTCCTCAAGCTCCTGATCATTGGAAAAGCATTTGACACTCAATAACTCCTCCTTTAGTTTAGTGAAAAGGTGATAGTCTTAAAGTGCCAATTCAAGTAAATAGAGGGGATGGGTAAGAATATATCCCATCCAAACGATGTCCTGTGAAACTCATGCTGTGTGGAGCTTTGTGTTGTCATGCAGGAGACTGACTCCCCAGATCAACATTCCCCTTCTGCACTTCTGAATGGCTCTTCAGAATTTACAGAGTATTGCAGTAAGCCTCTACATTAATAGTAGTCCTATGAGGTATAATGTCCACCAAAAGAACCTTCTAACAGTCCCAAAAAACAGATGCAACTACATTTCCAGCTGGGAAAGTCCAATGCCGCAGCCGGGGTTTGAACCACAGATCTTCCACTTTCTGTGTGGTCGCTGTAATCATTAAGCTACTGTGACAACAAAACAACTTAATGGTTTGAGCGACCGCATGGCAGGCGGGGGGGGTCTCTGGTTCAAATCATACAAAAGAGGGCATTAAGAATTATGGTTGGCATTCCAAGAACAGAAAGCTGCAGAAATCATTTCAGCAATTTGAATATCTTGATCCTACCAAGTTTATACATGAAACAATTATTAACTTATTTGAAGACGAATACTGTTTTTACATTGCCATGTATGAAATGACATTGCAATAGTTTTCTCTTTGTTTATAATTAGTGCATTTATCTTAAACCAGTTGCTGAGGTTAGCCATTACTGCATTAACTTTGTTTTGCAATATAGTTTCATTTTTACCTTGTACAAGAATGTTGTTGTTAGCTAATGCTGGATTTCTGACAATGAAGTCATTAATCCTCTTGCTCTCCAATATTTTTAGAAGAGAGCAATAGCAGTAATAGTAACTGCTTTTTAGAGAGCACCATATTTTTATGTTTTGGCAGTCACATCGCTCTCTCACAACCCCCAGAATGTCTGGAGGACCACACCTGTCGTTGGTTTATGGGTCTCACCGACCTGACCGGGAGAATTATCAAAATAAATTCACCGACCATATTGTACAAGAATGTATCATCTGCGAAGAGGACTACCTCAGATTGATGAATATTGCTTGGTAAATCATTATGTACATTAGAAACAGCAGAGGCCCAGCATTGAGTCCAGAGGAACCCCTCTCATAATTTCTTTAGTGGTAGATTGGTAATTACTGATGCTTGATAGCTTACTGTGTTTCATGTCCACTACTTGCTTCCTATTGATAAGATAGGTTTTAATACATGTATTCCTGCTTCCTCTAATTCCATATTTGTTTAGCCTGGATAATAAGATGTGATCTAAAACATCATATGCTTTTGAGAGGTCTAAAAATATTCCTATTGTCGGTAGCTTTTTATCCACTGAATGCTGAATTTGACCTAGTAGTTTAGCTATGGCTGTTTCTGTAGACCTGTTTTCTCGAAAGCCATGCTGCGCATCAGAAAGGATGTTATATTTTTCTAAGAAAGATGTTAGTCTATTGTACACTCATTTCTCAAAAATTTTAGACTCTAAAACACATTACCTGCATTGCACCGAGGCAATAAAAGTAGAATATTCATATGCAAATGAATTTCTGTCTTGCATCAAGAAATTGTTGAAAAAGGCTCCAGCTAGTATGCAGAAATACATAGAAGTTACAGTACTTCCTCTTCCAGTTTCTCTAGTTCTCACTAGGTGGGGTACTTGGCTGAAGGCTGCAGTGTTTGTAACAATTTTAAGACTGTATGCAATTTCTTAAGTGAAATACCAGGTGATTCTTCTGCTGTAAAAAAAGCCAGAGAACTAGCAAGTAAACAGGAGTTGCAAGATGAACTTCTTTCTGTGCATAGCTACTCTTTTTTGATGACGTCCATTACAAGATTGGAGGAGCAGTGTCCCGAGAAAGATTCACAATGGGCAATTTTGATGGACGTAAAGACAGCACTGGAGGGGTTGGAAAGCAGAAGCTAGAACAGAGCTTAGCCAAAAGACCTGATATTGAGGATGTTGCAATGAACAAGGATTTTAATTACAGACTGCTGACAAAATATGCACCACTTGGGTCTGTTGACGTTGAACATTCCTTTTCAACATACAAATACTTAGTGACCAAAGGTGCAACCTCACCGGAAAAAACATTAAGCTGTTAAACAGCATTTGCTTCAATAGTTGTGACAGTGAATTTTGTGTCCTTATCCTTAGTTATTCTATGTAATTGCCCAATTGGTTTTTGTTTTGTTGAGTGAAAATTAAAATGGAAAATTTGCACCCCTTTTACATAAATTAAAGCACTTTTTTGCACCTTTTTAATCAAAATTTTGCACCTAAAATTCCTAGCTCTAGTCATCACAGATAAATGGATAAAGTAAAGGTAAATCAGCATACCTTGTATTCCTGGGTCTGCAAGCAGCCTTTAATTCTGTACCAAGAGTAGAGATATGGAATGTACTATATTAGAAGACTCAGGGGTCTCCGTCTAGGGGATATGTGAATAGCGACCACAAGGTACCCAAGCTGAGCAGAACATTACTTCCACCTGGTGTTTTGCTCCTCACTGTAACTTTTCTAACTTACCTTACCTTGGTCATCTCTTCCGACCCCGATGCTATTAGGGTTCCCGAGGGCTAGGGAGTCTTTATTTTTCCAACCTCTCCATTTCTCTATAAAATCTTAACCCTTAACATGCTGACCTGTTATGGCATGTAATAGGTCCTCTGATTGGTAATCAGAGGATATGGTCGGTGAATTTATTTTGATAATTCTCCCGGTCAGGTCAGTGAGACCCGTAAACCAACAACAGGTGTGATCCTCCAGACATTCTGGGGGTTGTGAGAGAGCGATGTGACCACCAAAACATAGAAATATGGTGCTCTCTAAAAAGCGGTTACTATTACTGCTATTGCTCTCTTCAGTGAAAAATATTGGAGAGCAAGAGGATTAATGACTTCATTGTCAGAAATCCAGCATTAGCTAACAACAACAACATTTCCAGCTGAAGGGGTCCCCTTGAACTTTTTGGTGGCTGGGGAAGATGAATGACACCACTGAGTGATTTTCTTTTGGATTCTGGGATATAGTGACAAACTATCATAAACTTTCATGACCTTCTGATGGATATTCACGGTGGTGTAGTTCTACATAGTCAAAAAACGGATGATTGCAAATCTTGCATGGATGGGAGGTGGCGGCAGTGCACGATGACCTCTATATCAGAAGAATTTATTGTGACTGAAGAAAATGGCTGACAAACATGCAGAACCAAACAAACTGACTGTTAGGATCCATCCTATATGCCAGGTGCACCAACTTTGAAACAAAAAATTTTCCCCAGCACTAAGAACCCTTGTAATCTTACTTTCTCAGTCACCCTTGTACATGTTATCGAAGAAACTGTGAATCATAGTGTTATGACTTATTGCAGTGGCAGAGAAGAAAAAGTTTTGAAATCATTAACTAATGATGATAGCATTAAAATACCTCAAGAAGCAGGCAGAAGTTGATTGGAACTGGTGCAAACATTAAAACTTGCTCCTTCAACTTGAAACTCAATTATTGTATGTAATCAAACCAAATCTGAAAATGCATTTAAGCACAGCAGGTACTGAAAGAGAAATGTGTGTGAAGAAAAATTTCCTGAGATCTAGAAACTGCTCCTGAAATGGTTTAACTAAGCAGTGCAGATATATTGCAGTGAATGGAACTATAATTCAGGAGAACGCAAACTCTTGTGAACCTGATGGGAAATGAATACTTCAAGATGTCAAACAATGGATTGAGCATTTTAAGAACAGTCATGGTCTTTTTGCAAGTGTGTGTAGGGAGATGCAGCAGCTGTTGATAACAAAACAGTTAAACTTGCACTAATGAAACATGTCATTGTTTTTGGAAGAGTGTTCAATGCAGATAAAATAGAACCTTTTTCAGCTTTCCACCCAACAAAATGTTTGCACACAAAGGTAAAACTTGCCATGGCTGGAAACTAAGCAAGGAGAGATTAACTATTAACCCAAAAATTAATGGTTAAAAGATAATTGTATAAAGAATTTGATTTAAATAAATTGTTGCAACTAGGGCAGAACAGAGAAGTTCCCTCAGCTTGTGATTGGTAAAGTGAATAGACCTTGATGTTTCAAGAAGTGAAAAGTTGGCCTTGTCAGCATAAAGCCAACTCAAATGCTTGGATGGCTTCTGCCATATTTGAAGATCTTTTGTGAGTTCTGGATTAAAAAATGAGGGTTAAAAACTAAAATTTTTTACTCATAGACCATTGTGCTGCACATTCAGTGAGTGTACCCACAAGGAATGTGAATGTGGTTTTCCTTCCTACAAACTGTATGAGTTGGCCTCAATCTCTTGACCAGGACATCAATCATTGTATAAAGAAGTAGTACAGGAAATTACCGGTGCAAAAGCGATTGGCCAACTTCAATGCCATATGCAAGAAGAAGAAGAAGAAGAAGAAGATGATGATGATGATGATGATGATGATGATGATGATGATGATGTAGATGATGATGATGATCATCATGATGATGATGAGGAGGAGGAGGAGGACGACGATGACAACAACAATAACAATAACAAATCACCTTACACTTTACAGAGTATTGCTGAAAACAGGCAAATTGTCAGTTGTTTAGAAGATATACAAATATTTACAAACTAATACATGATTTTAAATCCATATTTGTGAGAATATATAAAACAAAGCACATAAGTTATATTAAACATTACAAAATACATAGTATAACATTGAATTTTTAATTACTGAACTTTTAACGTATTTTAAAAATTCCTCTAGTGAATAGACACATTTTAACTAAATAAGTTGTAAAGCAGATTTGAATTTAGTGTAGTTTTCATACCTTTTAATTTCTGCTGGCAGTCTATTATATATTTTGCTCCAGCGTAACTAGGCAACTTTTCAAACAGGCTAAGTTTGTGCCAAGTCACTCTTTATTTCTTGTGTTGTGGTCATGTATCTGAATTTGTTTGCATCGGAAATTTGTATTTTATCATGTATATTATAGTTTTATAAATGTAAAGGCTAGATAGTGTCATTATTTTATGCTGTCGGAAGGCTTCTCTACATGAGTCTTGTGTTTTTATGTTCGAAATATATCTGATTGCTCTTTTTTGTAAGATAAATATTCTATGTAGATTTAATTTTGATGTGTTGCCCCATATTTCTATACCATATGACATGTGTGACTGAATAAGAGAGAAATAAATTATTCTATTAGTTGCTGCTGGAACATAATTCTTTAGACACTTAAGAAGAAATAGATTTTTACTTATTTTTAATGCTAATTTGTCTATATGCTGTGTAAATGATGTTTTATCCAGGGTGACACCAAGTAGCTCAACCTTGTCAATACTGTTTACTGATTTGTTGTCAATGTACAGTTATAGAGGCATATTAAGTATTTTGCTACCAAATGTTATCAGTTGACACTTAGTTGGGTTTATACTTAAATTTAATGTTGAGAAGTACTGCAATAGTTTCATAGCTACTTCATTTAGGTTTGCTTCCAGCATTAGGCTTGAGGCATGTGACACTAGTGTCATGTGTAAATTGTACTAATTTTGTACTTTTAGGCACATAGTTATATCATGCATGTATAAATAAACAAAAGAGGACCGAGAATTGAAGATTACTATCTTCATTGCAGTACATCTTTTAAAATGTTCTTGAGACTGTGAATCAAATCAATTGACAAATTCTCCCAAAAGGCCCCTGTCTGTCGGAGACACTGATGAACTTGGAGACTTCGACAACTAGGTTCAGTGTGACAACAATGCTGTGACATTTATTTATGCCATCGAACTTACTATTGGTGTTTTTAAACACACAAGCCTTGTGTGCGCAAATTTTGAGAGGTAGAATTGAAACTGAAAAATTTAATGCCACAACTGGGATTTGAACTGCAAACCCTCTGCTTACCAGGTGGGCACTCTAACCAAAGCTCTAACCAATCTCAGCTGTGGCATTAAATTTTTCAGTTCCAGTTCTGCCTCTCAAACATTGCCCACACACGGCCTATGTGTTTAAAAACACAACAGTGGGTTTGTTGGCATAAATAAATAATATTTACAATTCATTGTAATGAAAACTGAGTTGGATTGAAACACAGAACATCACTCACATATAATTAGTCTTGACGAGTTTCAAGACCTTGACTTGCTCCCATCATCAGAATTAAACAACAGAAACACTTGAAAGAGATCACTAAACTCTCTCAACAAAAAAGCAATATGATTTTCAAAAAAAATTAGTTACCATCCAAGTAAGCGCTACAAATTCCACGACATCTTCAAAAATACATTATCTTGGCCCTCACAAAATAATTCCAGCATAGAGAAATTTCTGTGCAACAAGTCAAAGGACCAGATGCCGCAGAACAAAAAAAGCAGGAATCTATCAAATTAGTTGCCCAGATTGTGACCAGATTTACATAGGGAAAACCAAGAGGAATTTAGAAACCAGGCTAAAAGAACACATGAGATGCGTCAAATACAAACAGATGGATAAATCTGCAGTTGCATACCATTTTTGGTCATCCAATCACAACATTACGTCAAACATAAAACTTTTAAAAGATACAGAAAACACTGCAGAGTAGGATGCTTGGGAAAAAATTCATATAATAAAAAACAAGCTCTGCGTAGTGAAGTTTGATTTACCTCCACAAAACCCTTTATGAAAGTTTATCGACTCACCGCTAGATGTCATCTCAACCAACCATACATCAAACAATATCAACAAGAACCAGTTTTTTAATTCTGATGATAGAAGCAAGTCAAGCTCTTGAAACTGGTCAAGACTAGTTACATGTAAGTGACGTTCTGTTTTAATCCAACTCAATTTTCAACATTGCTGTTATTAGCTTATGGAAAGATACATACATATTTTCAATCATGTTGATGATAAAATAGGCTAATATTGAAATAATTTAGATCTTTACCAAATTCACACTATTGCACCAAACATAATTATATTCCCCTATTAGCTTTTCCACTTTTGTGCACTGAAGTACAAAAAGAGTTCAGCAGTGAATATAATAAAATTTTCAGCTAAATATTGCAAGGTAGTTCTGTAACATTGTGTTTTTGTTTAAATAGTCATACCAATATAAAACTGATGAAAATGAAGTGTTTAAAACAGTGGAGCATAGTAATAAATTGAAAAAATCTCGATATTTCTAAACACATCCTGCTCCATCTTGTAATTATATTAATCACAGGAATAGTTTTGGAAAGGGTCTTCAATAGCTAAATGATGGAGAGAACCCTCTCTGAAACTAGTTCTGTGATTAACATTATTATAAGTAAGTTGTAGCAGAATGTGTCTAGAAATATTGACATATTTTTTCAACTTAGTCATACCAATAACTGAGATTAGATAGCACAATGAGTGTAAATCTGCCTAAAACAAAGTTAAAGGTAACACACAATATCATCCAAGCTAATGTATGCTAATTATAGACTCTCGCTCTCTCCTCAGGCTCCTGGAAACCCAAGGCTATTTCTGACATGGACATTTTTTGATAAGGAGCACTCGTATACTCCAGTGAAAAAGGCTACCCATGTCACTGAATTAGGAAGTTCATCCATTCACCAACTCATCATCAATGACGATTTTCTCAAATATCTATCAAAGGTAAAACTAGTATGAAGCTTGTACCAATTATGAAACTAGGAGGTTCATACATAATTATAAGCACAATAATACAATATTAATTTTTCAATTATTTTTATTCACTTTTACTTTCTCTACTACAAAAGTGGACCAAAGGAAATTTAATGACTGTTAATACAGCAAAATCAAACTACCAAATCTTTTCACTAAGGAAAAAACCATTAAAAATAAAACTAAATTTTGAGGGTCAACAATTACCAGAAACAAAGGAAGCAAAGTATTTGGAAGTTGTATTTTATACAAAACTTACATGGACCAAACAAATAGAAAATGTAATACAAAGAGAAAGGTACCTTTCACTGTTAAAACATCTAACAGGAATGAAGTGGGGATGTTCCAGAGCAACTCTTAACAAAAATTAAATTAAATTAATTAAAAAAATGTTTATTTGGGCATGTTTACAACATGCCCGGGCTGTTTAGGGAAATCCCTCTTCAGCCTAGTGTGGTATTTGTTTCTTGTTCGGGTGGGGATTTCCCTCGGCTTTGGTGCGTATTTGTGTTTTTTGTTGACGTTGTGTAGTGTAGTGTGTTGTAATTTGTGTATTATGTGTCTGTGTCAGTTTCCGTGTTCCACATCCATGGCTCCGTTTATGTGCTTCTGCCTAAGAAGATCTTAAGTTTTGTTACTTGTTATTTTATTTTGTGCTGCTGCATGGCTCATTGGTGTTTTTTATATGTGTGGTGTATTTTTTGTATGTTATGGGGTTTTAGTGTGTGTGTTTTATTTTGTGTCTAAATGTTTTGAAAGTGTTGTAGATGGTCTCGTAATTTCTGTTCTTCTTGTTCTTGGTACTTGTCGTAAACATGTATGAGTGTAATAAGGGGAGGGTTTTTGTCTGTTGGTGTTTCTTGTATGGTCTTCATCTTTTGTGCAGTGTTTATAAGTGTTCTTCTGTAGCTTCTTGTGTATGCGTTATGTATGTATTTAATGAATTGTTGTGCTATGTGTGAGTCTATGGGTGGTGTGTTTGTGTATTGATGTACAATGTTCGATTTAAATGATGGTGAAAGTTTATGAGCAGTCCGTAGGCATTTTCTTTCAAATGCTTTTATTTTGTTCATCATAGTTGTTGTGATGAGGGGCATTGTGGCTACGGCTGCATATGTGAGTTGTGGTCTGACTAGTGTGATGTAGAGTTTGTGTAATATTTGTGGTGTGAGTCCTCTTTTGTTGAGTCTGGCCAGATAGTTTAGTGTTGAGTGTATGGGACGTGTTTTATTGAGTAGTTGTGTATAGTGTGGTTTTATCCTGAGTTTATTGTTAATGTGTACTCCCAAGTATTTGACTGTTTTTTTACAAAAAACACAGCATACAATGTATATATATACATAAAGCCATTATTTACTTACTGCAGTGAAGTTCTTGTAACAGCAAATACAAAAAAAAAATCAAATCTTTCAAAACCAAAGTCTGAGACTAGTTACAGGTGCTATAAAAACCACACCAATAGCAGCTATGGAAATACTAACCAAGCAATACCCCATTGAATATGAAATAGAAAAATATGGATATTCTTTAGAAAGTGTCCCGTGAGAACTTCGTGAGAATTTTGTCTAAGTCCCACTCGGCAGTGTGCACGAATTCTTACAAAAGTTGCCGAAGTTGCTGTGTTATTGCAGTGTTAATTCAGCACTACCAACAGCACTATTTCTCCATTAATTTGTTGCCAATCTGAAATTTGAATGTTTTAGCGGGACCCGGCAGTATGCTAGTGAACTTGTTAGAAGCAAGTTGTGAGAGTGCCATGACTCGCTTCATTAGCATAGTAGATTTAGCGCCTTTGTGCTATAATGAGGATGAATGTATGCAGTTCCTCTACGACAAGGGCCTGCTGAGAACCTGAATGCACTCCCTGAATACTGTGCAGGGAATGTGATGCTGTGCTATACCCCATTACAAATGACTTCAATGGGTTTTATTGCTCCCTTACAAAAAGGGGTCGAAAATTGCAGCTGTTTTCCTGCAGGCTTGGTCATACTGAGCAGTTTTCGGAGTCATGCTCCGAGATTTCGGGCAGCGGCCAAGAAAAAGGGGTAGGTATGGGGGAGAAAAACATTCTCTTGTGCAATATGCTAAAACACGCTCAACCCCATAAAGAAATAATTTCACATAAATTTGGGAGCTTCATATTTAATATGCATGTGACGTCTCTTGTGCTAAAGGTCACAGGTGAACATGTATATTGGAAATGGGTACCCACAACTAGTCTTATCATACTGGCATTCTATATTATCTGAAATCTAATTATAATAAAAAGATATGACTGGCGGTATATCTGTGGCAGCATGATGTGAGAAATAGATTAGCCAACACGCGAGTGCATTTGTGTTTAGTGTGTGGGCAATAAAAACTAGTGTGGTTGAAAAAGCAAGGTTGGCAGATGTGAAAATCGTCTGCTAGTGACAGCTAGTGCATGCAGCACAACCTAGTGGTGATTCTGCTAATGACTGTCGGCGCATGTGCAGTAAGTACCTTCGGACTTTGAATTTGGCTGGCAAGTGCTACGGGACACTTTCTAAAGATGAGCCAAAAAAACACCTCTTATTCAACACAAAAAGTTAGAGTCCCATTCAATACATGGAACAAGAGAAATTTTACACATACACTAAAGACTCAGGAGAGCTTTGTTCCAAAATTCAAGACATCAAGAAGAATGTATACCTTCCTAATTCAAAAGAAAACTTCATATATAAAGCCAATCTGACACAAACATTAGACATCACATATTATTTACACGTGACAGAAGAAGTTAAGAAAAGTGATACTCCAACTAGTGTTCTAAAATTATTGGCATTAGAGACAATCCATACTAGATTTCCGGAACATGAATGGCTCCATATTTATCCTGATGGATCACTGATATCAAACCAAGATGGAGCAGGGGCTGGAGTCACGTGTCACCTCTTTCCTATTACAAATCTTTAAATTATTGAACTACAAACTTTGATGGAGAAATTGAAGCAATTATAATGGCCCTACAAAATCTTTTGTACAGAATTTCACATTTTCAGCAAGCATTATTCTCTCAGATTCCAGGGCAGCAATTATAGCAATTACTTCCAAGTTGTCACCAAAAAACCAAACAATTATAGAATGTTGGAAAATCCTTACCCATCTAACCCCACTTCAAAAACACCTAGTCTTCCAATGGATACCAGCTCACTGTGGACTGAGTGGTAATGAGAAAGCTAATTTTCTTGTTAAAAAGGGTACCGGCAATGTGCAGAAATCTATAGTTAATCTACCATTTTTTGCAGCTAAAAGATTAGTCAACTCTGAATTCAAAAAAATTATTGCAAAATATTACTATGAAAAATTAAAAAAATAAAAGATGGGAACTACCAAACATTCAAACAGTAGTTCTTGAGTATCCTCGAAAAACAACAGTTGCAACCTTCAGGTTGATTACAGGACATGATTGTCTGACAAAACATTTGAACAGAATTGGGATATATTCTTCATCACTCTGTCCTCTATGTGATCTGCAAGAAGAAATGGACCAAGACCACCTTCAAATATACCCGGCCACTTTTAGCGCCCCATCCATCAATGAAAAAGTTGTAGAGCAGGAGGACTAATGACTTCATTGTCAGAAATCCAACATTAGCCAACAAAGCAACAATTATTTAAGACTGGCTGTGTTAACTTTCAGCACTAATGTACAGTAGTGTAAGAGTGACCCTGAGCATGTTGAAGCATGGCCACATTATGCTGTTTGTACATGAAGAGAAAGGAGAGGGAAAACAAAAGTGGTGCAGACAAAGCAATGCAAACACCTACTACAGTAAATAAAAAATGAAAATGAAAATAAAGAAATATGTGACTTTAGATTTTTTAAAGTCAGACTCATCTGCTGTTTACAAAAGCATTTACGATACTGTTAAATCACATGTACTTTTTAACTGGAGTCAATAATAATGATAATTGAACAATTCCATAAAATGGCCAATTGTTCTTTCTACAGCTTGATTACCATTCTGTTCCAATCCTCTT
The DNA here is from genome assembly GCA_030765045.1 of Tenodera sinensis. Classification (NCBI taxonomy): domain Eukaryota; kingdom Metazoa; phylum Arthropoda; class Insecta; order Mantodea; family Mantidae; genus Tenodera; species Tenodera sinensis. The sequence continues at coordinate 59,255,814 of CM060968.1, forward strand.
AGTTTAAAATCTGCTGTAGAAGTTCTGTGTTTCCCCACACTGGTGTTGCACAAAATTAGTGCACATGACAATAACTGCAGAAACAAACAGCTGTACACAATTGAAGAATAAGATGGTTATTGACCTAGCACGTGCTAACCAAATGGTTCACATGCCATGGTGCTGATCGCTTATTCATGAATGCTAATTCCCTAATTTTACGTGCTTGAACCAATCAGATTCATTGATGGACTAGTCAGTCTGGGTGGCTTAGTTGGTTAGACACTGGCTTACTGTTCCCAAGGTTGCGGGTTCAAATCCGGCCCAGGTCGATTATTTTTAAGTGTGCTTAAAAATGACAGCTCCATGTCAGTAGATCTACTGGCATGTGAAAGAACTCCTGCAGAATAAAATTCTGGCACCCCGGCAGTGCTGATGTGATCCTGGCAATTGACAGCATCATTAAACAACAAAATAATTTAATTTAAATTGATTGACTAGCCACTATCTCAGTAGCTGGTAAACTGATGGCATCAACAATGAGGAATATTATTTATTTATGCCAACAAACTTACTGTTGGTGTTTTTAAACACACAAACCGTGTGTGGACAATGTCTGAGAGGTAGAACTGGAACTTAAAAATTCAATACCACATCTCGGATTTGAACCACAGACCCTCCGCTTACTAGGCGGGTGCTCTAACCATTAGGCTACTGTAACAACCTGCCAGAATGACATTGAATTCTCAAACCAGTTCATATTCTTCCCTGTAAACCACAAAGGCTTCATTTCTTGCTTGTCTTCACTGATTAACTCCTTTATTTGGGCCCTTTGTGCATATGTTAAGTCCTTTTTTATGTATATAGTTGATCCTCTCAAGTTTTTGCCCATTTTAGTACTTCTATAGCCTTTTACTTGTTTGCAAACTTCACAAGAATATTTCTTTTCCCTGGTATTTTGCTAATTCTGAATGTGTCGTAAATCCCATAGCCTCTCAGATGTATTTCCAATCTGTTCACTAGTAGATCTCTTAGATCCATATACTCACTCCACATTTTTCTTCAACTCCTGAAGTCACTACATTGTATTTTCTGCTTTTGTCTTCCATTCTTTCCAGTGTTCTTTTTAAGTTTTGAATTTCCAGTTTTAATGTATTTATTTCTTTGCTTCCTCTATTGCATTTCATCCACTCTTGTCTGAATCTCTCTGCCAGTCATGTATCTTTTACTAAAACTGTTTCGTTTATCTGCTCTTTAGCTACCATGTTACTTAATTCCTTTTTCCCCTCGGCCATGGGAGCTTCCTTCACTGTACATTCGGTCAACTCCACTGCTAGATCCGCACTCCATATTAACGATAAGCTACATACCTGTACTCTCTCCCATGAACCTAACAGGTTGCAGTGGCAGCATATTTATTCTTCAGTATTTCTATGTAGTGAACACCTGGAATATTAATGCAACAATTACACAGTGAAATGCTTAAGTTCTGATTGCTTGTGTATAAATCAATGTGCGACCATTATGTGATGGTACGATTCTGCAATGATTTGCTGTACCATGCTTTCTGTATTTGTGAAATATGGTCACCTAGTGTATGAGTTGAAAATGCTGAGTTTAATAGCATATATAGCTCATTGTGAGTAATAGTGAACATATGGTATTGTTTGCTTGCAGGAAAGCTGCACAGTACAAGCACATGCTGCAGTGGATGATATAAGTGCAACAATAGCATCAGGAGCATTGTGCTTCTCAGAACTGCTGGTAAAACCTTCAAAGAGAATACACACAACAGTTAGCCTCAGCTTGCTTGATCAAGAGAATAAAGCAAGTTTTGGGATACTCCATTGTTGGTTTCATCTTAGCTGCGGCTATGATCTTGCCCAGAAGATCAAAGAGCTAGAGAAGACCCAAGAAATGGAAAGTCCAAAACACAAGGTGAATGGCAATTAATTTGATTACCAGCTCTCTGGACAGAAATAAAATGTTCTTAACCCTCTTAGTGAAACTGTTTTTCAACCAAGGCCCATTTAGCACAGTACTTTTACTACAAAACTTGTTCAGCAGGCACACGGCATGTCTTCTGGACATGTACTGCATGACTTGGCTGGCAGTCGTATGGCCTGTCTCACAGTCACACATGCATGTACGTCAGTTCAAATCTCAACTCACATTAACAATTATCAGAATAAACACAAAACATGCCTTATCACAGGAGATGTTGGAAATGCTGTCTATCAACATCGATACATCTACAGCGTATTTTGAGGAAATTTTCATTCACACATATCAGTTCAGCTTCCAAAATTGTGTTTATTTCTATCCTTTTGTTTTTTTCCTTCTCCATAGTGCAAAGTGTCTAAGAGATGTTCGAGGTGACTATTCTCAGATTTCATCTAATATCTCTTCCATAAATAAATGCTATTTTACCTTTCTTTTTGTATCACAAATTAATCCTGTCTCCCTGAATTTACTTACAAGCAAATGAACAGTCTCTACTCGGAACAGGCACGCCAGGAAATTTAGTTTCAAATTGCCTTACAACTTCCCTATAAGATGATGTAAGCACATATGTATTGTACTTAAACAATCTTTGTTGTACTGTATACCACATTGATTCATTTTGAAAATACTTCAAGCAAAACTAAACACTCCTAATGTTTACGTATTGGTGCTGTTTTTATAATATGTTGCTTTGTATGCGCTGAGCTATGAGATTCTTTTTCTACCCCAGGTCGTGGTACTAGATGGAATAAACAAACACTCGATGTTACGTCACTATGATATATTACTTTATTAACACTTTTTCTCGTCTTTACACTTTTGTCGCACCAATTTATATTATATAGATAGTCTTTCCAGTTTTTTTTAACAACTTTAGAACTAAAGCTTCATGAAAGTTTAGTCAATTTTCTACTCACATCCAAGAGCACTATAAAAACATGTCTTCTCATATCAAGCACACAGATGCTATTAACAAATTCTACCGCCGCATCACATGATGCTACCTTCTTTTTGTGTACATCCGCGTATGCGTTCATCAAATAGTTCCCGTATTGTTAGGGAAGCGATCTTTAGCTATTCTCCCTTCGCTTTCAATATTGAACACATATAATTCTTTTATTTATACATATATATTAAATTTAAATATGGAAATATTTATGGCTTCTTTAAACAAAGTTAATTTTTTTTTTGTAACAATGAACAATAGCAACACGTTTTCATTACTCAACTAACTCGTATCAACACCAAAAACAAATTACCCTCTTAACAAATATTCACATAAATGATTTTCTTTTGGGGTCTTACAATATCCTGTCTCACATGCCCCTTGTTTTGTTTTTCAAATTGTCACCTACATTTACAATCTTGAAACACAATACATCACTTCTCCCTATTCCTCTAATACTTAATACTTTGTACAATACCCTTTTTTCTTTACAGTCTTCTCTGCTGTATGTTTTTGTCTTTTGTTTTGGCATGACACAGCATGTCTTTATAATTATAACATATTCAGTTACTACACAACACAACACCAAGAATATTCCTAAGTTTTTACATTTATTTATAAATCTGAAATGGTTCCCTATACAAAAAAATTTATTGAGACATAAACTGTGTATTTTAGCAGGATTTACACATGAACCCCTAACATGCTGAGCTGTCATGGCATGTAATACGTCCTCTGATTGGTAATCAGAGGATATGGTCGGTGAATTTATTTTGATAATTCTCCCAGTCAGGTCGGTGAGACCCGTAAACCAACGACAGGTGTGGTCCTCCAGACATTCTGGGGGTTGTGAGAGAGCGATGTGACCGCCAAAACATAAAAATATGGTGCTCTCTAAGAAGCGGTTACTATTACTGCTATTGCTCTCTTCAATATCATCAGTGAAAAATATTAGAGAGCAAGAGGATTAATGACTTCATTGTCAGAAATCCAGCATTAGCTAACAACACATTTGACATTTACACTAATATTATTTAAGTGTATCATGGTTTATTGTGTGCCTTTTGACTTATGTTCTTTGTTATGAGGAGAGAAAAACAGGATACAAATCTTGAGCTAATAATTATGATCATATTTATGGCAATTTTATTCAGTTCTTTGTCTTCTTTGTCTTGCAAGCTTATTATGTATGGGCAGGTCGTTGAGTCAATTCTTAAACTTTGATGTTACTAATGATACTATTATGACATTGGGTTCTTATTCATTATTGTTTAGTTCGACATTTCTTCAAGCTTAACATTGGCTATATCCATCTTAATTCATGGGCATTGCTTTTCTGACTATGGTTTTTCTTACTTCACTAATTGTCACCTCTTTATCTCTTATCTTTATAAGAGAAAACTTCTATGTTTATAATTATTCTGCAACTATATTATTTTTCTTAATTCACCTTCGACACCCTTGTGTCAAAAATATTTTCTTTTTGTCACCACAAATGATTCCTTTTTATTTTTGTCCCTGACATCCTTATGTCAAAAACACATTTATTTTTTCATTGTTCTAATTTACTTCTCTAATTACAATCAGTATTCTCATCTGTCCTTGTTGACAATGCTGTTGGTGGTCATTATAGCCAATGACTATGTTGATTTTCTTTCTTGTTCTATTTTCCAACCTGTATATAATTTTCTATAAGAAACCCATTAAAAATTATTATTTTTCATCATCTCTACTGTTCCTGCCTTACATGTTTGTTGACAAAGACTATTTTGTCCTTTCTTTGTATGGTTTTAATTTGTTTTTATGGTATCTTCCTACTACATAACTTGCCATTTGTATTCTGTAGCTCATATGTATGGTCGCCCAGCTGTTTTGTTATGATCAGCGGTCCAGTGTACAGTAGTTCCATTTTCCCTTTGTGTGGCCATCATGGTGTCGGTGTCGATGTCAATTGTCGATCGTTTAGGTTCTGTGTTGGTCATCAATTTGATTGGGGCGAACTTAGTCATGGTAATTTCCCTGGGTGTTGGTAGTGGTTGTTGTTTCTGTATTCTGTGCAGCATCTGCCCTATTCAGCACATTTTCATCCTGTTCCTGTTGTCTTATATTGCCAGTGTTCCATTGGCTTCCGCCCCTTTGGTGTGAATCAAAGTTGTATGATGGTCTTCGGTTGTTTAAGTATTCTCTACAGAATCGTATGTGATTCACTTGATGGGTACGGTCTTCTGGACTCCCATGATCATACGTATGTGTTCGGTATCTCGATTCACCCCTTGGTATTGTGTTGTGGTACCGCTGTCTCGTGTTCTCCATCCTTTCGCCATGATTGTGTGGTTGTGGGAAATGGTGTGCCCCTCTGCCCCTGTCATGGGTGCTCCTAGTATTTCTATCTTCTCTCTCATTCTGGTTGTTTGTAATCATGCTTCTGTTTAAGATAGGTGAGTTTGGGTGACTGTTTCTATGTCTATGCTCATTAGGCCGACCATTTTGCGTTTCGAAGGCTGTTAGTAATTCTATCATGTCTGCAAAATCTACTGGCCTCGCAACAATTAACCCTGTTCTCACTGTGTCTGGGAAATGTCTTGTTATGCTTGTAATTAACTCTGCTTCCGACAGGTTAGGGTCTAATAGCTTCCCTTTGTTGGCTACTTTCATAAAATAATCGACTAGCGATAACCCTTTGGTCGGATCATATCTTCCTGTCGCTAACTCTACCCTTGTCTGGTTTTGCTTAGCTGGGCCCCAATACCTTGATAGGAATAGATTTCTGAATGAGCTATATGATTCATGACCAGCTAGTGGTGGTGTTGTTAGCTAATGCTGGATTTCTGACAATGAAGTCATTAATCCTCTTGCTCTCCAATATTTTTCACCAATGGATAGGGCATTAGAAGTGGCCAGGCATATTTGAAGGTGGTCTTGATCCATTTCCTCTTGCAGATCACATAGAGGACAGAGTGGTGAAGAATATATCCCAATTCTGTTTAAATGTTTTGCCAGACAATCATGTCCTGTAATCAACCTGAAGGTTGCAACTGCTTGACCAGCTAGTGTTAACCTTAGCCATTCTAATGCTTTGTTTTTGAAGCTTTTCTTAACTATCATCATCCTAAGCTCATTTGGTATCCTTTTCACTTTAAAATACTCTTCCATCTCTTTAACAAAGAGTTTTCGATTCTCTCCCTTCTTTTACAAGTATGTTTTATTAAACATGGTCTGTGCAGATGTTCACAGGAATGTTATTACAAAACAATTTCATTGTACAAGAATTTTTAAATCATAATAAGACAGTTTATGAGTTTGCATTGGGTCCCCTCCTTCTGCCGAAACCTTGCACTACATTAACAAAGCGACGGTTGTACTGGGTACGACGCTTGGCACGGCCTGTCTTCTTCTTCTTCTTCTTCTTTTCCTGCTTCTCAACCTTTGGGGTTTGTCCCTTGACTTTACCAGCACGAGCCAAGGACCCGTGAACTTTATCTCCCTTCAGGGGCACAGTCACTTCAATTGTGAGTCCATTCAGCTCAGAAACCAGCTGTTCATCTTCTAGTGCCTTACTGCAGCAATACAGACGGAAGTCTTCCAAAGGCAGACCTTCGAGTTGTGCCACTTTTTCCTTGATCTGAGCAACCGATTCATTATCCTCGCAATTGGTAACATGGTTGGATAACCCTCGAACGTGAAGCTGCATTTTGGCACACCTTGGTAATTTCTAGACCTTTCAATGAATGATTTTTCCAAATGCTTCAACCACAACAGCACACACTGCTGTCAAATGTAGGTGGTGTGATTTCATGTAGTATGCTGTTGGTGTAGCATGTGTTGTGTGTTGTGTCATTGTTTGTGAACCTCTTTCTCTATATGGTGAGTCAACATTTTGTACATTATTCAAATAACTTTCATCTTGAACATTACTTACATCTAAATCATCATTTTGCCTTTGTAGTGCATTCACAACATCATTTACATTAGCCAAACTTTCTTTTCCTTTTCTCATTTCTTCACAAATTGATTTTAAATCATTCTTTATTTCTAAGTGACTTTGTTTCATTTCATTCATAGCATCTTGTTGTGATTGTACTACATTAGCCATAGTCTTAATTTTAGGAGTGACAATTTGTTCTACAGTTTCATTAATAATTCCTTTCTTTACTACCTCAATTTCTTTCCTTAATTCCTCAGTTATTTCTACTTTTACATTTGTAATCTTATAGTCTACACTTGCATTACATTCTGTTATTTCGTCTCCTCATCTATCAATTTCTCCTTCTAATACAATCTTATTTACTTTCATTTCCGATTCTGTTTTTCCCATCCTATCTCCTATGATTTCTATCCTAGCTTCTAAAGCTTCCTGTGTCTCATTTATGTTTTTATGTACTAATTTTAAATTAGTTTCCATTACTTTCATATTTTCTTTACACTCCTGTCTTCCTAATTCTATTTTCTGTTCTAAGTCCTGTCTCACTTCCTCCATTTTCTGACCTATCTCTTCCTTATTCTGTTCTAGTTCCTGACCTATTTCTTTTTTATTTTGTTCTAGTTTCTGACCTAAACTTTGTTCTAATTTCTCAAATATGATCATTAGTAACCTTTGGTCTTTTCCTATTGCTACCTCATCCTCACTTTCTGGTTCTATCTGATAACTGGGCTTATCTGCCCCTTCCCCTATTCCTGTTCCTACCGCTCTCTCTTTTCGCGACATTCTCGTTTTTGGATTCAGTTCACTTTGGCTTAAAAGTCCTACTATTTTGCCCCTTCGCAGTAACAAAAATAAAATGAATGTAAAAATAAAAATTTTTGATCCTACTTTTTTCTTGTTGATTTATCTCGTTACGTGCATCCCCTGGACAGTTGACTTTGCTAGACGATCTCTGTTTCCCACGTTGATTATCCGTTCATCGGCATTTTTAGGCACTTCCCTTGTTGATTTCCCAACTTGGCGACATCTCCGAAGTCGTAAATCTCAAAGGATTGTCTAATGGCGTCTTCTTCCTTTTTGGCACGAAGATTTGGCGTCACTTGGTATTTCGCATAAGTTCATATCCCGTAGATTTTCATTCCACCTGAAATTCGTGCCCCACATTGGGCACCATTTGGTGCTGTTTTTATAATATGTTGCTTTGTACGCGCTGAGCTATGAGATTCTTTTTGTACCCCAGGTCGTGGTACTAGATGGAATGAACTAACACTCGATGTTACGTCACTATGATATATTACTTTATTAACACTTTTTCTCGTCTTTACACTTTAGTTGCACCAATTTATATTATATAGATAGTCTTTCCAGTTTTTTTTAACAACTTTAGAACAAAAGCTTCAAGAGAGTTTAGTCAATTTTCTACTCACATCCAAGAGCACTATAAAAACATGTCTTCTCATATCAAGCACACAGACGCTATTAACAAATTCTACCGCCGCATCACATGATGCTACCTTCTTTTTGTGTACATCCACGTATGCGTTCATCAAATAGTTCCCGTATTGTTAGGGAAGCGATCTTTAGCTATTCTCCCTTCGCTTTCAATATTGAACACATATAATTCTTTTATTTATACATATATATTAAATTTAAATATGGAAATATTTATGACGTCTTTTAACAAACTTAATTTTTTTTGTAACAATGAACAATAGCAACACGTTTTCATTACTCAACTAACTCGTATCAACACCAAAAACAAATTACCCTCTTAACAAATGCTCACATAAATGATTTTCTTTTGGGGTCTTACAATATCCTGTCTCAGTATCTTTAAATAAGCTAGTAACAGTGATGTAAATCTAAATTATAATGAAAATTGAGTTGGATTGAAACACTTAACATCACTTATATGTAATTAATCTTGACCGGTTTCAAGTCCTCAATTTGCTCCCATCATCAGAATTGCCTGACTGATTCTTGTAGATGTTGTCTGATGTATGGTTGGTTGGGCTGATTAACTTCCATAAAGGGTTTGGTGGCAGTAAATCAAAGTTCATACACAGAGTTTGTTTTTATTATATGAATTTGCTCCCAGGTATCCAACTGTGCAGTGTGTTTTGTAGCTTTTAAATGCTTTTTGAAAATGTGGAATTTGTAGTGCTTACTTGGATGGTAACTACACTTCTTCAAAAAATACATTAACTTAGCCCCACAAAACAATTTCAGCATAGGGAAATTAATGTGCAACAAGTCAAAGGACCAGATACGACAACAAAAAAGCAGGAATCTATCAAATCAGCAAACTAAAAGAACACATGAGATGCATCAAATACAAACAGGTGGATAAATCTGCAGTTGCGCACCATTTTCAGACATCCAACCACAGCTTTATGCCGAACATAAAACTTTTAAAAGCTGCAAAACACGCTGCAGAGTTGGATACCTGGGAGACAATTCATATCATAAAAATCAAACTCTGCGTAATGAACTTTGATTTGCTGCCACCAAACTGTTTAAGTTCATCAGCCCACCACTAGATGTCAGCTGAACCAATCATATATCAAACAACATCTACAAGAATCAGTCAGTTAATTCTGATGATGGGAGCAAGTTAAGCTCTTGAAACTGGTCAAGACTATTACATGTAAATGATGTTAAGTGTTTCAATCCCACTCAGTTTTCATTATAACTCCTAATGTTATTTATTTATGCCAACAAACTTACTGTTTGTTAAACACACAAGCTGTGTGTGGTTCAATTCCCAGTTGTGGTATTGAATTTTTCAGTTCCATTTCTACCTCTCAAACTCCTAATGTTATTCATGTGTGAATTGGATTACAACAGCACGGATCACTTACCTAACAGAAGAAGACTGATGCATGTGTGACAATTAGCACGTGCACGCTGGGAAATGTAAAGTTCACACACCTGCTGGCCCAGTTTTGTGATAAACGTACTGTATAATCTCCATCTCTAATATGAACAGACCACCTTCGTAACACAGTTGATAACGTGCCTGCCTCTGGCACGGAGGACCCAGGTTTGATCCCTGGTACCAGCATAGGGATTTTATCCCCTCTGGGAGGTCTAGCACGGGGTGCACTCAGCCTCGTTAGTCTTGGGGGGATCAATTGAGGAGCTACTTGATGGAAAAGTAGCGGTCCCAGGTCGTAAAGACCACATAACTGGCTGGGAAGGATCGGGACGCTGACCACGTACCACCCTCCAGTACTGCACCACACCAATGACGCCTGTAGTGGGCCGAAGTGGGGGACGCAGCGGCTGGGCGGTAAGGTTTGGCTCTTCATGGGCTGTACTGCCGGGAGGCTTAATATCAACAGCTTGGATAAACTCTCAATAGCTTAGCTCTTAAGCATAGGTAAAGATTTTTTACACAAAATTTAGTTTTTGCACTTTTAGCTTAAAAACTTGTTATTAAAAATGCACATAAAATAGTATGACTTATATAAAATGAAAGAATGTTCTTAAACAAAACAGCATACATTATTATTCTAGATTTCTTTAGTTAAGTAAAATTACATGCTGTAAAAGAATGAGTTGTAGAAGTATGGTTTAGTTACATTTTTCTAGGTGTTCATCAATAAATTGAAGTAAAGATGTATCATTTTAGTGTCGACTCTATAATTACTGCAAAATATTCTGCTGAAATGTTAATGTGTTATTTCCACAGAGCTATAATTAATCTTTCTCCAGTATAAGATTTCTCTATTGAACACTATTAATAATTATAGAAATAGAGAAATAATTATAATTAACAAAGGTAAGGGGAATACCTGAAATGATAATTTACAAAAATGAATGTCTCTGTCACTATCTCATAAAAGCTCATTGGCATTTACCTCGCACCGATTAAAATATTCTAAAAGCTTTTCATCTTCAATGCGTGCTCCAAAAACCACTTGCCATTTTTCACAGGAAATGCACCATATACAAACACAGACTGAGGGGTTGTTTAGAGTTACAAAAGCCAGAAATACTGTTATAAATCTGCCTTTAGAAGGACAAAGACTGAGCCCTTCCAAGAGTTTGCATTCTATTCACTACAGGATGCCACAAAAATAGCTTTATAGCATGATGCTTTGTGAAATGCTATAATCAGGTCAAGCAGTGAGGCGGCCATACTTTTGAAGCCGTTCACATTAGCGGTTAATTTGCAGGATATCTCCTCTATCCTTGCAAAAGTTTATTTTTCCTATCCACTTCATGTTAATTGAGATAAACCTTTCCAAAAATATGTTCATTACATACATATGTTGTAGATACAAGAAGCATAGAGAAGGCTGAAACAGTAATCAAAGCTTTTAAAAAGAGGGTGGTTTTGTAATGGTCTTGAAATACCATATTCTTTAATGACATTGCAAAGAAAGCTAAATGATTAAAGCACATCAAAAAATTATAAAGTATTGAAAAATTCAAGCTAGTAGTAGTGAGAATCTTATAAATGGTAATGCCCCCAAAAAGTTGACACTAATTGTGTGTATTTTTGTATAACTGATAAACCAAAACTTAGTTCATAAATTCGTAGATCTTTTTAAAACACATTGTTGTGCAATGCGTAAAACTTGTAGCTATTGATAGTGAACCAACACAAATATTATGATACAATAAATAAAGGGTGCCACTGAGCCAACTGATACTTTCCTTTTTCCCCCTTTTCATTCGATAATATATGGTGAAGATATAATTCCAATGGTACAAAATAACTCATTAAATGTCAATAATGAAGTAGTTATGGACAATTAATTAGGAAAGGATTGAATCAAGTCTTACAATATTTATCCCAAGCAACAAAATAGACATTGTTGGAAAGCCCTGAAAGAATCATATAAATATTGTGATGTTTGTAAACACAGAAAAATAAATAACACTTAAAATTGCCCTGAGATTCTTGCAAAATTTTGTAAGAAAATTTTAAAAAAAAACAGTCGGAACAGTAGTGTATCCAAACATGTGGGTAAGGAAGTCATGTTACTCCTTTGTGTTTCGACAGTTGGGTTTGCAATTCTCAACAGAAGGTTTGAAAACTCTCAGTTGTATTAAGAGTGTTGTGTGTTGCAGTAGTGGCCCAAAGCTTATATATTACTGTGACTCCGATATATATCTTATATATTTAAATGGGCAATTCTTGTATATATACATATATTCCGCGCAACTTGGAAACGATTTCGATCAAATTTTGTATTCAGATAGGGATTTGCTTTTTAAGTTCAGCGATATAGGTGTAATTCCCAAAAAAATACGATTTTACATAAAAAATAACATTTTTTATTCCCGCTTCTGCAGTGCAATTCTTGTATATACTCACGGTATTTCAGAAACGTCTCTAAAGATTTGATTAAATTTTTGTATACATGCATATTATATTCACAGCGTTTTCTCTACTCACTTTTAGGTAACACATTCACATCTCTCTACTCACTCTTCTATAAACAATTTTCCATAAAAAACGTGATTTTGCACCAAAAACACTTTTATCCCCACGTTTAAAATAAGTCATACCATGTTCTGTGTATTTGAAATAGAAATGCGATTACATTTACACTGTTTTTTCCCCTCACTTTTAGGTAACACATTCATATCTCTTTCTCTACTCACTCTTCTACAAATAAGTATTCAATTTTCTGTATGTTTGAAATAGAGATGCTGCATATTACATTCACAGTGTTATCTCTACTTACTTTTAGGTAACACATTCACATTTCATTCTCTGCTCACTCTTCTATAAACAATTTTCCATAAAAAACGTGATTTTGCACCAAAAAACACTTTTATCCCCACTTTTAAAATAAGTCATACCATGTTCTGTATGTTTGAAATAGAAATACGATTGCATTTACATGTTTTTTCCTCTCACTTTTAGGTAACACATTCACATCTCTTTCTCTACTCACTCTTCTACAAATAAGTCATGCAAATTTCTATGTTTGAAATAGAAATGCTACGTATTACATGCACACTGTTTACTATACTCACTTTTAGGTAACACATTCACATCTCTTTCTCTACTCACTCTTCTACAAACAATTCTTATCATCTATGCAACTTAGATGTTTGTATATATCTAACTGTTAAGCTCAAAAACCGCTTAATCGACCATCGCGAAATTCGGCACATATTTGTATTTTTTCATGGAGAAATTTTTTTATGGTAACAATTTTACTACACAATATATTACTTTCAAATGGTTTTCTACTCGCATTTCTTTTACGTAGCACATTCATTTATCCTCTGTTTGCCCTTCAACATACAATTCATATAATATTCTATGATTAAAATATAAATGCAATGTATTACATTCACACGACTTCCTCTACTAATTCTTCCTTTACAAGGCACCATCAGTCTTCTTTTGCTACTCGCCCTTCAACATATAATGCATACAATTTGATATGTTTGAAAAAGAAATACAACACATTACATTCATACTATTTTCTCTACTCACTTTTGTTTTACGTAACAATTCACATGTTATTCCCTATGGTTTATCAACTTCATACATACCAACGCCTATACATATCGTATGTTGAAGAGTGAGTAAATTCCAAAACAAGTTGACCGATCGCCATGAAAAGTGATATATCTAATTGTTTTGATGGCGAAGGTTTTTATGCAATCCGTTTTACCACCCAACGTATTACGTTCACATGGTTTTCTCTACTCCCTTTTCTTTTACCTAACATACTACTCCCTCTTCTGCAAACAATCCATACATTTTTCCATACACTTGAAATATAAGTGCAACGTATAACATTCACACGGTTTTTCTACTCATTTTTATTTTACTAAACACAATCACATGTCTTTCACTACTCCCGCTTCGGCGAACAATTATGAACAATTCATACAATTTTCTATATGATTGAAACAGAAATGTGTAGTACATTCACATGGCTTTATCAACCGGCTTTTCTTCCTGTAGCATTTGTTATTGTTCAACAGTGCTTTTGCTTAGTGTTGCTCCGGTGTTTTAATAAAAAATAAAGAAATAGTTAAAAAAGTAAAGTAATCACAATTGATGTCAGGAGTGCGCCGAAAAGCACAATATGGAACAATTGATGAAATAAATGTTAGCCCAGATGGATATAACGGGAAATGAAATGAATTCCGGAATGCAGCAGAGGAAACAAATATGAAAACCGAATTGGAAAAATGTAAACTATGGAATAAAAAATATAGGGACAAAATGGAAACAAAAATGGAAGACAAATTGAAAATGTAAACTCCGAAACAGAAAAGATAAAGACGGGAATGTGTAATATGAAGATAGATCTATCGGAGAATACTAACGAGCGACTGGCCCGAGTAAAGGAAGCCATGGAAGAACTCGACGGAAAGATGAAGGACCTTGGTGAATGTGTTAACGCCCTGGTGTCAATCGCAAGCAGCAACGAACTGAACTCCATAATGGAACAAATGCTCGATGAAAGTGTCAAACTGGGTGGATATCTATTGGGGAGGCCTGCATTCAGCATTAGACGTTTTACAGCTGAAATGATGGTGTTTATGAAATAGTTGTATCTCGGAAATGACTCTTCACAATTGCGACTAAAATTGTTCTTTAGTTAACGTTTTGACTTTCAGTTTATCTAAATAAGTATCTTCTCCCACAAAAAACAAAATTTCACAAAAACACAGGCGAAAAATGCCGAGCGAAGCTCGGTTGCCCAGGTACTATATATATATATATATACCAAGTTAGATAAGTGGCATGCATAAGACAATAAACATTTAGACTTAAAAACTGGTATCTGAGAAACCACGCAGCTGAAGAATTGTGACAGAATAATTAAGACTGATGTTAATTAATTAATACAGGCAAGTAACTTGTGTCTGGAGTGAAGTTCTGAGTCTCACAGACCTCAAAAGTGTGGGAAAGTGATGTGTGATGACAATTTATATAAAAATCTTTCAGGGAATTCTGTGCGTATAAAGTGATGAAATTTGAAAGACAAGTATATTTTTAGTAAAACCCAAAAACATCTATTCCACACCAAACTGTCACTTGGGAGAGTGCAACTGCATTTCATAGATCTCTTGAGGGATCACTGGAAATCAGTACTGCTTATTCTGTTCGTTGACGAAGCCTGAAAGTTGAAAAGCTTGACTAACATTAAAGTATTGTCTAAAAAATGTTGCACTTCTGTCACAGATTTGGTTTCATAATAAATTTGAACTGACATAACATGATGTTCTCTGCTCCAATGCTCCATTACAACTGACCAATAACGTGGCACTCTTTCATCTTCTTGTTCCCACCCCACTAACCAATATAAGTTACTGCCCGTGTGCAATATTCAAGTTTGAAATGAGTAAGTCTTCCATTTCGCCTGCATTTCATATCACCTCTTCCTCACTATCATACCTGGTGCTTGTCTGACCACCCACTTCCAGGTCTTCCCTCTGTCTGGTCCAGAGGTCCCTCTGCTCTCCGACAGGCATCTGACCCTAGGCACCTGTCGGGTGTAAGGGTGTAAGTCCTGCAGAGGGGAGGTTAACCAGGGAAAGAAGAAGAAGAAATGAGTAAATTGGCTCAGCACCACTCTGTATTTTGTAACACAACTTCACTTATCTGTTTAAAAAAAATCAAGATCAATTGCATCTTTAGCTTTTTTGTTGACTTTGTGTTTATTTATGTCATTACAGCTACTGCCACTACGTAATGGATTTTTCACTAATGGCCATTTACTGGAAATTAAACAAAAAATTCATTTAATGATTTTTATTCTTCAAAATAAATATTTTCTCTCTTATCATTAAATCTCACATCAGAGACAATTACCCCAATGGTGACTTACTATTGCAAGTACCTTATGTCCCAGGATTAAATAATTACCATCTAAAGGTTATTTAATCCTGGGACATAAAAGTACTCTCAATAGTAAGTCACCATTGGG
Source organism: Tenodera sinensis (assembly GCA_030765045.1). Taxonomy (NCBI): domain Eukaryota; kingdom Metazoa; phylum Arthropoda; class Insecta; order Mantodea; family Mantidae; genus Tenodera; species Tenodera sinensis. Next base: position 59,271,583 of record CM060968.1, read on the forward strand.
GTAATTGTCTCTGATGTGAGACTGCCTTTGTGGTTTACCAGGAAAAATACGAACTGGTTTGAGAATTCAATGCCATTCTGGCAGTTTGTCACAGTAGCTCAATGGTAGAGCACCCGCCAGGTAAGGAGAAGGTCTGTGGTTCAAATCCCAGCTGTGGCATTGAATTTTTAAGTTCCAGTTCTACCTCTCTTCATTTTAGGTTTTTCACTTGCCTAAAATAGGTTTTTTTTACGTTTTAGATTTGCAGATCAATAGTGGTACAAATAATTTTCTGGTTTGCTCACTTTATTGAGATATAAATCATACAGCATACAGATAATCCATTTTACTGTCTATTTTGTTGACTACTTTTGGCATTGCAATATATAACTGCATACATACCCAAATTTTCTGGTATGAATGACTTCCTTTTATCACGTAACACATTCTTGTATGAAGAAAAAGTTCTTTCAACGGAACATGATGTCATAGGAGCGTAGATCATTGATGCTAATGCTACAAGTTCTAGGAATGTTTCTCCGGTATACTTTTCACCCTGCTATATTGAAGAGATGACTTTCACATTATTAAATCCAGGATTACATTGAATAATTCTCTGCGGCTTTGAAGAACACGCAACTCCCACTGGTCCAGGTATTTCTTTTCTGGAAACATTGTCGAAGATATCCATAGCACTTTTGAGTGACAGGGTTGCGCTTTCCAATGTGATGATAGCTTCTGGAATACAATAAAAATGCGCCTTAATATACGCAAGGGAAGTGACGATGGTAGGAGCCTTGATCGATTTCTTGGCCTTGGCGATGCAGGAAGCATCCGTTTCATCAAAGTCGTTTACTATAGTTTTAATGTCATTTAGGTGTTCAGCATAGTAGGCAGCAGACAGCCAAGTTCCCCAGGGGGTAAATATCGGCTCTGGTGGAAGAGGAGTTGCCGGTAGCTCCTCTTTGAATAACTGTATACGTGTTGGGGCTTTCCAGAGAACCTTCTTGACCGAAGATATCACACTGTTCACATCATCAAAATGACTTTTAACTTCCTCCACAAGGTGGTGTAGGCCATGAGCCAAGCATGTAACATGCAGCATGCTTGGATAGAAGGACCGGAGAACTTCCCCTGCCTTCAACATGCAGGCAGCATTATCTGTCACCAGGGTTGCCAACTCGTACGATAATTATGGGAGCATATGATAATTTTAATGTTTGTACAATGATTGCCAATCCGTATGATAATTATGGGGGTGTAGGATAATTTGAATGTATGATAGTCTGATATCTGCAAAATAGCATTTTCACTGGTTTGTTCCACCAGCGAAATTAAACTAATTACATATAGCTACACCACTTTTGCCCTCATGGCCTGTCTCGACTCCATAGCATCTGTTTCCAACCCTACTAAGCCTGCTACTCTTTATCCTCTTATTGCCAGTGTGCCCAGGCCTGATAATCTCAATGAAGAAGGCACTGTTCAGAAAATTCATGATCAATGGAGAAAAGTCGGAATACATGATATTCTGAGTGAAATAAAGAACATGCCTGAACCTGACAGTTTCTGGAGTGCTGTGTTAAACACATGTATCACCTTGGTGGAGGTACTGATTTCCAAGAACTGTACTTCATCCAGCCTCAGATCCACAACTTGTATCCCTCCGCAATAATGTGGTGGTTGTATCAGCTGCAACTAACAAAACCACGTGAACTCATGCATCGTCGTGTTTATGTTGCAACATAACGATATTTATGTGCTGCTATCGCATTGCATTCAAGGAGTCTTTACCAGGGTTATATAACATCTTGAAAACTAACATATAATTGCCAACATTTAATGTACTATATTTTATGGTGTGCTTTGGTTTCAGTGCATCAAGTGCAGATCTAAGGGTGGAGCAGTTATAGCGGCCTTTGCATTATCAGTGGTTTCCTTGCCCCACAGAAGCACTTCTTTTGAAAGTTTTTTTCTAACCTGGGTTTAATAAAAACCAAAGTTAGAAACAGATTGGCACTAGATACAGTAAATGAACTCAGCTTATGAAAGAACGTGGTAGATCTCAAAATCTGCAAGTCACCGAGAAGATGTTAAGGTTTATCTCAACAACAAATTTGTACAATGCTGCAATGGTTGAGGAAGATGAACTTTCAGTTGAATAGTGCGAGAAATATAAGTGCTAAAGTTGTAATATTTGTTGAGGTCATCGATCTTGTAAGTGGATATAATAAACATCATTACTCTGATATTTTCATAAGTATTATACTGATATTTTTATTGTTGTAGCATTTGGCTTATGATGTACGATAATTTTGAATCCAAGTCTATAATTTTCAGTGGCTGGTATGATAATTTTACTTTTAAATGTTGGCAACCTTGTCTGTCACTAACAATAAGAACTTACTATCCCGATTCTCTTCTGGCCAAATATGCCTAAAGGGCTCTTCTTCAGAAAGAGTCCCGAAGCACTTGCCGGCCAAATTCTAAGTCCGAAGCTACTTACTGCGCATGGGCCGACAGTCGTTAGCAGAATCGCCACTAGGTTGCACTGCATGCGCTACCTGTCACTAGCAGACGATTTTCACATTTGCTAACATTGCTTTTTCAACCACACTAGTTTTTGTTGCCAACACACCAAACACTCGCACGCGCATTGGTTAATCTATACCATCAGCACTACTCCATACAATTCTTGTGTACATTATCGTTATTGCCTACACAGATATATCGCTAGTGCGACTCCATACTATTGTTGTGTACATTATCGTTATTGCCTTGTTACTGGGTCCACGAAATGCTGGCTCGTTTTATTTATTTTTTTTTTTTTTCCGAGTGGAGAAAAAATCCATTTACGGAGCCCCATGCGCTGGGATGGCACATAGGGGGGACTGTAGGCTTTGCCCTAGGGCACTTCCCTCTAAAAAGACTCCACTGGAAGCACTGAATTAACACTAATTAATTAATTAAAACTAATTAATTTTTGAGAGGTAGAACTGGAACTTAAACATTTAATGCCACAACTGGGATTTGAACCACAGACCTTCCGCTTACCGGGCGGCTGCTCTACCACTGAGCTATTGGTAAACCACAAGTTCCAGTTCTACCTCTAAAACTTTGCCCACACACGGCTTGTGTGTCTAAAAACACCAACAGTAAGTTTCTTGGCATAAATAAATAATAATTAATTTTTGTTATGGGGTGTAGCACGGCATCACATTCCCTGCATAGCATTCAGGTTCTCAGCAGGCCCTCGTCGTAGAGGAATTGTATACATTCTTCCTCATTATAACACAAAGGCGCTAAATCTACTATGCTAATGAAGCGATTCATGGCACCCTCACAGCTTGCTTCTAACAAGTTCACTAGCATACTGCCGGGTCCCGCTAACACATTCAAATTTAAGATTGGCAACAAATTAATGGAGAAATAGTGCTGTTGGCACCGCTGAATTAACACTGCAACTTCGGCAACTTTCGTAAGAATTCGCTCACACTGAGCGAAATTCTCACGAAACTCTCACGGGACTCTTTCTAAAGAATATCCTGCCTAAAGCGTGCCTCACTGCACAGACTATTGTGCTGTTGTTAGTTTTTTCTATTTCTTTACAAAGAATTAGATGAGGGTTACCTGGTTCTTTTGGGTCCAGCTTCCCTACTACCACATTTACAATGAAGCGACCGCAACTATCAGTTGTCTCATCAACAGAACACCAGATATAGTGATCCCTTATATCTTTCTTATTTCATGAGTGTGTTCTGGTAAACAGGAACCAAATAATTCTTCCTTACAGTGGATTCATTAGGTATAATGCGGCCACTGATCTCTTCTAAAAATGTTTTCATGGTTGGGTTCGTTAGCAGGTTCCATGGGACATTAGCAGATACCAACACCTGGCAGAGGTGAAGGTTAAAGTTATCTTCAGGTTTGCCAACTGTGGAACAAACAAGTATCTGCCTACTGATGCTGCTGGACATATTTCTCCTAGCAACACTAGCAATATGCAAAGCTGCAGATTTGTTCTGCTCAATATGTGATTTCTTCTCACATTTAACCTGAAATTAAAAATATGATCGTAAATACACTTCTGCAAGTGTGCTACAGTATTTGTAAATACACTTCAGTAAGATAATGCATGCAGTTTTTAGGTTATTTACGATTTAGGCATTGTTCTGCTATATAACAATTCAAGTTCAAAAGTATTGTAGCAACCATGCACCATACATCCTCCTTGTTGAACTCTCTTCTTACAACTGCAAGCTCCTCCTTACCAATCTGTGCTCCTGACCTTCTGCTTACTGCCTCAAGGAGTCACCAGATGTTACATATGCAATGGGATGTGCTGCATCTTAGCGTATTACACTGAACTATCTCAGTCCTAATGTTTGTAGTGGTAGAAATAATATTTATACAATAGATTTCCAAGGAAAAATGACATAATTTGAATAAGGAAAAATGACTATTTTGGTCATTTTAGGTCTCAACCCTTCAAATAGGCATTTTTAGCTGCAATAAAAGTCATATATTCTGCTTCAGAATGTGTGAAATGAACATACGTCTTGAAATTAGTTAATTAAATGGCAAGGAAAAAAATAGGTTAAATCCTAAAAATCTGGGCCCTAGTAATCACCTTTTACATACCTGTTATACATGTTTAGTTTGTGAACATTTGCTTTCTGCCTTTTCACTAATCTTATCCTTCTCCCACCCTCCCCTTTAACTTTTTATTTCCTGCCTTATTTCATCTCCCATGTTTATTCACTTTCCCTCTTTCTCAACTTTTCTTATCAGCTTCTCTCTTGTAACTCTTATTAATCGGTTTACATTATACACTTCACTAATCTTCATTATCCAATTTCACTGCATCACTATAACCTCACTGTCACCATATATAAAAGCTCTCTGCTTCGTCATTTATGGATTACTCAACCATTTTCTTAAGCTTGTTACTCCTTGTGAAATACCCCTTTCTTTCTTTCTCTCCTGCTTAGTCCTCCCCTTCCCTCATCCTCTTTGATCCTTAGCTATTTCATCCATCATTGTTTCTGTAGCTGTTCATGAGTACACCTTTTTCACTTCCTCCTGATTATCCACCGTTATCATCTCCTTCTTTGGCTGTTTCCCCTCTTTCCTTCTCACTCCACTGTCTAGCGTGTCCCCACCTTACTTTTTCCTTACACTTACCTTGATGTTCACTTGTTATTGCATATACACATGCTGCAAAATGCTGAGTAGTCATTCCTTCAGTGCTAACCGACATACTTCCTGTTGCTGCTTGTTCTTTTCCTCATCTTTTTTGGTTCAATGACTGCTGTTCCTGGCTCTGCCTGTCGCTTGGTCTGTTTTTTCTCTCTGCTGCCTGGTCAACTGTGTACAATTTAAAGTTTTTAATGTATACCTTCTTGCCTTCATTTCTTGCTTGTCTTCTGTGATCAATTAACTCCTTCATTTGTGCTCTTTGTGCATACATTAGGTCCTTGTTGATGTAAGTAGTTGATCCTCTCAATTTTGTTGCCTGTTTTAGCACTTCTATAGCTATTTTCATGTTTGTGAACTTAACAAGGATATTCCTTTCCCCTGGTGTTTTGCCTATTCTGAATGTATCGCAAACCTCATAGCCTGTCAAATGTATTTCCAATCTGTTCACTAGTAGATGTCTTAAATCTTGATATACTCCCACTCCATGTTTTTCTTCAACTCCTGATTGTATCTTCTGCTTTTGGCCTCCATTTTTTCCATTGGTCTGTTTTAAGTTCTGAATTTCCTGTTTTAACATTTCCATTTCTTTGTTTCCCCTATTGTATTTCATCCACTCTTGTCTCAAGTCTCTCTGCCAGTCCCTTACCTCTTACTAAAACTGTTTCATTTATCTGCTGTTTAGCTGCCATGTCACTTAACTCCTTTTTCCCCCTCTGCTGCAGGAACTTCCTTCACTGTGCATCCGGCCACCTCCACTGCTAGATTCGTACTCTATTTATTTCATGATTAAATGGCCTAAAATGATAAGTCAGCTGATTTATCTGTCAACAAATTATAATAAATTTATTAGTGACTAATACCTATCTTTTCTAATGATGTATTTTCCAACAGGATTAGTTTTGCAAATCAATCATATACATTGCCAGCCTGAATGTTTTGTTTAGTTGTTTCTTTTACTGCCAAAGGTGATAGATTCTTTCCTATTGTATTATCAATTACTGAAAGCAAAACAAATTTATGTTGTTAGCTAATGCTGGATTTCTGACAATGAAGTCATTAATCCTAAAACAAATTTATTGACAGAATCAATCTGCAGTATTTCAAAATTCATTATACAATTCTTATTTTTCAATTTTTGTTTTATTAAAATAAGACAGACTGAAAGTTAGTTCACAACAAATGTAGATCTTGTTGAAACAGGCAATTTATGCCAAATAAATTGCTTGCGGCATTAACCATTTCCAAGATATTCTTTATTATTGGCTTGGATTGTCAAATATACACTTATCTACTGCAAAGTCACTATTAATTGTTTTTTCAGGGTCATACAAAGAGTGTGGAATTTCAAAAGGAACTCATTATGATCACTCTTAAAAGATTTAACTGGCACTTAAGCCTACTGTATTCCCTTTATACCTATAAGATGTGTAATAAACCATTTCTGTAAATGTTCAATTCATTTATCAAGAAGCAGGTAGAAGAATGGCAGAATAGTTTGTTAAAGAGTGGGTAGAGGGATAGTCTCAAAAAGTAACACCTAAGATCCTTTTCACTTTGTGCAGGTGCCTGTCCCAGTCCCCAGAAGAAGTAAGACCAGTGAAGCTGCAAGTATGCATTAAGGTTTCTCAAAAGAAGTCATGAAAGAACAATAAAAATTGTGCATCAAGAAACAGTTTAGTGCCTTTAAGAGTGTGTCACACAGGTATTCTGTTGTAGCATGGTGAGTCAACTAAAACTAACATTGCAAATAGGAATTGAAAAACGACTTTCACAAACATGAAGGTAGGGGAGGGGCTCATTAATATAGGTGATGTAGGCCATTCAAAACTGTCAGCAAATGTGTTTCAACATAAACATATGTTTTTCTAAATTGAAACCTCATATAGCTTTTGATGCAATTGATAACATACAAACAGAAAATAACATTAAGTTTGTTGCATTGCAATAGGTCAATTACATCCGGAGAGATTGTAAGTTAAAATTGACGCTTGATATACTACAAAACACACATCAGTTGCACAGCCTGGGGTTCAGCTTTGTCACTGAACTTTAAGCACGAACTTTGCGTTGCCATTAATCCTGTGTAATTGACGTATTAGAATATAATAAAAGCTTTTCTTAATGTTATATTTCCTTTTATTAGTTAGGCTGGAAATACATGATTTCCAGTTCATGTACCACACACATCAGAAACTTGCTTCATCATCTGCTAAAGGACTCTATACTGAACATAGAAATTAGGGCTTTACCAGATTAATTGTGAAACTATAGGAAAAATAAAATGAAATGTGCAAATCAGACTAAAGAACAAGTAAGAAATTTAAAGATTTGGCAAATAGACAAATCTGCAGTAGCTTACCTTTGGCCAACATAATCTTATATATTTAAATAAGCAATTCTTGTATATATATTTATTTATTCCGCGTAACTTGGAAACGGTTCTAAAGATTTCCATCAAATTTTGTATTCAGACAGGGTTTTGCTTTCTAAGTTCATCTATTTAGGTGTAATTCCCGAAAAAACACGATTTTACATTTAAAAATAACATTTTTTATTCCTGCTTCTACAGTGCAATTCTTGTATATATATTCCCGGTATTTCAGAAACGGCTCTGAAGATTTGGTTAAATTTTTGTATACATGCATATTATATTCACGGTGTCTTCTCTACTCACTTTTAGGTAACACATTCACATCTCTTTCTCTACACACTCTTCTATTAACAATTTTCCATAAAAAACGTGATTTTACAACATAAAAAGAAAAACATTTTTATCCCCAGTTTTAAAATAAGTCATACCATGTTCTGTATGTGTGAAATAGAAATGCTACATATTACATGCACACTGTTTTCTCTACTTACTGTTGGGTAACACATTCATAACTTTTTCTCTACTCACTCTTCTAGAAATAAGCCATGCAATTTTCTGTATGTTTGAAATGGAGATGCTGCATATTACATTCACAGTGGTTTCTCTACCTAAGTACTTTTAGGTAACACATTCACATCTCTTTCTCTATTCACTCTTCTATAAACAATTTTCCATAAAAAACATGATTTTACACCAAAAATCATTTTTATCTCCAATTTTAAAATAAGTCATACCATGTTCTATATGTTTGAAATAGAAATGCTATTACATTCACACTGTTTTCTCCTCTCACTTTTAGGTAACACATTCACATCTCTTTCTCTACTCACTCTTCCACAAATATGTCATACAATTTTCTGTATGTTTGAAATAGAAATGCTGTATATTACATTCACAGTGGTTTCTCTACTTACTTTTAGGGAACACATTCGCATCTGTTTCTCTACTCACTCTTCTACAAACAATTCCTATCACCTATATATATACAAATTGGATGTTTGTATATATGTAACTGTTAATCTCTAAAACCGCTTAATCAATCACCGCAAAATTTGTATATGTATTTTTTCATGGAGAAATTTTTTATGGTAACAATTTTACTACACAATATATTACTTTCAAATTATTGTCTACTTGCTTTTCTTATGTAGTACATTCATCTATTCTCTGTTTGCCCTTCAACATACAATTCATATAATTTTCTATGATTGAAATATAAATGCAACGTATTACATTCACATGATTTCCTCTACTAATTCTTCCTTTACGAGACAGGATCAGTCTTCTTTCGCTACTCGCACTTGAACATACAATTCATACAATTTGCTATATGTTTGAAACAGAAATGCAACGTATTACATTTATACTATTTTCTCTATTCAGTTTGGTTTTACATAACAATTCACATGTTATTCCTATTGTTTATCAACTCCATACATACCAGTACCTGTACATATTGTATGTGGAAGAGTGAGTCAACTCTAAACCCGGTTGACCGATCGCCATGAAAATTGACATATCTAAGTGTTTTCATGTCGAAGGTTTTTATGAAATCCATTTTACCACGGAACATATTACGTTCACATGGTTTTCTCTACTCCCTTTTCTTTTACCTAACATACTACTCCCTCTTCTACAAACAGTCCATACATTTGAAATATAAGTGCAACGTATAACATTCACATGGTTTTTCTACTCATTTTTCTTTAGTAAAACACAATCATATTTCTTTCACTACTTCCCCTTCATGAAAAATTACGAACAATTCATACAATTTTCTATGTGATTAAAACAGAAATGCGCAGCACATTCACATGGCTTTATCAACCAGCTTTTCTTCCTGTAGTCTTTATTGTTCAACAGTGCTTTTGCTTAGTGTCACTCCGGTGTTTTAATAAAAAAATAAAGAAGTTGTTAAAAAAGTAAAGTAATCACAATTGGTGTCAGGAGTGAGACGGAAAGCACAATATGGAACAGTTGATGAAACAAATGTTAGCCAAGATGGACATAATGGGGAATGAAATGAATTCTGGAATACGGCAGAGGAAACAAATATGAAAGCCGAATTGGAAAAAAGTAAGCTACGGAATAGAAAATAGGGGAACAAAAATGGACAAAATGGAAACAAAAATAGAAGCCAAATTGAAAATGTAAACTCTGAAACAGAAAAGATGAAGGCGGGAATGTCCAATATGAAGATAGATCTATCGGAGAATGCTAACGAGTGACTGGCCGGGGTTAAGGAAGCCATGGAAGATCTCGACGGAAATATGAAAGACGTTGGTCAACGTGTTAATGCCCTGGAGTGAATCGCAGCACCAAAGAACTGAACTGCATAATGGAACAAATGCTCGACAAAAACCTCAAACTAGGTGTATATCTATGGGGCAGGCCTGCGTTCAACAGCAGACGTTTTACAGCTGAAATTATGGTGTTTATGAAATATTTGTGTGTATTTCTATATCTCTTGTATCTCGGAAATGACTCTTAACAATTGCGACAAAAATTATTATTTAGTTAATGTTTTGCCTTTCAAGTTTATCTAAGCATCTTCTCGCCCTCCCCCCCCCCCCCCCCACCCCCAAAAAAAAGAATTTAACAAAAGCAGACGAAAACCGCTGAGCAAAGCTCGGTCGCCCAGGTACTGCTAAATTAAACAGGAAATAAAGCTTTTAAAATATGCCAAAACACCAGCAGAACCCATAGTATGAGAAAATATTCACGTCATCCGAAATACACATAGAGTAATGCTTCTTAAATTCTACCAGTAGATGACGTAGTGAAGTGAGTGAGTGAGTTGGGTTTAAGGGCCCTTCGACAACTAGGTCATTAGGGCCCGAATGTAGTGAAGTTCTTTATTAGATAGCTAGATGGCAATGTAACCAATATTAAAGTAAGGGATCCCTTTCCAGATGCCAGTGGATGTACAATCGTTGATGGGGACGAATGTTCTCAAAACGAGTTCTGAATGGAAGCTTTGTAAGTGAAAATGAACTATCATTAATCCTCTCAGGATTATTTCAAAATCCATTCTTAATGTTAAGGCAGAAATGAAAATAAATAGACATGAATAGACACTTTACCCAACATTTATTGAATCACATATTTGTTACTGTAAGCTGCATCATATTCTTCCATCTTAATATCAATACACCACGTATGTATCAAAAAAATATGCCTCCTTTTGTATCACTTCACCTGTTTTTATAAATGTAAAGAATATGAATAAATAACATTTAAAGCCACTTGAAACTCTGCTTACATGATATCTACATGCTTCTGTTATCATCTCAGTCCACTTATGTTTATTTGAAAAAAAATTATTTCTGTTTCTGCATTTGATCTTGACACAGTAAGTATAACTCCAATTACCTTAAATGATTTACATATTATGACAAATTCAACGAATCCCAATTCTGACACAGTGTGACAGAAATGACAAGTCCAGTCCAATTACTTTTATCTCATTTTATTTTCTTCAAAAACTTTTGCACAAATACACCGTTCTGTTTTACTGACAGCACTGTCTACAGTCTTTCATGATTTTACAACTCACAACTGTTTCATTCTGGTAACCTTGACTCAGCCCGCCTCGATAGCATGATGCTTAGCATACCTGCCTCACATTCAAGAGGTCTCGAGTTCGAATCTCGCTTAGGGTAAGTTATCTGGATAAGGTTTTTTTCTGAGGTTTTCCCTTCTCCTGAGAAGATGAATGTCAGGTAACTTAAAGCTCCATGGACCTCGGGCTCATTTGAGCATTATTTCACCGATTTCATTCATTCACTGTCCAATATGACATTAAATTGGAGGAGTTTAATTTAAAAAAAAAAAGAAACCTTGTCTCAGTCCTTTTACTGCCTTTCTTCAGTTCCTCTGTCTCTCAAACAGTCTGACAATACAATCACTCTACACTCATTAAAATTTCTTCACTTACACGTGATGTATCTTTCACACACATACACAGAGCTGTCCCATAGTCATTGACACACTGACTGACTCATGTCTGTAACATGACTCCTATAACTCATTGTCTCGTCGTCTTATATAGCGAGAATGACATCACATGGTCCTTTCTGGAACTTCTATAAATACGCCCAGGGGCATATTTACGTAAGGCAAACCGGGCAACTGCCCAGGGCGGCACATTTTAGGGGGCGGCAAAATTACTGGAAAGCTGCACCAAAAAAAATTAAAAAAAATAGACATGAAACATCTAGTTCCTTTTGATTCTGGATAAATTGATTGAAGAACTGGACAACAGAGTTTCTTCCTACAAGGAATACAGTGAACCATTTAAGTTTTTGACAAGTCTGAAGATGCTTAGTCTACTTGAAATTCAGGAAGCATCATCCAGACTTCAGAAAGTCTACAGTTCGGATCTTGAAGATTCAGCATTTGTACTTGAATGCTTACACTTCAGAAGCTACATAGAAAAGACTGAAAATGCGACGCACTCTCCTACGCAGCTGTAAGGTAACTGTCTAGAGAGTGTTTATCCAAACTTAAACATAGCTCTACAACTATACTTGAGCACTCCTGCTTCCAACTGCTCAACTGAAAGATCATTTTCTGCTCTAAGACGCATAAATAAGAACATCACAAGTGTTGCAATTGAATCTGACTTACCAGTGAAAATGGACTATAACGAACTCATAAACTTGTTTGCAAATGACAGGGCAAGGAGGAAGCCTCTTGTTATTTAAACAGCATATGTTTTGACATCTAATATGGGGTGATGCCTCTTTAGTGTAAGTTCTTTCTATTAAGATGTTCCTACTTAAATTTTAATAACCTCACTTTTGGTGTTTGCCACTCATACTTAAGTATCCAGTAAGTAGTGAAATCATTCTTTATGTTGTGAAAATTTAATCGTATGTATGGCAAGTTGGGGGGGGGGGGGGGGGGGCAGCAAATTTTTTTTTTGCCCAGGGGCGTCAGAGGTCCTAAATTCGGGCCTGAATACGCCGGTCACTGGGTGCCTCTCAAAGGTCCAGCAATCCTTTGTTAATCACGTATACACAAAGAGTCACGCAAGGCACCGTGACCTTAAGTGCCTTTGTTTGCTCACCAGCCTTGTATGTGGAGTGAAGTAGCTGAGCCCCAACCATCCTTTGTTGTGTGCTGCACCCAGCATCACAGTATAAATGTGTTTATTTAAATGAACTGAAAACAACCTGTTTTTCTGATGCATTCCCTTCCTAAGATATAACATCTGACAATTCACTTAAGTTGTAGAAAGAAGTATCTTCCGGGCTGTTATGCCGTGGTCTGCTGGATATCTGTCTTCCAGACGTTTCGTTTACAAACGTCTGGAAGACAGATCTCCAGCAGACCACGGCACAACAGCCCGGAAGATACTTCTTTCTACAATTAATTCACTTAAAGTTTAGAAATTGTGTAAACTGAAGCTCTGATCTTAAAGTATCAGAGGATCCTAGACTGTTGATAAGTTTTCTTAAAAACTGAAGTGCTCATTATTTATTTATGCCAACAAACTTACTGTTGGCATAAATAAATAATAATTACCATCTGAAGGTTATTTAATCCTGGGATATAAAGTACTTACAATAGTAAGTCACCATTGGGGTAATTTGTCTCTGATGTGAGACTGCCTTTGTGGTTTACCAGGAGAAATATGAACTGGTTTGAGAATTTAATGCCATTCTGGCAGTTTGTCACAATAGCTCAGTGGTTAGAGCAGCCGCCTGGTAAGCGGAAGGTCTGTGGGTAAAATCCCAGTTGTGGCATTGAATTTTTAAGTTCCAGTTCTACCTCTCAAACTGAAGTGCTCATTTAAACATGCAACCAAACTCAAGTAACATTTCTTAAAGTTTTCTTCATTTGGACTCATGGTTGTGGAATACTTTAAATTATGTAAAACACTGTACCTTCCACCACAAAAAAAGGTATAACATTACTAATAATAATAATTCAAATTTGGAATAAATGTTATAAAATAACAATCCAGTATTTGGATCAAAATAAATGTTGAAATATGGGATATTTAGCAACCCATGTATGTTTATGAACATCGCCACTGCCTTCCAACCTGTGAAAGTCCTTTTTTCAGTTCCTATTTTTGTTTCTGAGATATTTATTGTGGAAGTTTTAGGTGGCTCAACCTGTACACTAATATGCTGAGAGAGCATAAGTAAACTTTCCTTGCACTTTAGATTCACAGTGCATATTAACATAACACATTAGAAATGCAAAACAGTGTTACACCAAGTTGGTAGCACAGTAGCTTTTGAGAATGGAGACCGAGTCACCATAAAATACCAAAGTTGAACACCTAGAGTCCTGGCACAGAATCTGAGGAAGTACTTTGCAGACGAGTACATCCCAAACTTGAAGAAACTATACTATATTTTTTCAACATTTCTTCATTAACAATTTTATTAATACAAGCAAAATAACTGCTGAGTATATATTTTTTAAGAAATAGTGAGGATCATACTTCTGTTATTATCAGATAAATGCAACATTTAAAATTATCCAGTGGTGTGCACCTTTATCTGAAAGTGAAAATGCATGCTACAACTGAAAGATTATTGTCTATTGTGTTTCTGTCCGGAGAATGGGTTCAGACATAGTACTACTCTGTGCTCGACACCACTTGAAGTCATGAAGAAGCTTGCTCTCTTGCCCAGCTATGTGTTTTCAGAAGTTCAAGAAGCCACACAATGGCATACCAACCACCTGCTATGTTTAAGCCAGCACTGAGTGTTAAAGCAATGCACTAGAGCTAATTAAGTTTATAGCTAAATGAAACAATAATTTAAAAAGTATATACTGTTAATTCATCACTTGTTATTTCAAGTACAAAAATCTGATGTGTTATATTCACATGATTTTTTCTACTCTCTTATCAATCGTTAATATACAAATTACAACTTGAACTGATCATTTCACCTTGTCAATGGTGCTGATATTGGCAAGAGGACAGCCAATCACCATACAATTCCCCATCTCATATTGCTATTTAGGCCACCTAGCAGCACATCGAAAGGTGAAAGAAAAAATTGCTCTTCTATTTTTGTGAAACCTTATTTTTCTATCTACTACATTTTAATCAGGATAAACCTTTCCAGAAATATAAATACAAAGGGAATAGCAATAGTCAAATGTTCAAGTACTGGATGCTATATCCTGGCCTTCAAATAAAATACTCTTTACATGCAGTATTGAACAATTTAAACTATTAACAACATGTACTTTAAAAATGGCTTGCATTTCAAAAAGGTTATTTGAAATAAATTTTGTGTTTAAAGAGATATGTCAAGCAGTTACAGTTCGCCTATCCCAGGGATCTGCATGTGGTATTTGTGGTGGATGAAGCAACATTTGGGTTGGTTTTCTCCAGATTCTCCGATTTCCCCTACCACTCATTCCACCAACTGCTCCATCATCAGCTTTCCAGTCATCCATTTTGCCTACATTTCATACCATCCTCTTCCTGACTCTCATACCTGGTGCTGAGCTGACCACCTGCTTCCAGGTCTTCACTCTGGTCCATAGGTTTGTCTACTCCCTGGCAGACATCTGACCCTAGACACAGGCTTGTAAGTCCTAGGGGTTGTCAGTCCTCCATACGGAGAGAGTAATCAGATGAAGAACAACAACAAGAAGAAATGTACATTTTTTTTCTGCAGTACATTTTCATCTATCACTTAACATGCATCGGTTATATAAAATGATACAAACTTCCTTCCAAATGAAGAGGACTTCACAGGCTTTTTCTAGAAAGTTCAAGTTGGTCTGGGTGGCTTAGTTGAATAGGTGCTGAAGTACTGATCCCAACATCACAGTTTCAAACCGCCCCAGACCAATAATTTTTAAGTGTGCTTAGAAGTAACAGCCATATTTAATTTTATCAGAAAGTTCAAGATGTACATTTTATTTGCCATGTAAATATATTTAATACTTCATATTTTAGTCAAAATCATTAGAGGTAATTTTGAAAATCATGTTTGGAAGATACTAAACTTAATGCTCTATTGCATGAATTATTTTGTTGCTTATGCCAATCTTCATCTAATTCCTAAACCAATTTATATATCCCTGCCACAGGCACCTTAATAGAAGAAATTTGAATAGCTATGATTGTTAAAGGGAGACGAAATGGACTGACCATCAATTCAAATCTGAACCTCGTGAGTTAGAATCCCAGTGACTGCAGTCAAATATGTCTATGGTAAAGGACGGGGAGAGCCCACATAAAATAACCGGGGAGATGGTATACGTAAATGAAGATGGTGTTAGATTTTAGTGCATTTGCACGGATTTTGCTGTTTGTTAAAAAAATAGAAAAAAGAACACAACAATAATACTGAAATAAAGTAATGCATTTATGATGCAAAATAACTAAAAATACATGTGTTTTCTTTTTAAATATCAAAATAATATAAAAATTACAAAAACCATTGTTAGAATATTCTAAAACTTTTGACTAAACATCTTTGTTGCCAAATGGCAACACTATGCAATAGAGGGTTAAATACCTATCAGTAATTACACTAGGCAATAGTGAAAATGTAATTGGGATGAAATAACCATGCTGATAGCGAAAATGATAACCATGAAAAGTTTGAATTAGCTCTCGTTCTCAAGTTAAAAAGATGCATTTAATTATAATTATATTTAATTAGCATTCATTGTCAATCCTGACATGGATTCCACTCCCACTGCTGGTTGGAGACATTGCTACTAAGATCTGGAAGAGCTGGTCGCCAGGAGGTCTCCTACCCAGTGTTTGGTGTCACAGTACCTAGCTAGCTCCAGCATGAAGTCTTGATCTGCAAGGTGTGCGTGAGTGTTGACAGGAAAGGAAACAAACAAGGAATTTGCAAACATGTGACTATTTGCAAATTTAAAGCTTTTTGTAGAGAACTGCCAACAATATCTGAATAGAAATATTAATTTCTAACATCAACTACGATGTTATAACACTATAACTTTGTCACCCTTTAGTGCTGGCGTACAAAGTGTAGAGCGACACAGGCACAGGACAGAACATCACAAAATGCATGTGGATTGACTGCACGACTCTTATTTATAATCTCACTTTTAGCTAGTCAGCAAACCTTAATTATCCAGAATTCATAGCCAATGTATTGGAGGTCGTTCATCACGTGATTGCATGGGCAATGCGAAGGAAATGATTTTGCCGATCAATTTTAAGCAAGTCATAGCAAGATAAAAATCAACGCACCAAGCTCCATCTAGACTTGCTCACATAACAATTGTAATTTTATCTAAGAGGTGGAATCAGAACTGAAAAATTCAATGCCATAGCCAGAATTTTAACCATGGATCTTCTGCTTATCGAGCGGCTGCTTTAAACACTAAGAAAATCATGGCCAACTTGCCAGTACAACATTAAATTCCCCAGCCGATTCGTACTTTTACCCGGTTAGACCACAAGGGAATCTCACATCAGAGATAAATACCCTGAGGGCGACTTACAGTTGTAAGCACTTTATATCCCGGGTTTAAGTAACATTTTGACCACCTCCGTAGCACAGTTGGTAGCGTGCATGGGAATTTTATCCCTTCTGGGAGGTCTGGCACGGGGTGCACTCAGCCTCATTAGGTCTTGGGGGGACCAATTGAGGAGCTACTTGATGGAGAAGTAGTGGCCCCAGGTCTAGAAGACCGCATAACTGGCTGGGAGGGCTCGGGGCACTGACCACGTCCCACTGTCCTGTACTGCACCTCACCAATGACGCCTGTAGTGGGCAGAGGTGGGGGACACAGCAGCTGGGTGGTAGACCTTGGCCCTTCTTGGGCTGTCGCACCGGGGTTTAGTTTTTTAAGTAACCTTTACCTTTGGGCTGCGGGCTGCTTTTTGTAAATCCGTCTTTGTCTGTGGCGTTTGCTATGATAAGTTCTCTATAAGGAACTTGCTTTTTACTTTAGTCTTTTCCATGATTTATTTTATAAGAGTGCTGATGACCCAGTAGCCGAATGGTTATATACATCATCGTCATCATGATTACCACTATTTCTTTGGCCAAAAAACTTGTAGATTAGCCAATCAAAACATCAAGCACTGTATAACATGCAATATGTGAATGTAACACATCAGATTCCTTTTGCAGTTATTGTAATTAATATTAAGGGATTCTACAAAGTGTATGCTGCATGTTGATGTAATTATACCTACTTTTAAAGTATACAACTTAGATTTACTCAGTTTTAATAAACATGTTTTGGATCAGCTATTTTTACCTGCGTCAATTTTACACACACCAACCTGGGTGTCGTAACCTATCACAGACCACATTTCGATAGTAAAAGACTTTCATTTCGTTCCTAAACCTACAAATTTTTTAGCTCGATGGGTAAGAGGAAAATTGCATGCAAGATCCTGCGGCAAAATATCGTGAGGTTTCTGTCATTTAATATTTAGCGGACATACATAGGATTCCTGCTTTTTTTGGCAGGAAAGGTATACATATGCATAAATTTGCTTGTTAAGTCCAATTCATGAAATCAATACAGATCAAAAGTTGAAAGTGTGTATTGGTTCGACATAAAATGGGTAGGTACAAATTTAAAATCTGCCGATCATGAAGCACGATTTGTTCAACCTCTGCAATTTTCTCGTCGGGAATTGGCAGTTTGCCACTTCTTTCCTTGTCATGGATTTGCTTACGATCATCTCCAAACTCTCTACACCACTTGTGGACATTTTTGACATCCGTACAAGACTATCCATACACTTCCATCAACTGTTAAGGAATTTCAATTGGTTTAACCCCTTTTACGCTAAAAAACCGAATAACTGCGCGAACTTTGCACCTGGTGGTAGTGGCTAATGGGAGCTCTAATACAACTGGCTGCCAAGCCAAGACTGAGGGTTCCAGTGGATGTACAGTGGTTTCTGTAGTGAGTGGAAGGAAGAAGCAGCATTTAGGCCAACATCCACGCAAACAGTTTTCCTGCAACCCCAGCGCTTTGGAGACCTTATTTTTGGTATTACTCTCGTATTTTAAAAGTTCGTTATGTGGTTACTTTACATTAATTATTACTATAAACAATCACATTATTTACAGCTTAAACCATTGTTACTGTCTGTACCAGTTGCCCAAGATAGGTTTGTATTCCAACCAAAAATTCAATCTCAAGATTTTGCCACAAATACAAGTTTTGAGGTCCTCTAAACCCAAAAACATAAGATAAATGCCCAAACGTGAGATTCCAGCAAATATGTTTCCCCACCCCAAACTATCTTTCACCTAGAAAATATTTTACTTTTACTTTCTGTACAGCTTGTGTAAAAATGTGACCCACTCCTGAAGCAAGGATGTGCATAGCACTGATCAGCCCACTTGCATAATAAGATAAGTGGGGGTCAGTGTTCCACCTGCTGTGTTGTATATGTGAATGCCTCCAGGTGCTGTAGCTAAGGCATGGTGGTTCCCAAAGCATATTTAACTTGTGTTTTAGCTGTTGTAGGCTTTAGACTATAGGCAATGATGTGTTTTAACATTAAATTGTTTTACCTTTTTTAGCACCTTAATATTAACTGTTTTGACTTTTACTATCTTGACCTTTTGTACTTCTTAACTGTCATATTTTTAACCTTTTAACTTTGTCACATTTTAACATTTTAATCTTGTCATGTTTACTTTTTAACTCTTTTAATTTAATTTTATCTTACTAATTGTATCATCATTTCATAAATTAAATTTTTATAAATGTAATAATCTCTTACATACTAAAAGCTTCACTTATCTTAGTGTCTGCTGCAAGTTCTTGAAATCAGAGACAGACTGCAGATTCATGAATTATTTGTATTATTGGTGCCACATTTGCTTATACTGGTCACCGTCCTAACCAAAGTGTTACCAATCCTTTAAAACAAAAGTTTAACAAAATCAATTGGTGGTATTTCATAATTCATTGCATACTTCTTATTTTTCAAAATGAATATTTTTTCCAAAATCATTAAATCTATGAATCCCTTTAATTGCTTTAATAATTTAACCTCTGGATTTATTTCATGGACCAAAGGGATCCACCACAGCTAATTTATCAATCTGTTTATATTTCATATTTCTCCATAAAATCTTAACCCCTAGCATGCTGACCTGTCATGGCATGTAATACGTCCTCTGATTGGTAATCAGAGGACATGGTCGATGGATTTATTTTCATAACTCTCCCGGTCAGGTCGGTGAGACCCGTTAACCAACGACAGGTGTGGTCCTCCAGACATTCTGGGGGTTGTGAGAGAGCGATGTGACCGCCAAAACATGGTGCTCTCTAAAAAGCGGTTACTATTACTGCTATTGCTCTCTTCAATATCATCAGTGAAAAATATTGGAGAGTAAGAGGATTAATGACTTCATTGTCAGAAATCCAGCATTAGCTAACAACAACAAAGTGTATCTGAAAAGTTTGGTGAATGGTCTCATAATCACAGGACATGAGACCTGGTGCTACCAAAAGATCCAGAAACCAAGTGACAGTCAATTGCATGGTGTTCATCTTATTCCCCACTTTCCAGACAGAGTGAGCTGATCAAATCCAAGACTAAGACAATGCTGATGGCCTTTTTGGACAGCAAGGGCTTGATCCATCATGAATTTCTATCCAAGAGAAAACTGTCAACTTAAAAGTTTACAAGAGAGTTTTGAAACAGCTACTGCAACACATCTGGTGGATTCAGCCACATTCTCCAGATTTGGCACCGGCAGACTTATTTTGTTTCCCCACCATAATTTAGACCTGAAAGGCTTATGTTTAGCCAAAGTATTGGTATACATTTCTTATTGGTAGCATCAGTTCTGATCTCCATAAATGATGTTTCCAAAAACTGCAGATTTGAATCATAGATGTCAATGAAATCTCTAGATGTTTCCATCAGAGTTAGCTTCGGCTTGTCTGTCAGCATGTAAAGTACAAACCAGGCACAAATCTGCTTTTCCAAATGTTTGTGAACAATGACACAAGTTTTCACGCTGACTTCATTAACTTGGCCACAGCATGCACCACTGCTTCACTTCGGTGATTTTCACAATGGGGATGCTTGTTTACATGTCTCTCATTGCATATCTTAGGCATCTCATCCTAACCAGCACAGTTTGTAATATATGGCACTCTTCATTGAACTTTTTAGGTTCACCTAGTGTATCTGATGGAGCAGAATCTTGAATAATTCTATTTACAAATGATTTATGAAGATCTGCATTGCTTTAGGTTTGCTTTTCAGAAGATAGAATGGAATGGATAGATTACATAAGATTTGATACATAAGTTAGCTAGATAGATTTTATATTTTGTCACATTTACATAATTTGCGCAAAAACTCAACTGGTGACTCATCTGTTAAACAGAATTTTGTTTAGCTAAAACATTATAGAAAATGTGAAAAACCATTTACTAAAACACTTACACAAACAGACTTATATACAGAAGTATTTATACCATAAATCTATGTTTAATTGGTTGAGTATAACTATAATTTATTTATGGTTAAATGATTCTAGAGACTATCTTCCACATATTCTTTTTCTTAGTAGCATGCTTTTTTATGAAGATCCTTTCTAATGTATAGAGAAATTCAGTTTTGTCACTTATTTTTGTATATTTTTGTGGCAATTTATTATAAATTTTCACTCCGCAATAAAAATACTTTTTACAAATAATGTGAGTCTATAGGCAGGTACTTCTAAGTAATTTTTACTTTCTCTACTGGTAGGTAGAGGAAGTATTGTATTCCACCCAAAAATTCAATGTCGAGATTTTACCAGAAATATATGTTTTGAGACCCCCTGAATAAAAAAAAAAAAGCATTTTTAGGAAAAGGTCCTTTGTGTGTGTGTGTGTGTGTGTGTGTGTGTGTGTGTGTGTGTGTGTGTGTGTGTGTGTGTGTGTGTGTGCGTGCGCGTGCGTGCGTGCATGCGTGTAGCATAACTCAAAAACAAAAAGTCAGTTAAAAAGCAAAATTGGTATATTTAAGTTTAAATGAAGATTTTGAAGAAAATAGCCCCACCCTAAACTACCCTTCATATGGACAATTTTATTTTGATTTTTGATTTCACAATTTTCATTTGTGAAAACAATTGTTCACAAATGTAGGTTGACCCAAACATAGACAAAATTCTGGAAGCGAACAGCTTAATTATCCTGATGATGGGAGAGATGCACACTCCCGAAACGTCGATGGCTCTTCATCACTACACCTGGCTCAAAGCCTGAGAACATCTTGAATAACTTAAGACGGGTAAATTTTGACTTGCAAGCACACTTGTATATTTCTATACCCTCCAGCTTTTCACATTGAGTTTTAAGGAAAGTGTGTGAAGATCGGCAATTTCCATCGGTAAATCCAATCTGACTTACTCTATGTCTATGGCAAATGGGTTAGCAAATAATAAAAAGTCATTTTCCAACTTTTTAAAATCTCTGAAAAGATTATTTGCAAACTCTGACTTCAATTTATCCAGAATTTCTGCACTTTTTAACTTTTGTGCTAAATACTGGGTAATGTCTTTAAAGAAGTAAATTATAAAGTTGAGCATCCATTAAATTTGCTTTCCATATATCAATTTTTAGCACAAAAGATTTAATCATGTCGTACATGTGTACTAAGGTCCAATTTTGTTCCTTGTAGACAGCTATTCAAGTCATTCAAATGGTCTGAAATATCGACAAGAAAAGCCAGGTCATTGACCCAATTTTCATCTTCTAGTTTGGGGATTGCTGTGTCCTGTAAATAAATTACCAACAGTAATTACCAATGGATGACTAATAAAATATTATAAAACACACATACCTCTTTCCCCATGAAGTCTGAAACTGTGTTACACAAATCGGAAAAATGCCAAAAACATTTACATCTACTCAACCATCTGATTTCACAGTTGGTGCTGTTTTTATGTATTACGATGATGGTGATGTTGATGAGCTTTTGACTCTTCCGTTACCTCGGGTCGTGGTACTGGATGGAATGAACATACACTCGGATTTAACTTTGGTGGAATATTTTATTCGCACCTTCTTGTTCACAGTATTTAAATCGTATTACAGTAGTAAGTCTTTTATTTCAGTGGATCGACTTCCCTAGCATCACCGAAATTTAATGTCTGAAAATTTAGCGATATTTCGCTAAAAGTGTTTTCTATCACTTTACACTTTGTCTATTTTATGTCTTTTTATTTAATCGCACACTTCGTATTAACTAACTTATTAAAGTTAGCTAATGTCTTTCTTATTTTACACAAATTCACGGTCTTTAAACACTTAGTAAATTTAATTTCACTATTTTATGACGGGCACACATAAAAATACGTCCATCTACGCCAAACACATAGACGCTAATGACTAGAGAATTGGTGACGCATTACACTTCTTTTTGTGTACATCCGCGTATGCGTTCATCAAATAGTTCCCTCATTGTTAGGGAAGCGATCCTTAGCCATTCTCCCTTCGCTTTCAATATTGAACACATAATTCTTTTATTTATACATATATAATAAAATTAAATATGAAAATATTTATGACGTCTTTAAACAAACTTAATTGTTTGTAATAACACATCTTCATATTCCACCCCTAAATCCTGCAAAAGTTTTCGAAATTTGCGATGGGTAAGAGATTTTGATTTGATTGTTTTTACCACAATGTCCATTACACTTCATGTTTACTGTTATCTGTCAAAACTGATACTAGCTTGTGTATATCCAGCTCGTATTTTTCAAATAACAGTGATTGAATGCTTCGAAAAGGTCGTTTCCCATTGTTTTGTCTTTCAAAGGAATCAAGTCAATCAGATGTTCCTCAACTGAGAAGTCATCTTTTACTCCTTGAATGCTAATTGCGCAGTAGCATTAATGTCTGAACTTTCATCTAGGGCAAGTGAATAAACAATAAATTGGGAAATACTATATTTAAGTTCCTGATTGAGCTGATAGAGATTTCTATTCTTCTCCTTACAGTACGGTGAGAGAAACTTAATTTTTCATATTGTTCCTTTTGTTCTGGAGACAACACCCTCCACATTGTCTAAGCATTTTTTTAACAAATTCCCTATCACTAAAAGGCTTCAACGATTTTGCAACCTCCCATGTAACTATATAACTGGCAAGAATTTGCTTTTGTTTTAGAGTCAAATTGTTTGTCTCCTGTTTCCATCTGATATTTTGGCTTTTAATTTTCCAAGCTGTTGCAGTCCTAATTGGGATTGAAGTAGAAAAGAGAAGAGAAAATATAAAGAAGAATTGATAATATTATTTTCACCTATCATATCGGTTTAATATTAAAAGTATGATTACATACCTCTAACTAGAAGATTATGGTTCTTATGACATTGTTTATAATGCCTCTATGTGCGTTCCTGTAAGGACTTTGTTACATAGTAAGCAAATTGCATTTTCTCCATGAGCACAACAGAAGAATTTTTCTTCCCAATCAACCTGAAATGCGTGTTTACGACTGTTTGCTGATGTTGACATGCTGAGAGTGACAGACATTCCACCACTGCTAATTGCACCACTGCTCGCTTGCGGAAGGGGTGGAGGTAACCGGAAGTGACACAAGTTCAATGACCGGATGTAATCATAACCACAGAATTGCCCACATTTGGTATATACCCTTAAGGTTTATCCTATAGTTTTAGAGCTTTCTGTAATTTCATGTGCATTTTTACTGTGTGAATAGTTCTTAAATGTGTTTTGAGTTGTTAGTGTTTGTCATATGTAATTTTATCCAAGTATTATCAAACCAATTTTTCAGTACCATTAATGTGTATGTTTATGTAATATTTATGTTTATTTATTTACTTATTTTTTTATTTTATTTATTTAACTTATTTATTTATTGTTCAGTATAGTGTCAAAGCACAAATGATGTCAAAACTATACAGTGATACAAAATAGGTCATAAGATCATATTCATGATATCTTAATACACACATATATGCACATATACACTCACTCTCTCCTAAGAGTTTACAAATTAATTGGTGTTATTATATTGTCTGATGTCATTTGGAAGTTGTCCTCCATAATCTAGGGGTAACATGATAGCCTCTGGTTCCCAGGGACTCAGGTTCAAACCTGGCAGAGGGCATTGGACATTTTTTGTGCATAAATATACTTAACATGGCTTCCTTTGGAGTGGAAGTAAAGCCATTGGTCCTGTGTCATAGATTTAGGGCATGTAAAAGAACTTCAAGTCTGATAAAGATGCCTATTAACAAAGTTAAGCAGTCTTTCATGCCCATCGTAGAATGAGACACTGAGAATCATAGCCGTGAAGGAGCGTTTCATAAAGAATACTCAATTTCAGTTTTTGTTTTCATTTGGAAGGACACAGTAAAATGTTATTTCCATGAAACTAGGCAGGTTTCATACAAGTGTGTTTAGGATTCAGGATTACTAGAAAGTTTTTATGTCTAGTATTGTGATTGGGTCTATCAGAGTTGGTTTCAAGGAGGAAACTATACCCTAGAGTAGCTTGTTAGATATATAACCAAGTGAGAGTAAGGATTTTTTTAACTGTTTAATGTTTTGTGATATGATTTATAGTTAATTACTGAGTTGCATGTCACTATCACAAAGTTGAACATACACAAAAATGTTAAGACAAAAAAATTATTCATAGTATTTAAGATTACCAAGATATCTGACAGCTTTCTTCTGTAGGCTACTGTTGTATTTCCCTATACTTCAATTCTATATGTAAGATGAGAATGGATTAAAAGTAATAAATCATTTTGGTAGCAACTCTAGTTACATATTTCACTAAATATTCAAGATCAAATAGGCGTTTACTAATAAAATTACCTAGCTTATCAATGTGATTTTTGAATAAGAGGGGTTTTGTCTAATGTAACTCCTAATGAATAAAAGATGATTCCAAGCGAAAAGACTGTGATCCGCTGGGCTGTCGGAGAACATGTTATCCATTATGAAGAAACAGACATCCTTGCCACAACATCCCATTGCTATACACATCTACATTGAGAAACTATAAAAGTTTATAAGCATAAAGAAAATTTCAATAGGAAAGAAGAAGTACTCAAAGTTCACAAAAATTGCTCTCCTGCCTTACAAAATAATTTTACAGCCAAACCACAGGGACCAATCACAGAGAAGCATGCCCCAATTTAAATATTGCGAACCTCTACATGGACCAATTAGACATAGGGAGGGGGGTACTATTCGCCAATGGAAAGAAAGTCTCCAACAGGAATTTACTGCCCTTATCTGTATGGAAACAGTGTGACAAGGACAGTGAGTGTGTGTGGCAGAGAAACTATACTACACAAGGAGTAAAGCTATTCAAAAGCTGTCTTAATAGCAAACATGGGAGGTGAGACATAGGCTCGAACCCGTGTCTAATCAGCAATTTCCCCACACACCTCATTCCCCAGGGACTTTCTTTGCTGTGGTAAATGGTAACTACCAGCCTATATAAGCCAGCTCCTTGTGCCAGTGATTCAGCAGTGATGGAGAGACAGTCAAGGGTTACACAATGCCGCTGATGATGCTTGCTGCAGCCATAAGCGAAACGTCGGAGTGAAGAGAAGAAGCCCAGTGGACCATGGTCTGATAGTGCAGAATCATCTTTTATTCATCATGACTCCGGCCATGAAAGCCTTCATTTTTTAGTAATTCCTAATAATTGTACATTATTCATTATTTTAACCAGGTTGTTTCCAACCTGTTGCAACTTTATTTGGAAGTTTGTCTAGTTCCAAACATGATATATTCACTTTTTCTGGGGTTGTACAAACATATTCAAGATTCTAAAGCAGGAGCAACAAAGCTTCCGCACAATGTGCAGGGCAAGCTTCCTCTCTCACCGATCAGACTTTGAGATAAGGTATAATTGCTGTCACTACAAATTACAAGAGAAACAAAATTGCTCTTGATAGTTAATATAAACCTTATGTGCTGATGAAAACAAATTACATGTCAAAAGGATGAAAATATAATTGCGGCATGTACATACAGCAACAAACTGGCTCTTAGACTAATTTTACACAACTATGAAACTAGCACATATTTGCTAATATAAAGGTATAAATTATAGTTTGTTTTGGTTTTTTTCTAATTAGTCTTATTTTTATGAGCCAACAATTGCCTGAAAATCAGGTGAAAATGAACTTGTTACACAGGAGTGTAAACAACTCCAATTTTCATCTGAAATGCCTACCTGCAATTGTGGTTTAGTTTTAATACCGAAAAAAATTATTCACATATATGTGTTGAACCAAACATACTTTAAAGTTTGATGGCTCTTGGCTAAAGCAACAAAATTTATGATCTGGAAAGTTCTCATAAATGTCTTTCATTTTCTTTGCTGCAAATCATGAAAATAATATTTTACTCTTCCCAAATTGACAGCTAGTGGTCTAATGACCAAGTAACTCACTAACATCTAAGTGCAGCTTATATCCATATTAGTGGTGTGCATGCACCTCCTGCTCTGTATTTCTCCTTCACTGCTGACTATTTTACAGCGCAGCGCACTATGTACCCCTGTGTACCTGTAAAGTGTTTGGGACAGTGCTTCTCTGAAGTATTGCAATGGTTTATTTGTAGTGCCATTCAAGGTGTTCTCAAGAATAGTGATGTCTTTGTGACAAACAGTGGCTGTGGAATCATCAGTATACTGAAATTATTTGGCATCTATAAATATGATATAATGAATATTGTGCATATTAACAATGAATAACAGAAGTCTTAGAATAGGTCCTTGTGGTATTCCAGAGTTATTCACCATGTTCTGTTTTTAAGATTACAGATTGTTTTTGGTCATACATATGTGACTAAAATTTGTTGTGCAAGACCTCTAATGCCAAGAGTATAAATTTTGTCCATCAATATTGCTTCTTATCTCAATGTAGTTTGACATTTACTTTAAGGTAGAGTTTCTCCTCCTCCCTCTCTTCTTCTTCTTCTTCTTCTTCTTCTTCTTCTTCTTCTTCTTCTTCTTCTTCTTCTTCTTCTTCTTCTTCTTCTTCTTCTTCTTCTTCCTCCTCCTCCTCCTCCTCCTCCTCCTCCTCCTCTTCTTCCTCCTCCTCCTTGTTCTTCTTCCTCCTCCTCCTTCTTCTCCTTCTTCTTCTTCGTCTTCGTCTTCTATTCCCTTAATGCCTTCTCAATTGTTGAAGTGCCCTCTGCCAATCCAGCCAGTTCTATTCTTGCTCATATTCCTCATTTTCATCATTATCGTCCCATACTCTCTTCCAATCCTTTCAATTATATCTTCCCATGTTATACAGGGTCTTCCTCACTCATTTCTTCCTTCTGCTTGAATTCCAAAGACCTGCTTTGTCTTCCTTTAATCACTCATTCTTCTTACATGTCCATACCACTTTAGCTAATGTTCCTCTACCATTCTCACCATTTTTTTTTTTTTTTTGTTTGCCCAACCTCTTCGTTATCCTCTCATTCCATATTCTATCCCTTCTTACCCGAATTTATTTAAATGTTTTTGTTGTAGTGTGACACTTCCACTCTATCTCTTTATAACTGTCTTGCACCAATAATCCAAATTGTTCCCAGACTTATTTTTCGCTTCTTTAATACTCTGTTTAGCTTTATTTCTGGAGTTAACATATTTTTTCCAATCTTTAGGATCTTTTGTTCTTAGATATTTTTTCCATAATATTTTCTTTTGTTGTACCATGTGTTTGACTTCTTCATTCCACCAGTTTGTTTTGTATTTGGATCTACCTTCTTAGTTCTGCAAACTCATGCATTTCTCATGATATAATTCTTAATTGTCATCCATAGTTAATATCCAGTTGAGTATTCACATTTTGTAATGTTGCTTGATTTTTCTCTTTATATTTCTCTCTTATTTGGGTTTCCTTTAGTTTCTCTACTGCAATTCTTTCATATCTTTTTGCTTTGGTTTCCTATGTATAATAACTTCGGTATCTGCTACTAGCAGTCAATGTTTTGTAGAAAATTCTGTATCCCTTATAACTAACATCTGTAAAACACCCTCTTATATTCTAAAGTAAGAACAAATTAGAAACTAAAAGCTTCACTTATCTTAGTAATGTTGCAGTTCTTTTTGCTGACCCTGGGTTTCAAGTTGTCTCCAACTCATTCTCAAAGCAATATCATTGTTAATAGCTTCAACTTTTTCTTATTTAACCCTCTTATATACTTATCATGTATAAAATAATCTATGATGCAATTTGCTTCATGTCCTTCTGCTTTAAATGTTATCTGGTTGGTTGGTATCTAATGCACTGTGTATGAAAATAAAGTCATTATGAGTCTGGCCTTCCAGTATTTTGAGATGATGCCATCTTCAGAGGAAACAACAGGGCAGCATCTAAGATGTACACTGTCCATGATTTCGTTGGAGTCACACAGGGTGTAGAGTGGAGGTTGTAAGATGTTTATTCTATGGAGATGATGTGCCAGGCAGTCGTGGCTAGTAGTCATTCTGAAGAGGGCTACTGAAGCACAATATTATCTTATGATTATAATAAAAATCACCCAGCAGCATATCTTTTTCAATTTAGAATTCTATAAATTTGTGTCCATTTGTATTTTCACTTTTTTCTCTGCCAAATTGTCCCTGTGACCTTTTATAATAATTACTCCCAGTTCTGGCATTGAAGTCTCCACAAATAGCAGGATTTCAAAGTTCATAATTCTTTGACTATGTTTTTAAATGAAGATCTCCCATACGGCAAGTTCTAGTGGGTGG
Organism: Tenodera sinensis; assembly: GCA_030765045.1. Lineage (NCBI taxonomy): Eukaryota > Metazoa > Arthropoda > Insecta > Mantodea > Mantidae > Tenodera > Tenodera sinensis. Next base: position 59,300,822 of record CM060968.1, read on the forward strand.
TTCACTTCTTTTAATAGTTTGGAGTTTGTATCTATTTCATGGTGGGTTTCCCAAAAGTGTGCTGCGACAGCTGATTTGTCTTTATTAATGCTCCAGATGTGTTCTTTGGTACAGATGTTAGGCAGTGGCGGCTGGTGAACAAAATAAGGTGTGTGCTACAGTACCGCACAATGATTACACATTTTATATAATTAGTCTTACCTAATGGCAAAATATAAAGTCCATACGGCGCTCCTTCTGGCTGCAGAACTTATCGATCACCCTGGTATTAAACCCCTCCATGTTAGAAGCGATGCTTTTCTCCATGGACAGCATTGCCAGAGCAGTAAGACGATCCTGTGACATAGTGTTTCTTAAGAACGTTTTTACGCCTTTTAAGCATGAAAAGCATCTTTCTGGCTCAGAAGTGGTCATTGGCGGTTTGATCAAAATTTTTAGTAAAGTTGTAACTTCAGAAAACGAATCTTGCAGACTGTTAGAAATTATGTATTGCAATAGTTGCACAGCCCCGTCAATGTTTCTAAAGTCAGGTCTTGCATACAGAACGCTAAGTTGTGTCTTTAGCATTTTCTTGTTCAGTGTTGTATACGTAGTCACAGCAGTTTGAAGTTCATCCTCAGGAAACTGACTTAAAAAGCTGCCAAAGAATTTAGAGTTTAACAGCTTTGCTGCATCGAGATGACTAAGCGACTGAAAACGACGTCTAGCTTCCTCGATAATGCGGTCACACACTTCTTTGGCTTCTATTTTTAGACATTCTACCTTCTGGCGTTTGCTCATTGATTCAGATGGAATCACAAATATATCATTGGCTGCCTCTCGAATGTCACAGATGCGCTGAATGAATGAAGACACAGCATTTTGTACTTTAACAGCCTCAGTTGATCTTGATTGCAGTTGATTATAAAGTACATCAACATGAGGCATTACTCGGTGAAAGAATTTCAACCATGAAAGGAATTTGCTGTCTTCTAAATAACGCCGAAGCCCATTTGCTTCCAGACAAGTCTTATCATGGGCAGAATTTTCCAACTCCGAAAAGCACTGCAGCAATTCTTCCTGATTTTCATAAATGACATTAACAGTTCTGGATCTAAAATTCCACCTAGTTGCAGAACCACCAGGAACTCTTCTAGCCACCGCAGAATCCAGAGCTGCCAAGCGCTGTGGGGATCTTGAGAAAAAGGCAGGAAAAGCAGAGAGATTAAGAAAAAATATTCTGGCAGACTTATTCTGCGAAGCTGCATGTTCCATCACTAAGTTCAGTTGATGCGCATAGCAGTGAATATACTGTGCATTTGGAAACTGAGATTGTACTTTGGCTTGTACTCCACCAACTGCACCACTCATTACTGAAGCTCCATCGTAAGTTTGGGCAATAAGTTTATGACGTTTATCTCTGAATAGTTCATTAAGCACTTTTAATATGCTTTCAGAAATTGCTTCTGTGTTTTGTCCCTCTGATTGCAAAAAACCCCAAAATCTCTCATATGGAACACCCGTTTTCTCATATCTAAATACTAATACAAGCTGGTTCTGATGCGAAACATCTGTGGTTTCATCTGCCATAACAGCCACAAAATCAGCTTCTTGCATTTCCTCCAGAATCACCTCACGACAGACTTCTAACATACAATCTAAGAGTTCGTTTTGGATGGTTTTAGAGGTCCCTTTGAATATATGGTTTGAGTCCAGGTGTTCCTTCACAGCACTATCAATGTTACTAAATCTATAAGTCCTAAAAACACGCCAGGATTTTCAGAAGATTCAGTCTCATCATGTCCTCTCAAAGCAAGCTCAAATGCACCACAAAACTTTATACAGTCAATTATGCGGGACAACACATGCCTGTTTTTCTCTACTTGTAGATTATGCTTCAGCTTCGCCTCTTGATAAGCACGGCTTAACTGAGTCACAATATTTGTACTACCTAAAGCACTTAAATCTAGTACATTGTTTAAATGTTTTACATTTTGTTTGTGTTTGTTAATAAGAACATTAATATGTCCTAGGTCTGTCACTCCCGTCATACTCCACGAATCACTGTTCCCAAAAAGCAAACATGGAAAACAGAAAAGAGCAATTCTTTCCTGACATCCACATATCCATGCATGCTCATAAATTTTGAGGTTAAATCGTCTGGTGTAAGAATTATTTCTCCCTCCTTTTGCAGGTTGCGTGATGTTTAAATTTGGTGTTTGCCTTCCTAACTACTTCACTTGAACTTTTTCTTCTAGAGTCCTCCTAGAGAAAGGATAATTTATTAGGCTGTCCACAGAATTCATTTTAGCGTACACAACACAGATATTGCTCAGCACACGAAACTGACGTTCATAACCTGAGTTTATGGAGTATTTCGCGGTTATTTGTTGCTGCCAAAAGTAAGTAGTGCCAACAGTAATTGCTCCACATGTCCAACTTCCGAGAGTTTTATTCTCTCTGTTGCGTGCAAGGTCTATCACCGGCAACAGATAGTTGTGTCGACACCACATAGATGGCAGAAGTTGCATAACAGCAAGCAAAGTCGTTAGATGACATTGCAATCCTGCTATCTAGCGACTTTGTGCAGAAGCAGCATGAATTCATGTGCTCCACTTTATGAGAGCACAACGCTAGGTAAATTCAACCAATAGGAGAACAGATTTCAAAATCGTACACCTATGTTTCGCATGCGTGGATTGGTCTACATTCCCTGCAAAAGACTGAAGAATTTTGTAGCACCCAATGCATCACCTATCTCGTGTATGTGAGGCATGCATCATCTTCGCACACAATAAGCAAAGAACACTAGCGCGCGGGATATAAAGTAGTGAAAGTGAAAGAAAATGTGCAATAATAATTGAGTATATGTTTAACACAAAGAAGAAAGTATTTTCTGCAAAATAATCATTGTGCTGTAGCACTGTAGCACATATTGACGAGCCGTGCCTGATGTTAGGAATCAAACCCAGGACCTCTGGGTTGAGAAGTCAGAATGATAACCTCCACCACAGAGGCAGTCAAAGATAAGTTGTAAGTAGCTTGAAGGGAATGTTGTTTGATGGGGCCAGATAGAGATGAATGCAAGGTAATGTGAGCAAAGATGTCAATGAGGTGCAAGGAGGAAGGTATTGATATAAAATGTTCAAGAGTTATTTAAAAAACTAAGTATTTGCCACAAAAATAACACCTCAAAAGTAATTATAGCAGACAAAATTTAATGGCAGATGCAGGAGGAGCTGATCAATACAACATCCAATCAAAGGCATACCACACCTTGCCATGTTGAATAGTTAACCGTGCTGTAAAGTCGGTGATATAAATATCATTTGTACCCACAAAATTTATTTTCACAAGAGGAAAGAGAATAATCTGATGATGAAGTGGTGAGCTATCAGCCCACATTAAATTTTTTGTCTGCAATAGGATATTTGTGTATCATGTAAATAGGTTATATATAGACATGTCCCCTTAATTGTAATTAAAAGGATGACAATAAAATGCAATGAGATGAAAACTAAGAAAAACTGACTTCCCTTGTTAAATCCCTATGACCGCTGACTGAAATGGATCTGCAGTAATGCTTGAGGCTTGCATTCAGGATACCCCAGGTTCTATACTGTCAGGCCGGCCACTCTTTTTTTTGTTTTTCTCCGTGGTAAGTGGAAACTGGGGTGGTTCCTCTTCTACCACAAATTTCCTGTCCTCTCAATCCCTCTCATTTTGTTTCCCCTTCTATGTTTCAAGTGGACTTCAAGGCTATGCAGTCTCAGTTGGTTTAGAACAGATGGCTCCTGGGCAACCATTGGAAAGTTCTCTGCCTCCCAGATGGTAGGCTTTGTATCAACTTAAGTGGGTCGAGTTCTTCTGACTCCATCAGAAGGAAGCTTTCTCTGAGCAACCCAAAGGTGTGATTGGGTGTTCAAGCTTGGAATTGTTAGGGAAATCTGCATGTCTTTGTGGCCTCTAGATTTCTGTAATTCTTTCACTTCATCTGTTCCTCCTGGGAGGTTTATGTCCCTCTCTGTTATCTTGCCATAGTTTTACCCTATGACCACTGATATGATTTTTGTCCTGTATATTGTGGTAAACTGACATAGATTGTTCTGATATTGCCTACATCCATAGGTCTCAACATGGTATAATTAGGTCCAGTCATACACCTACATAGTTGTTTAAAAAAGAAATGAAACATGTGGAAACAGGTATTACCTTTTGGGTATGCAGCTTATATAAATAAAAATATTTCTCCATTTGTTTTTGTTCTTCTGATGGTTCTATGTCTTGTTTTCCAGCCTTGACCACCACAACTACTTTTCTCCATTTATTCCTAGCCTTCCAAAATAAGTTCTAACTTTTTAGAGAAGAAGTATTGCAGTAGTTTCATTTTTAAATTTGCAGTTTCTTTTCCCCCTTTTTTTAAAATCTAAGTTGTGATAATGAAAAACCAATAGTTGTACATAAATTAATTCTGTCAAGTCATCGATTGTTACACCAAAAATATACTTACACAAAATTTAGTAATTACTTTACTTTAAAGTGGAAGCCCTAAAATATTCATCATCCCAAGAAATATTTTACCGTAACAGCATTAATTATTACTCATCATGAAATTACAGAGTGAAAGGTTTCTAACTTACTACACACAACCTTATAGCTTTTACAATTATTCAGTCTTTGCTGTGCTGTAGCTTGAAGCTACAGGCAGTGAAGTACTACCTGGCAAAGCGACCAGGCATACTGACCCAGGTTGTCGAGGATTGCGATTGTTTGTTATCTTGTTTGCTAGAACAGTGCTATACAACCTGGTGTACAGCCAGTAGGTAATGCAATGCACATGAATGATCTCTTGCACCTGCTGATATAAAAGACATTGCTGTCCTGAAGATATGATTGCATTTGAATAGAGTGTACATACACTATCTCGCCATGTTTGTGTGATAAGTAGTTTTGCATTGTTTCCGATACGCCTCATGGCTTTGCCAAGTAATACATACTATGTCAGTCGCATGCTCTCTTAAGCTGACTTCACATTGTAGCGGCTTGATATGAACAAGAAGACGATGTGCAACATAAACATGACAAAATCCATATGATAAAAGTTGGGGCTAACTTTTATAGGTCTTGAGGTGAGACATGACCCCTCAAAATCCAACCTCTGTGGTCCTCATCCTGAGGGGTGGGCAACAGGAAGTAGGGGAGTGACTGATGGGTTGAAGTACGGTGGGAACCTTGTGTGCTCTAGGACCGCTTCGGTAACTGGGAAGGCCCATCAGTAACTTCGAAAACTGGCAGAAGAGGCTCTGATGTGCTGCTGCCTTGTAGCATAGGGAGTTGGTTCTCCAAAGGCTAGGGGAGTAAACCCTAAACAAATCAGACAGGCCTGGAGGTCTTAAGGAGGCAGCCCCTCCACCAGGCTAGCTCAGCGTTGGGCTAATAACCCACCTGAGCAAACTATTTATATTCAGAGAAATCAGGAGAAAACTGGATGGACGACCTGGAACAAAAAGGATTAGGATTGGGACGTGGAATATAACTTCATTAACTGGGAAAGAAGTGAAGATAGTGGACGAAATGATTGCATATAATTTAGAAATCCTAGGTCTGAGTGAGACAAAAAAGAAAGGAGGAGGAGAATTAACTTTAGAAAGAGGATATGCTCTTAGATTCTCAGGAGATGAGAGAGCAGTAAGACCTAAGGAAGGAGTAGGGATTATATTATCGGCCGAAATGGAAACAAAAGTTGGCAAGCTATAAACTCAAGAATAATGAGAATAGATGTAATTTTAGAAGAAAAAGTATCCATTTTCTAGATATATGCACCTACAGAGGATAAGCATGGGATAAAAAAAGAGACTTTCTATACAACATTACAGGAAAAAATACAAGAGAATAATCATGTAATTATAATGGGAGATTGGAATGCAAGAGTTGGCCAGGGTCATAGAAAAGGCCATGGATGTATGGGAAAGCATGGAGGAGAAAAAATATTAAATAAAATGGAAAAAGAATTATTGAATTTTGTATAGATAATGATCTTTTGATTTGAAATACTCTTTTTCCACACAAAGAAATTCATAAAATAACATATGAAGCTACTGATTGAAATGCTAAGAGTGTAATAGATTACTTCACATTCACTAAAAATACAAGATATGCGGTGTCAGATGTGAGAGTATTTAGAAGTGCAGAAATGTCAACAGAACATAGACTATTAATATGCGATACAAGATTCAGGAAACCAAGAAGAATAAAGGGAGTTAAATATGAAAGGATAAAAATAGAGACTTTAAACAATAAAGAAAAAAGGAAGGAATATGTAGAGACAATAAATAGAAAGTTAGATCAAATTCAAAATTGGGAGGAAATGTGCATAAACGAGAAATGGACAAGGCTAAAGGAAACCTTGTGTAAATCAGCTGAGGAAATAATGTGGTATCTCGAAGATTGGTGAGAGATCTAAGCAGACAAAATGGTGGAATGAGACTACTAAGCTAATGGTTAAAGAGAAGAAAATTGCATGGAAAGAATATAATAAAAATAGAACAGATACAAATTGGGAAAATTATGTTGAAAAAAGAAACATAGCTAAAAGAACGATAAAAGAAGCGAAAAATAAATCTTGGGAAGATTTTGGGAAAGATTTAGAAGATAAATTCCATAATAATAACAGAGAATTTTGGCAATTAGTCAAAAGATTAAAGGCTGTAAGAGGGAAAAAGTATAGAAACATTACAGATACGAATAACGAAGTGAAAACAGAGTTAAATGACATTATTAAGGTATGGTCTGATTATTATAGATCAGTGTTCAGAGGAATAAATCAGGAGGAAGAAGAGGCAGTGCAAGAGACTGGGAATATAGAAGAGATTTTGATGGAAGAAACAGCTATAGATAGAATTAATTTGGAGATTGCTATGGAAAAAATGAGACTCTAAAAGGCGGCAGGATGGGACAAGATAGCACCAGAAATGGTAAAGTATCCAGGGGGCAGAGCACATGATTATTTGGTTAAAATATGAATGAGGCATGGAATCTTGAGAAAATACTGAAGGATTGGCAAAAAAAAAAAAAAAAATATAATACCAATATATAACAAAAAAAAAATTTTGTTATTTAACGATGCTGTCAATTGCCAGGATCACATCAGCGTCGCCGGTGTGCCGGAATTTCGTTCTGCAGGAGTTCTTTTACATGCCAGTAAATCTACTGACATGGAGCTGTCGTTTTTAAGCACACTTAAAAACCATCGACCTGGGCCGGGTTTGAACCCGCGACCTTGGGATCAGTAGGCCAGCGTCTAACCAACTGAGCCACCCAGACCGACAATATATAAGAAAGGAGAAACGTTGAAATGTGAGAACTATAGAGCAATATGTCTATCATCAGCACCCTTTAAATTGCACACAAGAATAATTGAAAGAAGATTGAGAAAGGAGGTAGAAGGAAAGATGGAAGAGGAACAAACTACCTTCAGAGAAAAAAGGCAAACTCAAAATCACATTTTTACAATGAGACAAGCGGTGGATTTGAGGTTGAGTAGGGGAAAGAAGATATACGCAGCCTTTTTAGATATAAAAGCAGCTTTTGATACGGTACCACGTAAGGAGATATGGAAATCCCTAAGGGAATTAAATGTTAAGGAGAAAATGATTAAATAAAGAGCTTATGCAGAAAAGTAATAGGGACAATTAGAATATCAGGAAGACTTTCAGAGGAATTTGAAATGAGAAGTGGAGTTAAACAGGGGGATAGTTTGAGCCCTCTGTTCCTTAATAACTTTATGAATCAAATAATCAGACATTGTAAGAGAAGAATAAACAAAATGAGAGTAGGTTACTGGAAAATGAGACCGGTATACATGCAAGCTCTGATTTATGCAGATGATATAGTTTTAATGGCGGAAAACAAGAGAATCTGCAACAATCAATAACAGAATGGGCTAATACATTGGAAGAGAAAGGTATGAATCTAAATGCAAAAAAGAGTAAAGTAATGATAATTGGTAAAGAGGAAACAGAGACAGAAATGCAAATTTTCTGGAAAGGTGAAAAATTAGAAAATGAGACAAGAATTGAATATTTAGGGATGATTCTAACTAAAAATAGAAGAATAGATCAAGAAATTAACAATAGTATCAGGAAGGCAATAAATATATATTACCAAATTAATAATACTATAATTGGTGAAAGAGAAGTAAGTCAAACCACTAAAATGAGAATATCTAGTTTTACTATATGCGAGTGAAAGCTGGACAGTATTGGATAGACATGCAAGTAAATTAACAGCAATACAGATGACATACTAGCCAGGTATACTAAGAGGGATCAAGTTAGAAATGTGAAAATAAGAGAAAAGCTAAAACAGGAATGTACTCGTATACTGAAGACAATGGAAAGAAATCAACTAAGATGGCTGGGATACTTAGTAAGGATGAATGAAGAAAGGTTACCTAAAAGAACATTTTGGTGCTGTTTTTATGTATATTGAATGTGATGTTGATGAGCTTTTGACTCTTTCGTTATCTCAGGTCGTGGTACTGGATGGAATGAACATACACTCGGATTTAACTTTGGTGAAATATTTTATTCGCACCTTCTTGTTCACAGTATTTAAATCGTATCATAGTAGTAAGTCTTTTATTTCAGTGGATCGACTTCCCTAGCATTACCGGGATTTAATGTCTGAAAATTTAGCGATATTTCGCTGAAAGTGTTTTCTATCGCTTTTCACTTCGTCTATTTTACGTCCTTTTATTTAATCGCGCACTTCATATTAACTAACTTATTAAAGTTAGCTAATGTCTTACTTATTTTACACAAATTAACGGTCTTTAAACACTTAGTAAATTTACTTTCACTATTTTATGACGCGTACACATGAAAATACGTCCATCTACACCAAACACATAGATGCTAATCCTAATTCTTTTAGTTGCGAGTCTAGCATTCCGACTGCCACGTGTACATCCGCGTATGCGTTCATCAAATAGTTCCCGCATTGTTAGGGAAGCGATCCTTAGCCATTCTCCCTTCGCTTTCAATATTGAACACATATAATTCTTTTATTTATACATATATATTAAAATTAAATATGGAAATATTTATGACGTCTTTAAACAAACTTAATTGTTTGTAACAATTAACATTAGTAACACGTTTTCGTCATTTAACCAGCTCATACCAACATCAAAGACAAATTACACTCTTAACAAATATTCACATAAACGATTTTCTTTTGGGGTCTTTTAATATTCTGTCTCAGTTTGAAGCAAGAGTTGAGGGGAAGACCTAAGATAGAATGGAGACAATATATGGAAAGAGTGGCAGTCGGACATGGGGCGACAGTGAGTGGAATATACAGGTTGGCGCAGGATAGGATTGAATACAGAAAGTGGCTGAAGGAACCCGACACCTAACGACAGCAGGGAAAGTGAAAGAGGTGAGACATGAACATTTCTTGCGCATAGGAGAAGCTGCTTTCCTTCCCTTCCTCTCTGCAATGGCTGAGAGGGGGGAAAGATGGGTGAGCTTGCTGCGAATGAGTAAACATTACTATAACAGCGTGCAGCTGAAACAATTGCAGTTCACATGAAAGTAATTGTTGGCACATAGTTATAGCCAATTCACTTTGTTCGTTATAATGCTAATTTTGATACATATACATATGTTATTAGCAATATGCACCAAAGCTATGCTAGTGAACTTCACTCCTTCGTGGACAAAAATGTTTGCGCATACATGATTGTGCAGCTTCCCCCACCATCGGTCTTTCAGGTGAAGAGTTGTTACTGCGCAGCTAAGGGATTGCACTTGACTTGCCTCATTAACCTATACCATATAATAATAATAATAATAATAATAATAATAATAATAATAATAATAATAATAATAATAATAATAATAATAATAATAATAATAATCTGGGACCTATACCATACAATATCTACAGAATTGGTATGTATGTTTTCATTCAGAGGCTATCAGCTTCCTGAGAAATGCATTCTTTATCAGAAGAAATATATACAACACTCAGTGTTGTATGAACCGAGTTCAAATGAATACACAAATACAGCAAATATATTGGGTGTCCCCCCCCCCCCCAAAAAAAAAAACAAAAAAAAAAAAAACAACTGACAACGCTTAGTATGTTGTGCGGGATGTCAAACTGACTGGTTTTCAAATAGGAACTCTTGTTCGGAAATGTACGGTTTGGACGCTGGAGAGCGTTGAAGTTTGCGAACGTACGGTTATGACAATTTGCTAACATTCATTTTGGTATCTTAATACGAAAGGTATGCAACCCTTTAGCAATGTGTGTATTGGGATGAACGAATAACATTCCTGCGCATGCGCTAAATTCCTCCATAGAGGAATTTAGCATGTCACCTCGTGAACAGCAAATTTGAGGAACACTATTGTGTTTTATGTCAAGTCAACTGTAAAAAGATGTTCCACATCTGAGATGTAGTCAGTTCAGGTTGAGACGGCACCCAACCCTGAAGCTGGCCTTTTTTATTTATTTATTTCTTTTTTTTTTTTTTTAATGTCATGTTTATATCATGTAAAGACAAGAAACTTGACAGAACTGTCATATTTGTAGCTAGCCTTAGAGCTGTATAAAATGTAATTATTTAAAGCACGGCGTGTAAAATTGGTAAAAGTTCGGTTTACTTTTTTTTAATCTTTATGTTGCACGATAATGGGAGCTGCTACTGCAGCGCTGATGAGGTCCAGTCTTCTGATCACTGCCCCTCCTGCCACATATTATAGCGACAAAGGACAATATCAGCCTGTTCCAAACCAGTTTCTGTCAATCAAGCTGCACCCGTATTTGGCCAACTTTTAACTGGCGTGCACGGACGGAAGAGATAAAATAATGATTTGATTTCTACCCTCAGACGACCGATAACACTAGTAGTACACGCAAAGTGACACTCCAGAGTCTGTATAATATATTGCGGCTTTGAAATTGATTTTTACCATCATAGTTTCTTGTTTAAATTAAACTTTTTACGTTCATTTTTGGAGGAAGGGGAGAACGGGGTGGGGAGAAGCCTTAGAATGACCTAGTTTAGACATTCAACGTAGGAGAATCGTCAGCTTTTGTTATTACATATATTTCATCATATGTTTACGCTCTCCAGGTTTTACATCCTGTTCCACTTACCTGTGTGTGTGTTTTACATTCACATAATTTCGCTACCCACTATCATTTATTCTTGTAAGAATATCTTCTGCAAACTATTCATTAAAAGCCCGAGGAAGTATTTCATTCCACCATATTCAAGATGTTCGTCGCCAGGAGAGCTTCAAATCGTATTTCATTCCACAAAAAATTCGATATCGAGATTGTATCGGAAATATACGTTTTGAGGCCCCTAAATCCAAACAGGATTTCTTGTTTCTTCTACTACTTCTACTATTAAGTAGAAATATTCCATGAATTACAGAGAATTCAAAATGTGCATTTTTATTCCTCATAAGAATGTTTCGAGCGTACGATAGTTTCAAAATCGATAGAGAAGTTTTTAAGAAAATTGGACAATTTTCCCCTCTAAAGGGTAGTTTAGTCTTTAAGCGCTGAGAAATTTAGTGAAATTGCTTCTTTGAAAGATATTGGCCATACATACCAAATTTAATATTTATCTCTTATGTACCATAGCTAAGCGATAGAGAAAGTAGTAATTGATAACATAATGTTTATTCCTATATGAACCCTAACATTCTTAAAGGGTGTTTTTTAAACTCCCTTCCACCCGAATACATAAGGGTGCAAGTTGTAGGTACACCATTAGTGCAATACACCGTTCCTGGAGTTTTGTTGATAATGCCTTCATTTGTCTTTAAATGTAATATTAATCGACTAAAATCGCACATATTCAGTTTGAATAATAAGAAATTTATCACGTGCCATCCTCCAGTACAGCACCCCACCAATGACGCCTGTAGTGGGCAGAGGTGGAGGACGCAGCGACTAGGCGGCAAGCCTTGGCTCTTAATGGGTTGTTGCGCTACGGGTTAGTTTAGGTATACTTCATTTCACAGGCCGGTTGTGCCTTTGGTTTGCTTTGTTTTCGTTACACCGTTCCTGGATTTTCGTTGATAATGCTTTCATTTGTCTTTAACTGTAATATTAATCGACTAAAATCGCACATATTCAGTTTGAGTAATAGGAAATACGTATACTTAATTTAGCGGTCAGGTTGTGCTTTTGTTTTAATGCCTCCTGTTCAAAGGAAACGCGTTGTTTTACTTTCTCTACTACATACATATAGTAAGTAGAGGAAGTATTGTGTTCCACCCAAAAATTCGATGTCACGATTTCACCGGAAATGTATGTTTTGAGACCCTCTGAATGCGGAAAAAAAAAATGTTTTGGAAAAAGGTCTAGGTGTGTGTCTGTCTGCGAACAGCATAATTCAAAAATGAAAAGTCGGTTAAAAACCAATGTTGGTTTTTAAGTTTAATGTCCTTCAGGGATGCGCAAAGAAGATTTCGAAGAAAATTCCTCCTCCCTAAACTACCCTTTACATGGAACATTTTTCGAAAATTTTCTGGAAAATTGCTCTAACAGTATGTTTAAGATATGTTTATGACAAATGAGCTGTATATTTTGAATTTTCTGGCTATAGCCCGTGTAGTCCTGTTTACTCTGAATGACTTTTTGCATAACTGGTAAACCGTAAGAGACCAAATCTTACTACACAAAAATGTATATCTCGTTAAAACACACAGTTTATGTCCGAATGAATTTGTTGTGGAGTGAACCATTTCTGAGAAATTTTCTTGTTTTTTGTGGGAGTTTTGCAATACTTACACTTTTCTCAGATGGAAGGTCGTTGTTCACCTTTTTATATTTAAGCCGTGCAAAGAGAACTGAATTTCAAAGCCTTCATATAACAAGCAGCTCTAGGCGATTTGACTATCGCTCAAAGCCTACTGTATTCCCATTGCACCTACAAGAAAATACGCAATAAGCTAATTTCTACAAATGTTTTTCTCAACTTACATGCAGATAGAGGCATAAACGTTTGTAAGAATAGTATAGTATATTATTTATAGTAAGTTAGTACAAGAGTAGTGCAGTCATGTGAGTACAACACATTTTTGAGCCACATGTTTTGTTCAATCTGTAGGAACAATGCAAATCATTGGCGGGAGCAAATTACCTATTTTGTTTGCGTTAGAAGAAGAGTAAACTTAATCAGGTGATGTAACATTGCACGTATTTCATGATTCTATAAAGAAAAGAAGATTCTGCGGACTGCCTCTGTAGTCAGATGATTAGCATGCTACTCTTCAAATCCAGAGGTCTCAGGTTCGATTCCCGGCTGGAGGGTGGGAGTTTTTCGTTAGCCAGAATTATTCCCCATCTTCCCTAGACTCGGGAAGTATGAATAAAAGTATGAATGTGTGTATGCACGCGCGTCTGTGTGCATTTAATGTAATAACCAAAAGTAATACAAACTCAGAGAAAAACACTACTGTAAACGAGTGAACGTCATTGCTTTTGGAGAATTGTTCCAAAAGAAAATAAAATCTGGTGTGCTGCACTCACATGACTTTTTCTACTCTTGTACAAACCATTATTACAAACTCTTATTCCTATATCTTCTTCGTGTTAGTTAAGATAAACATGTGTACAAATTATCTTATTACTTATTTCCTTGTAGGCACAAGGGGGATATTAGAATACAGTAGGCTTTGTCCCATAGTCAAATCTTTTAATGCTTTGAGATTCCGTTCTCTTTGCACACTTAACATAAAAAAATGAACAACGATGTTCCGTTTCAAGAGAGTTTTAAGTTTTCCGAAACTCACACACATAACAAGGAATATCTCCGAAACGGGTCACCCTACAAGAAAATTTATTAGGACATAAATTGTGTATTTTAGCAAGATCTACATTTTTTGTGCAGTAAGATTTTGTCTATCTCTAACGGTTTACCAGTTATGCAAAACTAGTCCAGAGTAAATACGACAACAGGGGCTATAGCCAGAAAATTCAAGATTAACATTTCATTTGTCATAAAAATATGTCAAACATATGACATTTTAATCAAAATCGTTTGAGTCATTTTCAAGAAAATCTAAATTTTCGAAAAATTTTTCATCTAAAGGGTAGTTTAGGGTGGGGCCATTTTCTTCAAAATCTTTGTATCGCATCCTTGAAAGACATTAAACTAAAATACCAACTTTGGTTTTTAACCTACTTTTCGTTTTTGAGTTATGCTGTCCACAGACACACACACGGACCTTTTTCTAAAAATGCTTTTTTTGGGTTCAGGGGGTCTCAAAACATATATTTCCGGTGAAATCTCGACATCAAAATTTTGGGTGGAATACAACACTTCCCTACTTACCAGTAGAGAAAGTAAAAACCGGCGATATGACATTAGATGTTTTAAAAAAATCTGCAATGAACTATGCCTATCGTACCAGTGACAAGCTTATTAAAATTAATTAAAGGTATTCATTGTTTTACTGCAAGTATTAAACCTATAGAAGATAACCTTATAGAACACAATTCACGAGTAACTAAATTTAAAACAACTTAAAGTTGACTGTTCCGTGATTTAGGTATAATTAAGTGTTAAAATATATTGTCTCTACCAAATAAGATCCTGAAGGATCCTCAGACATCTTTAATGTTACTTGAATGTCACTACTATCCTATAAATTCTTTTCTTTAATTAAAGTGGATATCCTGAAAGGTTACCAGTCTCATTAAATCTTTTTAGAAAATTGTGTGAAACCATTGTCCATTTCTGTAATGGAGACTAAAATGGTTCTAATTGATTTATTTATCACACCTAAACTGATTAACAGTTAAATGGCTGGCGGGAACTTTCGGCTATAGCAAATCAGTTTCGTTCCGTTAGGGGCGCTGCAGTCGAAAATCATGTAAAAGGTGAGTATTTAAAACTCGATGTTTTATTCATATGGTTTAATATCGCTGACGATAGAAGGACACATTGCAAATATGTTTTAAATATAATTTTTTACTAGCGATCCTGCAGTACCCGTTTTAGCCGTGGATGTTCCTCTCTCTCTCAATCTTTCTCTCCCTCTCTCTGATTTCTCTCCACCCTTCTACTCCTGTCATCTCGCTGCTCCATCACTCTCTTCCTTCTCTACATTTCTGCAACATGTCTTGCAATGTTTCAGAAAACCAACAATGTTTTATTCTTTCTTTCCTGTGTGGGGTTAATAGAAATGGAAACAAACGAAAGCCTTACTACTCCACAAGCGTATGCCTTTTCCTTATGTTTGTTATGTGATTGGAAGTATACCCACTGTTTCCCGTGGTAACATCGTTTACAAACAGCTATATTACGTAGCCGAAAATTGGTCTCCTTATAATCTGATACTCCTATCGAAACTGTGTTAAGTACAAAACAGAAACAACGTGCATTCAATTAAAGTGACCTTTTTATTTAAAAAAAAAAAACAAAAAACAAACAAACAAAACAAAAACACGTCCATTCATAAAGGACATATTTCTATTTTTGTGCTCCCTCTTCATCATTTAACGTATTGAGATTCCTAGAATGTTTATAGGTATCGAGTTTGTTAGCAATCATTCCAATCGTTTTGAATATACCTACTTTTCTACTTTATTTACAAACTCTAAAGGTGCTTTGTTTGGAATTCTAGCTATATCAAACTATGAAGTTGGGCTGTTTATTTAGTACAACCTATATTTTTTCTTCGATCCAAAAAGAAAACCCAAGTAATTAGCGTGTTTTGTTAATTTATTTGATTTAATTCATTATCTGATACAAAATTTCAGATTGAAACATGTTAAGCCTTAAAGAAAGCAACTGCACCTAGCGGAAGTGCAAGTTACGTTACATATTGTATGTTTGAATTGACTTTAACATGTTTTGAGATAAAATGTTTGAGGTAAAATGTTCTAATTTTAATTATATATATATATATATATATACACAGACACACACACACACACACACACACACACACACACACACACACACACGTGCGTACCTACAAACTGAACGCGAAGATAGCGGACCTGATGCCTCTATTCTCCGCGAAGTTAGCCCCCTTCATATAATGACTTCCCTGCAAGATCTAGCCGCCTTTTCATCGATTGAACTTCAAAAAAGAAGTTCCTAGAGGACAGGGAGTCTGAGCTGTGCGTGTGTGCAAGTTACTTCCTGTATGGCTTTCCCCAGTGGATTACGACTTGTATGCAGACTGTGGGTCAACTGTGCCTACATATGGTCGCTTTAAGTCTTTCAATATTCGTAAAACTAACGGACTGAAATCTTGCTAGGTTTCTCTAAAAGGCAGAAATACAGTTTCTTACTAAACTCATATTAGCTGATGGCCACATTATGTGAGGTGCGAACTCGTGTCTTTATTTATCCATCAAACTCTTGGGCTAGTTAAATAAACACACAACAAGGATGAACCCGCATTTATGTGTTCCTTCTCTCTTCTTTTCTCCCTACCCCCGCCCCTACCTTTTTATTTCTTTTAATCTTTACGGCCTTATTTTGCAACCGCTTCGTTTAAATTATGATTTGGTAATGGTGATGGTTTAGTTCAGAGGTGCTATTTTCCCTAAAGCTCCTTCCTGTTGGATAAAGGAGAAGGAAAAAAACCAATAGTTATGTTTAGCTACCCAAGCGTCGCACGATATTACCTAGACTCGTTTGGGGACACTTCCCCCCTCCTCGTTCCTCACCCTAGCCTGGTATTTGCATAATTTGCAATGCTGCTGTCAAAGGAATGAATCTGAATGGTCTGACTAAATATGAATACGATTTTGGAGTGGGGCGTTCTTGGGTTAACAGCTACCTACATCTTCAGTAGCTCCGACTAGTTTCTCGATCTTCTTTGTAACGTGCGAGTTAGGCGCTAAATAAGTGTTTGCATGTCTTGTGTGTATGCAATGTGTGTGAGCTTTAGATGTCGAGAAATCTTTATTTTTGGACAGATAGCTCTATAATGGAACATTCTACATTTTTTGGTAGATTTCAGGTTACTAATTTTATCCGAAGTTTAAATCCAAGACACGAATAAAGAATAATTGGCAGCAACACCAGGAGCATGTTACAGAATTTTAGGTAATTTAAAGTTAATTCTGTTTCATATCTTTTTTAAAATAAAAAGGCATGCTGTACTTGCAGATATCTGCTATGAACAGGTATGAACAACTTTAAGCTCAAAATAAGCAGATTATTGAATAATATTTTTGCGGAGCACAGGGAATGAAGCAGCCTTTGTACTGTTTTAAGAGTTATCTGTGAAATAACTTGAATAGTATAATTACTGCTAAACATTTTTGTTTTGTAATATGTACTTATATTTAAATTCCGGTATGTATGAACGGCGTAGTGCGTTACCATAGCAACATTGATTAAATCGATCAGTATTTCCGCAAGAGACATCTATTGGCTTAATCGGGAACTTCACTTCACTGGGAGAAGACCAACATGGCCGCATGTTAGTTTTGACTTTTCTTTACTGTTTGCCAACGTTTTAAAGGGTTTTTAAGGACATCAGAAAACCGTCTTTTTCATTTCAACCCTTTAGATAATCAGTGTAACAAGGTTGACGTGAAACAGAATCTTAAATAGGTGTGTAAAGACTTAAAAAGTACATTATATGTAAGGGATTGTTACCGGCCTCTAAGAAGTCCGGAATGTATTAGTATATTGAGGTACCGCCCAAATTCTAGGTTACGCTTATTAACTATAATTTGTTTCTCTTCTTTGCAGTAATAAGCTGTTGCTGAAGTATACGAAATGTTGCATCACCAACATTCAGTGGCGATGCCGGCCAGTCAGCATAGGGATGCAAGGTTTGTTATGTTCTGCACAAATTAATGATCCTAAATAATGACAGTACTTTTTATTGTTGTAACTTACATATTTGCTGTTTCTGGAGCATTGTTTGAGTATGCTGCCCAATTTGAGGCACTTCCGAAATAGCGAGGAGTAGTGATTAGAGTAACAGAGTGTTTTGTAAATTATCTTGTGAAGTGCTGAAGGGTAGACGTTATCTCGACGAAGTTTTGTGGTCCAGGCACCTCACCTCCCTATTTAGGAGCCTTTCTTTTATGGGGGAATATTGCATGAAGACAGCAGAAACGATATGTGTGGGAAGCTGCTTACGCGGGAATGGGAGTGCCAACATAAGTGAAATCCGGCAGTTTCCTGGTTTAGCATACTGATGTTTAGGCTACGCTGTCGTCACCGCAGTTGTGGCAACTGCCTTTAATTGCAGTTGCTACGCTCCTCTTATAAAAAAACATCCTTAGGCTATACTTTGCGGCTTAGGGTCCTCAATCTCTCGGCTACTCCTTGCGATCTAGTGCCAGTAGTGTTTGTTAGTGTCCAGCGTTCGATATCAGTGACATAAGTGCACACAGTGCATCGGCGCTGATGACCGTGTAGTTGAGTGCCCCTAAACCTACATCTACAGTGCATTGGACTGAGGAATTGGGTTAGCATACTAAAGAGTGCTAAACTATTGTACTTGTGACAATTTGTAAAAGCGTAGAAGAGTTGAGATAAGGTGTGATAAATACCTGATTATTGATGGCAGGATGGTGGTCTGATAAAACAGGACTGTCATCCTGTTCATATACACACATTGACCTATTCTCCAGTCACCCTAAGAACGGTACTAGATTTAAATCACATTTGTATTCTTCGGCCAGGCGAGCTGTCAGGGTAGGTTCAAAAGCACCTTCCTGTATAATGGTTTACCATGTGGTTACTATCCCATGCTACCAAATTTGTGTAAATCAACAAGTAGATGCATTAATGCAGTACCAGACCCATCTAATCATGAAAATCTTGCACAAAAGTGTATATTAAGAGCTAAGTTAGCATAACAAATAGGAACTTTATTGGTTTATGGATAACATAATTGAAATAGCCTTGACTCACATAATCCATGTTACTCTCGGGCAAGGGCTGTGCATCCATTCCTGAATCAGAGTTGGAATCACCTGACAAATTGACACCGATATAGTTGGCACAGTTTATCGGCAGTCCCCAGGAGTTCAAAATGGCCGACATTACACTAAACAGCTGACGGAAGTATCACAAAAAGCAGTCCTGCCAACGTACATAATAAAGCCACTTCTAACCTCAAATATCACAGTGTTAAAGTAACATGCTTTCAAACGATAATAATGCTTGAACATCGTTACCACACAACACATGATGAACCTTTGGCAAATCTTGTTCTGCGATAACACTTTTGGATAAAATTACTTCTGAGTGCTAAATATCGTAATACATACGAGATGTACTACTGTGTAGCGAATACAAAAATAACAACAGTAACTATAATTCCATATACTGTTCTAAAACACACAAAATCATGCAAAAACGAGCATTACGTCCACTAATTGATTAATTAATACGGCATCTAAACAGAATCTTGTTTTAAAATCTATCGGTTGGCCTATCTGCAACACGTTCATAAACTGGCAACATAACAGGCGCAATAACACCAACTATGGCCATAGCTTTACCATGGTTATATGTTACAAACAGTTGGCGGTACTAATGCAACACAATGGATGGGATATCACCAAATATAACCATAATGGGGGGAAAATGTCAAGGTTGTTTTTTGGGGTATCAATAAGCTGCGCAGACTATATCTGAATATCTTTAATTGAGCAGTTCGTGTATGTATATGTTCCTCGTATCTTGGGAACGACTCTAACGATTTGGATCACATTTTGTATACAGATAAGATTTTCCTTTTTAAGTTTATCTATATAGGTGTCATTCCTGAAAAAAACATGATTTTACTTAAAAAATACCATTTTTTAATCCCACTTCTACAGAGCAATTCTTGTAAATATATTCCCGGTATCTCAGAAATGGCTCTAAAGATTTGGTTAAAATTGTGTATACATATAAGATTTTGCTTTCTAAGTTTACCTATATATGTAGGTGTTTTTCCTGAAAAATATGCGATTTTACACAAAAGATCAACCTTTTTTATTCCCTCTTATTCAGAACAATTCTTGCATATATTATGTGTATCTCGGAAACGGTTGTATAGATTTTGATCAAATTTTGTGTACAGATAAGGTTTTGGTTTTTAAGTTTTTTAAGTTTCTGTATATTGGTGTCTTGCCTTAAAAAATTTTATATAAAAAAAATGTTTTTATTCCCTGTTCTACAAATTATACAATTTTGTATCTGTCTGAAATAGAAATCCTATTTATTACATTCACAGTGTTTTCTCTACTCAAATTGAGGTAACGTATTCAGATCTCTTTCTCTAGTCACTCTTTCATAAACAATTTTCTCTAAAAAATGATTTTACACAAAAAAGAAACACTTTTTATCCCCACTTTTTAAATAAGTCATACATGTTCTGTATGTTTGAAATAGAAATGCTCTTAGATTCACACTGTTTTCTCCACTCACTTTTAGATACATTCATGCCTCTTTCTCTACTCACTCTTCTACAAGCAATTCATATTATCTTTATATACAAAATGGGTGTTTGTATATATGTAACTGTTGATCTTGAAAACAGCTTATCTGATCACTGCGAAATTTGGCATGTATATGTATTTTTCATAGAGAAAGTTTTTATGGTAACAATTTTACTACACAATATATTACTTTCAAATGGTTTTCTACTCACTTTTCTTTTATGTATCACATTCATATATCCTCTGTTTGCCCTTTAACATACAATTGATACAATTTTCTATGATTGAAATATAAATGCAACATATTACATTCACAGCTTCCTCTACTATAGTCGGCGCAGTTTATCGGCAGTCCCCAGGAGTTCAGAATGGCTGACATTACACTAAACAGCTAATGGAAGTATCACAAAAAGCAGTCCTGCCGACGTACATTATAAAGCCACTTCTAACCTCAAATATCACAGTGTTAAAGTAACATGCTTTCAAACGATAATAATGGTTGAACATTGTTACCACACAACACATGATGAAACTACTCAACTTCGGCAAATCTGTGCAATAACACTTTTGGATAAAATCGCTTCCGAGCGCTAAATATCGTAATATATACGAGATGTACTACTGTGTAGCGAATACAAAAATAACAACACAAACTGTAGTTGTATATACTGTTCTAAAACAATTCAAAACAAAATCACGAAAAAAACGAGCATTACGTCCACTGATTGATTAATTAATATTGCGTCTAAACAGAATCTTGTTTTAAAATCTATCGGTTGGCCTCTCTGCATTATGTTCATAAACTGGCAACATAACAGACGCAATAACACCAACTATGGCCATAGCTTTACCATGGTTATATGTTACAAACAGTTGGCGGTACTAATGCAACCCAACGATGGGATATCACCAAATATAACCAGACTGCACCATAATGGGGGAAAAATGTCAGGTTGTTTTTTGGGGTATCTCAATAAGCTGCGTCGACTATAATTCTTCCTTTAGGAGACACAATCACTCTCCTTTTGCTACCCACCCTTTAACATACAATTCACACATTCTGCTATATGTTTGAATTAGAAACACAATGTATTACATTTGTACTATTTTCTGTACTTATTTTTGTTTTGTGTAACAATTCACAGGTTATTCTCTATTATTTATCAACTTCATACATACCAACGTCCATGCATACTGTATGTTGAAGAGTGAGTAAACTCCAAAACCGGTTGACCGACAGGCATGAAAATTGGCATATCTGAGTGTTTTTCCATTGCCAAGGTTTTTATGCAATCCATTTTACCATGCAGCATATTACATTCACATGATTTTCTCTATTCCCTTTTCTGTTTACGTAACATACTACTCGCTCTTCTACAAACAAATACATTTTTCATGCATTGAAATATAAGTGAACGTATAACATTCACACAGTTTTTCTACTCATTTTTTCTTTTACTAAACACAATCACATTTCTTTCACTACTCCCTCTTCAACAAACAATTTATACACTTTTCTGTACGATTCAAACAAAAATGCGTATTACATTCACAGAGCTTCATCTACCAGCTTTTCTTCCTGTTGTTAGCTAATGCTGGATTTCTGACAATGAAGTCATTAATCCTCCTGCTCTCCAATATTTTTCACTGATGGATGGGGCACTAGAAGTGGCCGGGCATATTTGAAGGTGGTCTTAGTCCATTTCCTCTTGCAGATCACATAGAGGACAGAGTGGTGAAGAATATATCCCAATTCTTTTCAAATGTTTTGCGAGACAATCATGCCCTGTAATCAACCTGTATTATTTGTTATCATTCAACAGTGCTTTTGCTCAGTATTGTTCCAATGTTTTAATAAAAAACAAAGAATTAGTTAAAAAAGTAAAGTTGTCACAATTGGTGTCATGAGTACGACAAAAAACCACGATGTGAAACAGTTGATGAAACAAATGTTAGCCAAGATGGACATAATGGGAAATGAAATGAATTCTGGAATGCGGCA
Source organism: Tenodera sinensis (assembly GCA_030765045.1). Lineage (NCBI taxonomy): Eukaryota > Metazoa > Arthropoda > Insecta > Mantodea > Mantidae > Tenodera > Tenodera sinensis. Next base: position 59,323,248 of record CM060968.1, read on the forward strand.
AATGGAAACAAATGTAAAAGCTGAATTGAAAAATGTGTTTGTTGTTAGCTAATGCTGGATTTCTGACAGTGAAGTCATTAATCCTCTTGCTCTCCAATATTTTTCACTGATGGATGGGGCACTAGAAGTGGCCGGGCATATTTGAAGGTGGTCTCGATCCATTTCCTCTTGCAGATCACAAAATGTAAACCCCAGAATGAAAAAGATGAAAACGGGAATGTCCGATATGAAGATGAGCTATTGGAGAATACTAATGAGTGACTGGCCCTGATTAAGGAAGCCATGGAAGAACTCAGCGGAAAGATGGAGTACTTTGGCCAAGGTGTTAATGCCCTGGAAGATAAGAGTCTACTGCAGCACCAAAGAATTGAACTCGATAGTGGAACAAATGCTTAACGAAAACCTCAAACTAGGTGGATATCTGGACAAGGCCTGCGTTCAGCAGTAGACGTTTTACGGCTGAAATGATGGTGCTTATGGTCATCCAGGTACTGACAAACTATCCACCACATTGTCAGTAAGACCATTTAGCTGCCTCATTCATTCTTCCTTGATGATGTGAATGTCTACCTGCCACATCTAATGTGTTGTTTCCGTTAATGCTGTATCCAGCAACATACGAACCTCTTGTAGTTTGAATGTTTTTTTGTGCCTGGCTATGAATACTCTAATGTGACTTTAGACAAATTCAATTGGAATTGTGTTCATGTGATACTCTCAATCTCAATCTCTCAATGGTGTGTCTCGCTTTTCTGGCAAGGTCGTTGATAATGTACTTATTTTCATTGTTGGCAATGTTTTGGGCTAATTTCTGCTTTGAGTTCTGCTTTGATGTTACTCTTGCAGAATGGGGCATTATGTGACAATAGCCAGTCAATAATCTCTTTCTTGCTCCAAGCCGAACTGGAACAGCAAAATAACCTCACATCATGATGGGAAGAGTGTCCATTAGAATAAGACTCGAGTCTTGGTAGTACTTTAGTGAACCACTCATGAAAAATATCACCAGTCTTTTCCATAGGGTAATCAGTAGCTTTCTTGGATTTAAACACTAATGCATAAAAATCCACTGTCACTGTAGGATTTCTTAGGCTTAGTGATCTGAAGGAAAGAAAGTCTTACTTCTTTGAAACCATTTATGTTCAAACCTTGCTTTAGAGGTAGTATGATCCTTATTTACCCATGTCTCATCCAGGCAAGAAATCTTCCAACTCTCCTTGCCATACTGTTTCATATTCTTCTTTTCCTGATTACCCTCTCTTAGGACTTACAAGCCTGTGCCAAGGGTCAGATGCCTATCGGGGAGCAGAGTAACCTATGGCTGGACTGAGTGTAGACCTGGAAGCGGGTGGTCAGCCCAGCACCATGTATGAGAATGATGCAGAGGATGACATGAATGTAGGCATAATCGATTAATGGTAAGGTGATGATGGAGCAATTGGTGGAATGAATGGCAGGGGAAACTAGAGAAAACCCACCCAGATGCTGCTTCGTCCACTATGAATACCACATGCTGGTTCCTGGGATCGAATCTGGGCCAGCTAGGTGGTAGGCAAATTATTTTAACTGCTCGGCCATGGCGCCACCCTGGTTTTTTTTTTTTGAAGTGTTTAACACCCACTTTTACTACATATGGCACAGTAGGCGGCAACATTGATGATACATGGAATGAAGATGGAGCACCGGTGGAATGAGATGGCGGGTGAACCTGGAGGAAAACAACCCAGCGCAGCTTCGTCCACGACAAATCCCATTTGTGGTTGCCTGGGATCAAACCAGGCCCATGCTACCCTGTTTCATGTTATTTAAATATTTTCATCTTAATGACACAATACCTGTTCATTAACTATGTGTACATTAAATGCTAAAGGCCATATCAGTTAACAGTGTATGAAAAGCAAATCCCTTAAAATTAGGCAAATCAGGTCATTATTTACCACAGTTAAAACTTTATTTACTGTCGGAGGTTCATGTCGTAAAAAATGTATATACCTTAGCTCAAATTGCACACTTAACAAAATCAAGGTAAACATGTATAAAATCGGCCCCTTGAGAAAATGAATGAAATATAGTGCAATGGATAGGTTTTGTATTTCGGATTACGATTTTGTAAGTTTTATTTGGGCTTTTATGCTGACTAATCAGTTGATTTGAAGTATTTTTATAGAGGTTGGTTGGTACATTAGAGAACATGTGCTTCATTGTTACAGGGTATGTATGAAATAAGAAGGCACATAAGTACCTCCCATCCATAATCAGCCATGGTGTGCCTTTATCTGAACATACACTATGCAAAAGAAAGAGAGGGAAAACGTGTGTGCGTGATACCTGTTAAAACCAGTACTTTCTGTAAAATGACCTGGTAGGCTTTCTTAATCTTGTAATTTCTTCTCTATCTTTACACCATATTTCAGTGTGTTTGAGGTTATATCTATCTCTTAGTCTAGTAATATTTTTGCTACTTTAGGTTTATATCTAAGTGATTGAACATTACATCTACTAGTACAGCAGATCCTTGATTATCTGAGGTAAGGAGGACCTACAGTACCTTGAATAATTGAACACTCAGATAAGACGGACTCCGTCAAAAATCGAAAGGCAGACGTATGGTAAATTGGTGAAATGAATGAAAAGGTGGTCAAAGATGTGGAAAATAAAGTATTTACTGTATTAACAAATGAAAAAATGATGCACTACAAGTTAAAATAAAATAAAAATATGAAGTAAAAAGAAACATGTTCCAGTTAAAAAAAGTTATTTCTTAAGAAGTTTAAGTGTTTTCTGTTTAACAGAACTTGCTCCTTTCTTTGCTGCCAATTCATGCAATCGTTGTAGCTTTAGAAGGTCTGTTGAAGTTGTCTTTGCTGATCTAGGTACTCAATGGTATTTTCTATTACTTTGCTTGCTTTATTGTGGCTTATTTTCTCATTCTCCATGTCTTAATTCTCTTTTTCACTTTCTTCAGTCTGCATTCACTGCCTCTACTATCATCTTATCAGTCACTTCCAATTGAGGGGGTCAGTGGTCTAACCTCCTCGATACACAATTTGCAATTTTGAGGCCATCTGTTAGGTTTTAATGTGAACTATCTTCCCACTATATGGTTTAGACCAAAAGCCATTCCTAGTTATTAAATTGAAGCTCCTAATATTTTCCCTCAGAGGAAAAACATTAGCAGCACACCACAAAGTCTGTTATGCATCAAACATATTTTAGCACTGGTCAGTGCATTGTGATTTAATAAGCTGAGAAAGTATCAGTGAACAATCAATATGACTCAAATGAGCTTTTCCTTATCCTAAAAAGAACCAGGTGTGTTTAACTTTGTCAGTTTTTCTCCATATTTAGAAAAGATGGGTTAGACCACTGTTGCACTGGCCCCATCAATTGCTCATCTGCATTGATCCACTTTTCTACATCGTTTTCAGTGATTGTTTCATCTATCAGTGTATGGACTAGTTGTCCCGCTTCTATTTGTACACTATATACTTTGCACAGCACACTTTGTAAAACAGGACCTCAGTTAATCAGGGCTCGGATAACTGCAGCTCTACTGTATTTGGTGTTCCAAATCAGTACTTTGTTATAGTTATTAGTTTATCTTGGTGTAGTCCCCACCTGGAGATCTGACCGAGGGACTGTTTTATCTCCGAAATATTTTACGCTGAGATCAGCCATCATTATAAGTGAAAAGGTGTGGGGCTGTAATAGACGTTTATAAAGCTTATGTAGGTACCCCTTAATTATTTATTAGCTCAGTCTAAAGGATTAAAGCTATCTCACTACCACTAGGTGAGTATCTACAAGGATATTTTTTAAGTATTGATAGATATAGAGGAAATGATTGCCTAGGCCTCAAATACTCTTAATACCATCAGAGTTCAAAAGAACAAGAGCTAGCCAAGGGAGGCTGTATGGGAAAGAGCACAAGGAAAGAAAAGAGAGGCTGATACTAGGAAAGAGATAGGATCAGTCTCTGTCATAAGCCCACCAAGCTGATTAGTGCTGCTTGGTGTGTAGCCCATCCCGTTAATTCATTCTACATAAGCAGAATGGTATTATCGTGCTACTCTAATGGTTAACATGGTACTTATCAATGCCTTGTGAGAAGATGAAGGTATTCAGTGTTGCAAAAAGCAACGTCACGTTTTCTCCAAGTAAGCATTCACACTCCACGCTTGGATATTTACTTCTAGAAAGATGGGTGCTAAGAGAAAAGGAACAGGATTAGAGAGAAAACAGGGTAGATGTTGCAACACTGTTTCGCTCCACGTGGAGTTAACAACTGTCATTTGTGATTTCATTGGCTGAAGTGACATGTTCATTGGTGCAGTGTGAAACTGCAAATTCTGAGAACACACAATGCATGCAGTATGTGTTCCATTGGCGATGACAATGATGAAGCTGCTAGCAGTAATGAGGAAGAAGAAAATGCAGAAAATGGTGCAATAGCTGGGAATGGGAATGACAATGACACCGCATGGTGTGTTTTGAGACCTAGCACATAAATTTGGTGTATTCAAGTACTTCAAGTGTAATATATATGTGTATAGAAACATGTAAAAAAATGTTAGTATGAAAGGTTTATAATAGAGTTGCTTAATTTTAATGCAAAGAAATTAATCGTTTTAGTTTAATATTCCTGAACATATATCCCAGTCCGAAGGGACGGATTAAGAACAAAAAATGTTAGGCCCAGTGGGTTCAATTCTTTCATTCTGCTGCTTGTGTTAGCATAGGCATTATCCTAAGATTTCTCCCCCCCCCCAAATAATATGTCATCTGCATATGAGAATAAAATCCCATTTTATTTTTCTAAATTTGTTGTCAGTAAATCAAAAATATGAGAACAAAACATCATGATATGTAGAAGTATTGAGGAAAATCTGACAGTAGACGAACACCTTGTATAATGGAAAATTGCAGCAACATATTCATGTTTTATGTTTCAGGCTGGGGCAGGTTTCCATGAGAATGCCCCAACAGCAACCTCCACCAACACAGCAGCCGCAGCCACAACAGCAACGCCAACCTATGCTGATGGGAATGCAACCTCAAGCTGGTGGTGAGTAATCCTTTTCATTATTAGAAGTGGCATTAGGGTCATCTGAGCTATACCTTTCCAAGCATAAGGTTAGGTTGCACTGTAAACAAAGTGTAAAATTGTATTCCCCCTTGAGACGTGTGATTGGCAGAAATATGGTGCAGTTTAACATATGGGTTGTGAACTTTCATTGCCTCATGAGTAGTTTCTGGCCTTTGAACTCTCGATTTGTTCTATGCTTGTACATAAAATAAAGAATAAAACTTGATATGCAGTGCACATTTAAATATCTAAACCCTGAAATAAAATGCAATTGGCTGTCATGATATGAGAATTGTTTAAAGTAACATTAAATAAGCAGAATAAACAGTTAAATTGCTTTGGTTACACTTCATGAAATCTGTGAAAAGGAACACATTATCATGCAAATACGGAACACACCTTGCATTGCTTGGAATTGAAAAGGAAAAGTAAATATGAATACTTAACCGATTCTGAAAGGGTGTGGATTCCATTAAGCAAGTAAGTCCACTTCTTCATTGCTACTACTGGTGAGGTTGATTACTGTTCAGTCAACAGTGACATCATATAGGCCTTCTGATTTCCAGAATGTTTTGTCTTCTTCCACCACATGGCATATAAATGACTTCCTTTTATCTGGCATTGCAAGCTTTAATTCATCCTGAAGTAAGCCCCTGACTTCACTTAATTTGAAGGTTCTGTTGAAGCTACTTTCGACCACATACCAGGCTGGCGAGCAAACAACTCAAGGTCAGTCTACCTAGCGTGACTGTATATACGTGACTAACAACAATCAAGAGGTAACATGAAGGGTTTTCTAGAGCTTTCAAGAAATATACAGCAGCCAGTGTGTTTGTAAAAGTTCCAGAAAGGATCATGTGACGTCTTCCCTGTTATATAAGGAGGCAAGGAAACAGCAGAGTAGAGAGTTACAGACATGAGTTGGTCAGTGTGTCAGTGAATGTGAGACAGCTGTGTGTGTGGTACAGTCGTCATGAAAGGTACATCATGTCGAAGTGAAGAGGATTTAACAAGCACCAATTGATTGTATCATTGGAGTTTGTGTATGAGAGATGGAGAAAGTGAAGGAAGACAGTGAACGGACTGAGTCAAGGCTATGAGAAGTAAACAGTTGGGAGTTGTAATGTCACAAAATACTGTAGACTGTGTTAATGTCAGTAGAAGAAAACTGTTTTTGTGCAAAAGTTCAGAAGAAAAATAAAGCAACAAAAAGTAATTGGACTGATTTTGTTGTTTTGTCACATGGTACCAGAAGTGAGATTCGTCAAATTACCACAGTATCTACAACAAACTTGTCATACTTTTTTATTTAAACCGAAAAGGTGAGTCGATTAATAACACTACACAACACTTAATTATAACTTCCCGGAACATGTTTCAGAGGCTGACTTTCCTCCATTATCAACCATTTTCAAGCTTCCAAGAAGATGTCATACTTTACTTGAAATATAAATTTATCTTTCACCATGTGCATTTTATAGTGAACCCTTTGGCATCCATCCATTCGATAACATCCTTTTTCACCTATTTAGTGCAAACATAGTCCAACTTCATACTATATAGGATGCATTATCTGTTATAAACACACTTTCGGAGCAAGAATGGATAACACATTTTATCTGGTTTGCAAAAACTTCAAATATGTTTAAAACCATCTATCTTCTTTCTTGGTTTAAAATGTTTAAAACCATTCGCTTTTCACCACTTTGTAATGGTTTCCTTTTGCAATACTTTACATACTTGAAAGTGGACATAATTTTGAACAAACTGTGTTTCGCTCCTTCACTTTGTTATATGGCTGTGTGCATATACATTATATATGTGAGTTAAATATGTTAATAATGAATTTGCATATTAGTTTACTCCATCCATTAGAGGTTTTCCAAACCTTTTTTACGAATAATTCTTGTAATTGCGTAAGCTTTCACATCTGGTGTCATTAAATAGAAAATTATTATATGGAATTGTGGCCCATGGTCTAAGTGGAAAATCTTCCAGACGTGTTGTTCAAAGCTGCGTTGAATAACTTCAGTGGTGTGACCATAGTACTTTATTTAAGCACTTAAATAAAGCTTGGAATCCAGCATTATACAAAGCAGCAAGAAACCTGATCAGAGAGAAATTCAAGATCATATGCCATCAACAACCTCTGCCACAGTAACTGCCAGCCTATCGACAACAGTCATAGACAATGGAAGCTGCCCCCACTCTAGTCCAGCCCATGCAACAAAGACTGAACCAACCTCAACCATCCACACATGCTAAGCGTATAAAACCTGTGAAACCAAAAGGCTCTGTATCAATCATTGCTGAGAGTATCAGAGTATTACAATCACGTCACTGAGGATGTTCACAGCTTGGAACGAAACGTCTGGAAGATTTTCTACTAGACCACAGCCCACACGCCTTGATAATCATTTTCTATTTAATTCTTGTAACTATTTCAAGTTTAATGCTATTTAACACTATATTTCCATTCACACCTGCTGGCATGTAAGTTGTGTGGTCTGATCAACCAATGAAATGTACCCAAAACACATGTTTACATTGCAACCTAATCTAAGGCTGGGAAAGGTATAGGACATACCCATAGCTGAAATTTTATGTACCGTATCCCAAACACACAAACAGGCAGTCACAAGCTTTAGCAGTGCATAATCATATCACCTGCCACAGCAGAATCTACTGTGACATGCAATATACATACATCTGAGAAAATATAACTGCGCCCAGAGAAAATTTTATGAAATGAGATGCATTGTTTTTGTCTCATACTCAGTTGCTTCATCAGGAATTCTCACACCTACTTTTCAGGTGATGGCATGAATCCAATTTGGTAAATGAAACCAACATTTGACATAGAAATTTGAATTTACCCACAGCCTCCTCTCTTCCACTATTACCCACCTGCAAGGTTGAGTATTTATGGACACTCTTTTAGCTGCTATAGTTCTTTGTGCCCTATTCTATATTGGATATGAAAGACCACTTAATTTTATTCAGAGATCTCTTTATCAGGCTTGAAGTTCTTTTACGTACTGTAAATCTACAACAGGAAGCCACCAGCTTTAGTTCCCTTCCAAAAGAAGCCTTGCTAAGGATTGTATGCCTGAAAAAAAACCATTGCCCTCCACCAGGTTTGAACCTGCGACCTTGGAAACCATAGCCCAGCATGTTACTGCTAGACCACAGAGGGCAACCATCTGTTAGGTTGTATGTGTGTGAATATTATGTTCTGAAGGAGTAGGGATAGAGTTACCAGATTCTTTTAGTTAAATGTTGTATATATGGGGATTGCAAAGTGTTACATGGCCCTTGCACCTTGCCCCAAAGATCTTTTGTGCTACTCCTATCTCTTACAAGAAGTCTAGTGAATTGAGCACTGGAAGAATACCCGGACTTAAAAGCTCTATGCCTATGAGTGAGATCAAAGCCGGGAAAGGAACTAGAGCTGCCACACTCAAGCCTTTGCAACATAGCAAGGGGTAATGAAATGTAGAGAAATTAAATTCCAAACCTTAATTATTACTCAGACATGTAAAAAAAGGGCTCATATTTAAAATATTTATAGAACCTTCTCAATTAAATTTGTGTGAGGAATATATTTTATACTGAACATCTGACTAATATATATGTATAATGGTGACATTCTACTCAACTTAACCTCTTGAGCGATGGCCATTTAAAACGTCTGCGAGCCGAGAACTGCTACCCAATATCCGGGGCAGGGCATTTAAAGTGCTTCGTATATACACAGCTGTATTTTGTGTAAATATTAAGTTATTTTAATGAAACAAAAACTGGTATAAAACTCGTTATATGCAGTATAAATGTACGTCATCAGCAAAGTTGAGTTGTATTTACAAAACGTTGAAATGGCACTATTTTGTTTCACTCTGGTGAAAAGTTAACTTTGCTCTGTCGAACGCATCTAATATAAGTTCTCGGAAAGAAACAGTAGCCGACCCATTGTATGTGTGGCTTATGCGTCAGCATACTGTGTAATAATGCACTACTGTATGCGTGGTCTCTTGAGTCATCAGAATAGATCAACATTGCAACTTTTGCTTACACGAGTTTCGTAACTTAGTAGACTCCGTTTCTTTCTTTGTTGAAATACATACGTATACTTTCCTGCTTGTAGCTGAAGTGAGAAGTGCTATAAAAAGGTATTTTTGCACCAACTGGATATAACCATATACAATTGTTTGGTAATTTGGAGAGCTCTAAACCCACACAGGACAATGACCTACCTTGACTTCCGACTATAAATAGCTCGCAGCCTAATTGAACAATACCACGTTGGGGGTTGAAAATCCAAAACCCCTGCACCCCTCAGACTTCAAGGAAAACATTATCTTAAAAGGATACCACCAACAGCAAAGAAGTCCCGCCCATCTCGAAAGTGTTTTGTGTGCTGCAAGAAGGGAATTATTCGCGAATGTGGAGATGTACCCTTGTGTGTTTTTCCCTGTTTTGAGGTAAATCACTGCAGAACGAACATATTAAGGTAAGCCAGTAAAGTATATAGACATTTACTAAAATGTTTCATAAAGGGAAAATTAAAATCAGTTGAATTAGATAAGGGATAAATAAGGGTTAAATGCTTAAATGCACAGGACGTGTATACACGCCAATATCGCTCATCCGTCATTTTAAATGGACGTGATTTCATGCCCATATCCCTGAAGAGGTTAATATGTTTAAGGTTATATTTTACTAGAACAGTACCTTAGACTGAGTCAATCAATGCTCTATTCCTTTCATGTGTACTGTGCTGATTAGTGAAAAACTCTTTTCAAATTGCTTAGCTTTCACAGCTGGTGCCATAAAATACAAAATGATTCTCTGGGCTTGTAGACTGTGGTCTAGTGGAAAATCTTCCAGACATTTCTTTCGAAGCTGCATTGAACACCCTCGGTGGTGTGACTGTAGTACTCTGCTAGCCTCGGCGATGACTTATACAGAGCTGTTTGGTTTCACAGGTTTTATACGCTTAGCATGTGTGGACATATGACAGTCTGGTCTTTCTTTATTGGTTTGATTGCTGCATGGGATGGGTTAAACTGGGGGCTGTTTCCATTGTTGTCGATTGTTATCAATGGGCTGGCATTTACTGTGGCTGAAGCTGTTGATGGCGTATGATCTTGAGTTTGCGTGCTTTGTATCATGCTGGATGCCAAGTTTTATTTAAGTGCTTTGTTTCTTCATATTGAAGTTATCTTTATGTTTGAAAATCTCTATGGCTTCACGACTTAACCGGGTGTAATAATGAACTGTGGAAGACAGGATGGTGTCTGAATACTGTATAGTGTGTTCTCCTGGCGCTAGTAATATGTGTTCTGTGACTGAAAACTTTTCTGTTTGTCCCAAACGGCAACATCTCGTGTGTTCTGTAATGCCTGTGTTTATTGTACGCTGTGTGGCCCCTGAATACACAGAGCCACACAGTAGTGGAATTCATGAACACCCGCAGAAGAGAACTTCTTCTGGATCTTTTGCTGAATGTAGCATGTTCTGTATTTCTTGTGGGGGGGTTTGTAGATGGCATGGATGTTGTGTTTTCTGAGAACTTACCCGGTGTGATCAGTAATACCTTTGATGTATGGCAGTTGCTTTTTTAACCCTATTCAACATTTACATTATTTTCATTTCTGCCATATTAGCCAACAGTTTTCAAGCATTGCTTTCATCATGATTTTCATGACAAAGGACAAGTCTAATTACTTTTTGTGTCACTTTATTTCTTCTAAAACTGAATCACAATCCAGAATTCGTTGTCTTGCATTTCGCAGCTGTTCCTTTGTATTCATAGGCTTACTGTGGTAATACTTCTCTGTGTCGCAAACACTTCTCCATTGCTCACAGCTTACTGTGGCAGTTAACTCTGTTCACAAGCCAGTGTGCTGATATAGTGTCTGAATTACTAGCAGTTTCTGGAAATCAAAGTTTCATAAAAAGTCTCAGAATGTTGAAAGCTTCTAGAACTCTTTGCAATGGCATATGTTGTCAGACCCCCATTGTTGTATGTTGTTTGCCAGCTGGCACTTACAAAGGCAATGGTGTGAAGTAAGTCACTCAGTCCCTCTCTGAGGTGTGGCCACTGTGATAATACAACAGCAAGTATTTTCAAAACAGCTAACTTCGTGAAAAAAATTATTTGACACATATTTTGATCAGATCTGCATTTTCTCTGGTCAGTTTTCATCTTCCTTTTATGGTTTACTGGTTATATAAAGTTACACAGAATGTCATAATTAGACGACTTTACATGTGGCGGAATACATTCATATGACTTTCTCAATGAAGCCAAACCCACATAAAACCATTATGTATTATAGTACTCAGTTATATAAAATGTATGCTTTTATCTGTTACATTATTCAGGATATATTTTTTATTAAGAATTCATTTCAAATAGAGCAGGAAATGCTTAATTACAACATTTGGAGAATACATTCAAATGGGCATTCATGGTAACAACGACACGTGATAGAAAAAAAGACGAGTGAAGCAAGTATCACAAACTTTCAAATATATTCATGTGGTTTCAATAAGGAATTTTTTGGTAATATTTCCTATTAACCAAAATACTTGAAATGGATTTGTGTGCACTTTTAGCACTGTATTGCACCATTTTATTGCACAAATATACTTAAGAGTACAATAATTGACACACATAATATGTTATTTATTTGTGTAAATGTGAGTAAACTGCACTTAGTTGAGGCAAGGTTCACAAAGTAGAGCATTCATAGGAGTATTCCTCTGCTGCTCATCCCTGCCCTCTCCTGTTGAGATGTTGGCAACATTGGCACTGAAACACGAGCATGCTTGTGTCATTTCCTGCATATGTTGCTGACATAGTTCCTGCTTTTCATACCTTTGCAATACCACTTTCCATGCCTACCCCTACCTCGCTTTTGCTGCTTCTGTGTGCCTTCTTGTACAATATCTGCTATTTAACGAGGTTTGAAAAAAGGTTGTGTGTTTTTAGGAGTTTCAGGAGGCACAGTCATGATCATAAAACAATGTACTAATGTTATTTATCAATATACCCAAATTCCCTAATGTAATTATTATTTATTTATGCCAACAAACTTACTGTTGGTGTTTTTAAACACACAAGCCGTGTGTGGGCAAAGGTTTACCAGGAGAAATACGAACTGGCTTGAGAATTTAATGCCATTCTGGCAGTTTGTCACAATAGCTCAGTGGTTAGAGCGTCCGCCCGGCAAGCGGAAGGTCTGTGGTTCAAATCCCAGTTGTGGCATTGAATTTTTAAGTTCCAGTTCTACCTCCCTAATGTAAGTTTTTGAGACGAAAATTGTATTTTGGTATATAATAGTAATAATGACACTAATAATGAATTTAACCTATAGGTATCCCGTAAGGGTACAAGCCTCTTGTTTACACAGGGACTGACTTGTAAATAAGCTCTGAAATTTGGTGAGTCTTTGGGAGTTGTGTTGCTGAACTATCCTCCTATTCTTAATCATATTTTCCAATTATAAAATCCTAGCACTTTTCCTGTCCCTGGACACTTCTGCACTGCACTTTTCACAACTTTTGCACTTGTCACTTTGGCTCCAGTTGTCTCCATGCTTCCCTGTTTCTTGTGACTCATGACCATTGGGTTCCCACTTTTGTTCAAAAGTAGTTTGCCCATCTGATCCTTTGGTGTCCCACGTTTCTTCATCCTCGTGGGTCCCACATTGTGATGCGGTGTGTCCTTTTATGGTGATCCATGCGCGATAAACCAAATTGTTAAAAAACGTCCAGCACTACTAAAATATTTGATCAACTTCAGTATATTATTGAGCTGTACTTTTTTTTTCTGTTGTAAGCTTATTATCTACTTGTTAGGGTTTCCTTGTTGTACAAAACTTGATCAGTTGACAGGATATTCACAGAAAATTTAGCATTTATAGCTTCTTATAACAGTACATGACTTTCCTCTTTCTTCCATTATTATTAGTAGGCTTATGAATAATTCAGCGTTTTTTCAAAACTCAATAGATGCACAAAATGTGTTTCTGAGAAAAATTGTTTTTTCTATTTATTGGCAATACTAATTGGTTAGCACATAAACTATATTAATCATTCAATTCTCCTTCCTGAAACTATCTCTCTGAATGTGAAAAGAAACAAATAGCATAGTTTAACTAGTGCAAATATGGGGTTTGAAAATGCAGAGTTATTTAAAAAACCGATAGATGCTGATTAACTTTTCTGCGTGAGTGAAAAATTAACACACGAAGTTTTGTTATTTTTGTCTTTTATTGTTTTTGCTGCTTTTTATTTATTTATTATATTTTATTTGTTTTCACTTTTTTATAATACATAATGTACTATACAATCAACATATTAATGTTTATAAGGATTATTTTATTAGGTATAAACTTGGAAACTAAGTACTGCTACATTCACAATAACAATATATTTTGTTTTATTTATATAAAAAAACATATTGAATACAAACAAAGAAATTTCAAACAATATGAATAAGTAAGCTTTCACCTTTATTAGTGCTTGTGCAGTCTGTATATGGTTCATAGTTCATTTCTCTTTTCCACAACTGCCTCTGTCTTAATCTTTATCAGTCCCATTTTGCAGGTTGAGCATGTGTCAGTGTGTGGTGTACGGAATGAAAGATTGAAGAAGTTGTAAAATATGGTTTTATATTTCGACAGTGAGCAACTGGTTGATTTCTTAATTTTGTTTCGTTACAAAAGTCGGTTCACATTTTTCTGATATTAAGTTCTGGAGGTATATATGCTCTCCTTGATTTTGCTCTTCAATAGTGGCTTTCTGTACATCTGTACTTCTTAATGTCTTGTTTTATAGCAGCAGTAATGCCCTTCTATAATATTCCTGTCCGATCACCTCCTCAGATTTCCTTTGGCACATTCCCAGATAAGTGCAATTTTCTAGCCAGGAGAGATAATCTATCTTTTGACACCCCTGTGATTCCTTGGAAGCTTGCAGCGCATACTGACAATATTCGGCCATCAATACTTCTCACACTGTATTTAATGCTAACAGTCTGCTTTCTATTTGCAGCCTCTTTATTCACCACTCAAGGAATTTACTTCATATTTCATAAGGTTCTATTTTGTTGAGCATGGAAAGGTGTTGGTGAAGTCCATTTATATCATTATAAGTCAAATCAGCTGCATCACAGTGCTTATGCCCTTTACTTTTAGGATTTCGTGGAGTACACTCGAGACCATGTAAACATGTAATTGCTGGAGTATCAGCTTTCCTTGACTTGCATTTTGATTTCCTGATTGTATCTTCTGCTTTTTGTTTTTGTAATTCCTACCTCCCGCGCAATCTACGACTGGTACAATTTCACAATTTGAGCTCCTGTCCATTGTGCATAATACAGTGCAGTGCCTCAACTAAGAATAAAAATGCCATGTTAGTACAACAAAGCTTGCAGAAGTACCTGCCTGTTGTTCAAGGGGTCCCAGGTTCGACTCCTGGTAGGGGGGTAGGAATTTTTCTTCAGCCAAGGTTATTCCTCATTCTTCCCTGAGTCTTTAAGTATGAATGAAAGTGTGAATGTGTGATCACATTCAAAGTATAAAAAAACCCCAAAGACAGAAAAACTCACTGTTAAACGAGTAACACCATTGCCAATAGACAAGGCCACCGATATCACCTCTGCAGTTAAAGGCGGGATATAAATGAAACAAAAAAAAAAAAGCTTGCAGAAATGAATGTGAAATCTAAGTGCACAACCTGAGTTCGCAGTTATTGCCAACGATGCAGCAGTGTACAAAGCTTGCAGAAATGATTGAGAATTCCAAGAATCGCAACAGTGAGATGGCAGTCAATGCCAACATGCGTTTCATATAATTCAGGTTGCTACACTCTGGATAATAAAATCATAAAATTGCATCTATAGACCTTTGCTTTAACCATATACAAATGGTTACCCTACTAATGCTGACTGCTTTGGGTTCAGTTATGACGGAAAGAATGTAATAAGCCAATGGATCAGGTTAAACCAATAAAAGCTGTGCTTCATAAAGTCAATTTATTTTAAGAAGTAGAACTGGAACTTAAAAATTCAATGCCACAACTGGGATTTGAACCACAGACCTTCCGCTTGCCGGGCGGACGCTCTAACCACTGAGCTATTGTGACAAACTGCCAGAATGGCATTAAATTCTCAAGCCAGTTCGTATTTCTCCTGGTAAACCACAAAGGCAGTCTCACATCAGAGACAATTACCCCAATGGTGACTTACTATTGCAAGTACTTTATATCCCAGGATTAAATAACCTTCAGATGGTAATTCTTATTTATTTATGCCAACAAACTTACTGTTGGTGTTTTTTAAACACACAAGCCGTGTGTGGGCAAAGTTTAAGAGGAAGAAAATAAATAATAATTCAATTTATTTTATTTTAGCTATTATACTTGCATTAAATTCTGTCCTGCATCTCTATTTGCAGCTGACTGTATAGTGTAGGATACAATGCCTAGGTTTGTGTGTTTTTAAATGAATGAGATGACATAGTCCTGTGGTATCAGAGGGACAACTGGAATAGGAGAAAAGGGTATTACAAGGGTATTAGATGCACTGAGCAGTGTATCTATCCAGTTTTGAAAAAGCTGCTAATATTCCCTACCTTCTACACAGGACACGAATCAAATTTTGCAAACTCTGATTTCATGGAACGATGCAGAAGGTGAAAATTATGCCGATACTATAAATCACTACAATTAGCAAGAGCAGTAGAGGCATATTATGCTTATTTATTTGCACATGAGCATTCTGTAACAAATATGTAAGGATAGGAAGTAAGGTTCAATACATTCAATACATGTTAAACGTGGCTTACATTTTGCATCAAAATTGCAAATGACACATTTGATGCCGAATTAACACATTATCAGAAAGTGTAATTTGTATACTTCATTGCCTCATTCTGAATTGTGAGCGATAATAGTGGCCCTTAACCCTTCTACTTTTTTTAATGTTCTTACACCATATTCTGACTTCATTGTATATGGACCATCTGACTGAACCTATCCAGCAGAAGGTGAAAAGTCAGGTTAGTTTAGTGAATTACACTGTCATGCATTTAAAAATGTCAACTTTTTCGGAAAGACTTTTAATGGTTTTAGATACTTTCAAGACAAATTAAATTTGTATCTTGAATTTCCTGGGAATAGCCTCTTTACTTGGTTATGAATGACTTTTGCATAACCGGTGAACCGAAATCGTGTGTATAGTGTTTAAGAGCCCATAAACAAGTAGGTCATTAGGGCTCGTGGTAAACCGAAAGAGAAATACAAAATCTTACTTCACAAACAACGTATATCTCATTAGAGCAACCAATTATTGGTTTGAATTTTCAAATACATTTTTCTCAAATTGTATGATTACTATTGCTTATTATTACTACTGTTTTTATTTATTTATTATTATTATTATTATTATTATTATTATTATTATTATTATTATTATTATTATTATTATTATTATTATTATTATTATTATTATTATTATTATTATTATTATTATTATTATTATTTTCTTCTTCTTTTGGCCATGCAGAAAGAACAATTTCATTTCACAGCCATCACATTGGGCTAGCTCTTTAATATTTGTTTATCACTTTAAGCATATGATCTATTCCCATTGTATCTGAAAGGAAATGCGCAATAAGACCATATCTGAAAGGAAATGCGCAATAAGACCATTTCAGCAAATGTTTATCTTGATAATATGCTGCGAACAGATGAACGATGTATATCTAGGAGTTATTTCCGGGCTGCAATGCCGTGGTCTGCTGGAGTTTAAATACCCATACGTTTCGTCCACAACTGCGGCGGACATCGGCGCCCTCCTAGATATATTGATTCCGGCCATGAAAGTTTACGCTCTCTCAGATCGATGTTTATAAGATTTTTTCCCCATCTTTGTTGGTTTTCCGCTGGTTTTTCTGTTTTACATAAACACACATGGGCGTCGCGAAACGAGGACGGGGGGGGGGGGCTGGCCGCGCCCCCCCCCCCCCCCTTGGAAGTTGGTGAACTTAATGTGCAGCCAGTTGCTGACTATTAAACTATTATTTTAATTTTGATGTAAAGAACAATTTTTATTTAGCACAAATTAATACGGTTATCTGCAACAAATATAAATTTTGACAATAAAATAATGATTTAATATTATATGATCGCAAATTTCCAACATGTGCCCCCCCCCCCTGGCAAAAAGTCTGCCGACACTCATGTATACACATGTATAGTGCCGAGGCGGGACTCGAACCCACATTTCTCGCGACCCGGGACACTTATGCGAGGCACTTGCGAGCTCGACCGTAGCGATTGGAAGGAGTAGAGAGGGTAGAGAGCGTAAAGCATGATATATCTGCCCTTTCATGACCTTCGGAATTGATGGTTTTCAGTAAAAGCCATATATCCATTTCTCCGTGCTATCTAGAGTTACATGTTCTGTGACTTATATTCTGTGACTGTTAGCTCACAAAATTGACTTATGGATTTTTTTAAACAGGGGAAGCCACCGAAGGGCTGCAAACATGCGTGGGATCTCTCTTAATATTACATAGAATTTCGGCAAGTTTTAACGATGTGGGTTGTACTGGGTAATGAGTGTCTATGATGTCGCAATAATAAACGTGTAATTTTTTGAGACATACTGATAAATTATGGAAATTTCGACATATGCACTCTGCACCTTTATATTCGTATGTTGGCAGGAATGAGAGTTATTCAGTTTAAATGATTGTTATTTGTTCTGTGGGGGAAATCAGTGAGATAACGGTCGTAAAATAACGAATGCATCTTGGAGGTTCTATTGTGTAAAAGTGCCTGTATTTCTTCTTTTGGACCTTGTGATAGATGGAAGTTGTTCAGTTGTTAAAGTAATTGTGTGTGCTTCGAGAAGAGATATAAAATGGTAGTAAGGGAGAGCTACTGGGTCGGTAAGATACACATGGTTTGTGCTCGGGAAAGGGTACGCGGTAATTACTGAAATAAAGAAAGCGTGGATGGCTTTTCGCTTTTATGTGGTCTTTTTATTTTACCGTATTGCCACAGTCCCACTACACTGTAGGCCTGAATGCTAATTTTAATGTGGATTGTGGGGGCAACAAATTCCACAGCTCATACTGTGGTCCCAATCGAAGATACATGGTTTAAAGAAAGGATAGTAATCCATTGAATTTTATAACAAAAATTGTGGCAATTGATATTGCGACGAAGCAAGTTTTCCTAGTGTACCACATAACCTATTACAGCATAACCTCACGCGGTAGGTGTTCGGCTATTCGGCCAAGCTCCCTTCTCTCTTGTATCCCACGCTTTGGCTGTGCGGTTGCGGAGGGGAAACGGAGGGGAAGTGTCATGTGTCAGTGGCGGTTGTCGGTCACGCAGGGATGTATTTCCGAGAAAATTTTATAAATTATTTATTCATTCATTCACGCATTCATTTCGTGATTTAGCTCATTATGATATTATTCCTTTCTTTCTTTTTTAATTTCTCTATTACGTATAGTAAGTCGGGGAACTGTTGTATTTTACCCAAAAATTCCATGTCGAGATTTGACCGGAAATATGTTTTGAGGTCCCCTGAATAAAAAAAAAAGAATTTTTTCATTTGACAGTACAGTAGACGCCTTTTCTTCACATCTCTGATCACATTTTCATTAATTTCACCAATTTACTATACATATCCCTCTCAAGTTTGACATTGTGTTATCCAGGTTTTTGATTATCTGAGATACTCTCTGTCCCCCTTACTGGTGATAACCACGGCTCTACTGTGTTGAATATCAGGAGAAATTTTACATACCAAATTGAAAAATCTTGATCGTTAAACGAAATGTTTCATTATAGTTGTGGAAAGTTAGGAAATCAGTTAAGTGTAAAAGTGTAAACATGTTTAAAATGCATTTGTCATTCACAGAGAAAGTTTTTGGAATGTGTTGCATCTAATTTTTTCTCATTGTTTCCGTAGCTGCCTATTGTCTTTGTTTACAGTAAGTTTGTTTATTTCAGCAAAAGAACAAGAAGAAATGAAAATTCCAAAGTTTTGGAATTATGTAAAATATGTTGGTATTTATCAGTTGCAGAAATGCGTGTTAGCTGGTGGATACTTAACCTCATTTTGCAAGTGATGAAATAATGAAGCTTTTTGACAAGTACAAGATACTTTGGTGATGTTTTAATTGTTTGTCACAGGCTGTTGGAGTAAGAAGTATGCTTTTGTTACCATGCTGTTTGTTTTTGCTCACTTCTTGGCAATTGCTCAAGCAACCAACGTGTATACTTTGGAGGACATAGAATTTTTGTTTGGTCCTACGGGATGCATAGAAGGTACAGCTTACATTACACATTCAAATGTACACCTCCACAAGCTTCCTTTTTCCTATTTTGCTAAGTGTATAAATAAAAGATTGTCTTAATTGGATTTTAAAAGGACACTGGATTGCATATCACGTAATATGACATTTTCCTGGTATTAATATCAGAATTGTGGACTAAAAATCATGTTTAAGAACCAAGTTATGAAAAGTTTCACCTTAATGGTATTAACCTTTTTCCTGAACATTGGGGGCATATGTCACTATCAAGACATTAAAATTTATTACTTTTTCTGATTTTTAACACTGCCTTTTTGTTTTCTCTACTACTTGGCTTTAGTAGATAGAGGAAGTATTGATTTCCAATAATTTGATATTGAGATTTCGTCAGATACATCTGTTTTGAGGTTACTGGAATACAAAAGAGCATTTTTTGAGAGAGGTGAATGTCCTTTAACCTGGTAGGTCATATTGGAAGATGAACAGGTGGAACGATGCAGGGTTTGTAGAGCTTAAAGTTACCAGAAATTTGTCTTCTCTTGTCTGAAAAAAAGCTTATCAGGACAACTTACACTAACCGAGATTCAAACTCTGGCCTCGTAAATGTGAGGCAGATATGCTACCCCATGCCACAGAGGCAGGCAATGAAAAGTTAAATAACTACAAATCTTCTAAAGAAGTGACAAAGACTTTCATAAACTCTCCCTATCCCAAATTACCCTTTACATGGAAAATTTGTCACTTTTTCAAAAATGTCTCTGGTGGTTTTCATTAAAATATGTTTAAGCTATTTGCTCAAATTATCTTTAATTTTCCCCAAATAGCATGTGAAGTCCTTTTCATTCTGAGTAAATTGTTTATATAAGCCAAAAAACTCCGGCGCAATAATCTAAAGGTCATTAAAACAAATTTTGTAAAATAATTTTTTCTTGGTTAACCATTTTCTGTGATCACCTCTGTAGTGCAGTGGTAGCACACCTGCCTTTGATGCAGATGACCTGGGTTCTATCCTTGGTACCATAGTGGGGATTTTTCCCTGTTGGGAGGTCTGGTGCACTCAGCCTTGTGACTCCAATGGAGACAATATAACTAGATCCCATCAAATCCTTGGTGGGCCTGACAGGGATATCTGGGATCACTGGTGGAATCTAGGGATCTACCTGGGGAGCGTAATATGCCAGCATAGGCAGGCATCAACGCTTGGGTGACTAGACATGGACCCATCTCACCGACAAGGTAAACAAAAAAAATTCTGTTGAATTTTCCAGAGTCCTACATTGTTGAAGTGCAGAGTCACCATTCAGTTGTTTCTCATATAAAAGAAAGAGTATGAAATTCCAAAGCCAGTGGCCCAATTTTTAAAGCTTTGACTATCACTTGATCTGGTTGTAATCCCCTTGTAGCTAAAGTGAAATGTATAATTTATGCAATTGTTAGTTAACAAGGAAAACAAGTTTTATAAGAAAGTCATAGAACTAAATAGTAGAAGGTAGAAAAGGGTATGTGAATATCATACATCAGAAGTTCATAGAGCAAAGTATAACCGTTGGTTAACATGCTTTCTCTTGCAATTCTTGTTATTTTGCAAGTGACCGTATGGAATGACCTATGTATGTATATTGTTTCTTATTCAATGCAAGGTTATTTTGGGACATTTATTGCTTCAAAGAAGTTTCAGCCAGTAGTTTACAATTTCAAAATCCAGTGAGGTCCTCTGTAAGGAAAACGTGTGTATGAAAAAAACAGGAAAAAGTAAGGAATTTTCATGTAGTAATAAATTGTCGTGCTAGATATAGCAAAGTACAATTGTTTCTGACAGTGGATCTACAGCTGAAGATATGGGCTATATAGCTTTCAGAATTTTCAACAAGTGAAGTAAGACGATATGGAGTTGTTTCTCTGATTTATCATGTTGCCACTTCACTGTTAATAGCTTATGTTAAAATTAAATAATTACAAAGGAGATTTTTAAGTTTGCTGTTTGTAGTTGTAATGTCTTTTTGTTTTAATAATAATAATTAGCTTTAGTAAACAGGCACAGGAAATTTTAGAATAGAAAAGCAGTACCAAACTAAGCATTTTGAAGTTAGTAGTGGGGGCTGCAGATGCAGCATAACAAGAGCATAATTGAAATCTGACATTATGAAACATCAAAAACAAAGTGTAACTCGCATGGAAAAAATGATTGAGCGCATTAGGACAGCAAAATATTTTTAGGTTCCACGTCATGTGGTAGTGTGCTTTACACAAGTCCAAATTTCAACATGCAGCTGAGTTTATTTATAACCTCTAATCCACATGTTATCGTCCATCGGACACACACACAGACTGTCTTGAATCACCACTTGCATTTGTATACATACTTGCAAATACAAATGCGAGTGGTGATTCAAGATACATATTTGAGTGTCCAGAGATGATAAACATACGGATCATAGGCTATAAATAAACTCAGCTGTATGTTGAAATATCAACTAGTGTAAATTGCACTGCCACATGATGTGGAACTTCAAAATACATATTTTGCTCTCCTAATGTGCTCAGTCATTTTTTCCATGGATGTACATACTGTCTCAACTAATGAGTACTGGTACACAAACTAAAACAGGTGCATATTGTACTGAAGACCATTCAATAAACTTCACATTAAGTTTGAGAGGTAGAACTGGAACTTAAAAATTCAGTGCCACAACTGGGATTTGAACCACAGACCTTCCACTTACCGGGCGGATGCTCTACCACTGAGCTATTGTGACAAACTGCCAGAATGGCATTAAATTCTCAAACTAGTTCGTATTTCTCCTGGTAAACCATAAAGGCAGTCTCACATCAGAGACAAATTACCCCAATGGTGACTTACTATTGGTACTTTATATCCCAGGATTAAATAACCTTCAGATGGTACTACCTCTCAAACTTTGCCCACACACGGCTTGTGTGTTTAGAAACACTAACAGTAAGTTTGTTGGCATAAATAAATAGTAATTCACATTAGGTACTCCTAGTCACTGTGAGTAGAGTAACTGCAAAACAAGAATGAATATAAGGCGAGACTAGGTATGGCTGGTCTATTGTTGACTAGCATGTGGTGTTGTATATTTAAACATGTGTGCAGGCTCACCATGCCGAACCCTACTGCTAATTTCTTTGTACTCTTGGAGGATGTTAAGTATAGAGTTAATTTGAGAGGTAGAACTGGAACTTAAAAATTCAATGCCACAACTGGGATTTGAACCACAGACCTTCCGCTTACCGGGCGGCTGCTCTACCACTGAGCTATTGTGACAAACTGCCAGAATGGCATTAAATTCTCAAACCAGTTCGTATTAATTTAATGCCATTCTGGCAGTTTGTCACAATAGCTCAGTGGTAGAGCAGCCGCCCGGTAAGCGGAAGGTCTGTGGTTCAAATTCCAGTTGTGGCATTGAATTTTTAAGTTCCAGTTCTACCTCTCAAACTTTACCCACACATGGCTTGTGTGTTTAAAAGCACCAACAGTAAGTTTGTTGGCATAAATAAATAATAGAGTTAATTTGTTTCCCTATTTCACAGAGCTACTTTTTCAATCAATCACTTTATTCACCGTCTTAATCTTATACAAGATACTGGCTTTGTCAAGCTTACAAGTATGAAAATTACAAATATTTGAAAGTATAAAGTATTAAAATTCAGACAATAACACATTTAAATTAGAAGATAGAAAATACAATTCAAAAGAATATTACATAAATATTTACAAGATAAATTCGTCCACTGAATAGCCACAGCCTTCCATTAGAGGTGTTTTTAAAGCCAGTTTGTGCTTTTTTTCAGACTTAACATTTTTTATGTTAACTGGCAGTTTGTTGTACAGTAATACTGCATTATGTTCGAAGCTATGACGGAATAGGGCTGTACTGTGGTTCAACACATGTAGGTCTGTTTTGTTTCTGGTATTGTGAGAATGTACTTCTGAATTAGTTTTGAATTGAGAATGCATAGATCTTGTCAGAACAAGAACTTCATAAATATAAAGGTAACTGAGGGTAACTGTCCAAACCCCATTTTTGTGGCACATCTGCTTTCAGAGATAGGTAAAGATAAGATGCCTGACCATAAAGAGAGGAATCCATCAGTACCTGTTAAGAAAAACAGACACATACCATACAGCTGATGCATTTTGTAACTTGTATTCAATAGAGTAGTGATCTTTTAAGAGTGTAGATGTGGTTTTCAAAGTCGGCAGAGTTGCCAACTCGTACGATAATTTTAA
Organism: Tenodera sinensis; assembly: GCA_030765045.1. Classification (NCBI taxonomy): domain Eukaryota; kingdom Metazoa; phylum Arthropoda; class Insecta; order Mantodea; family Mantidae; genus Tenodera; species Tenodera sinensis. The sequence goes on from CM060968.1 coordinate 59,346,931, forward strand.
TGTTAGTATACATGGTTGCCAACCCGTACGATAATTATGGGGGTGTACGATAATTTGAATGTACGATAAGCCGATAACTGCGAAATATAATTTTAACTGGTCTGTCACACCAGCGAAATGAAACTAATTACAAATGGCGACACCTTTTTGCCCTCATGGCCTGTCTCCAACCATCTAAGGCAACCGTTTCCAACCCTACTAATCCTCCTAACCCTTTATCCTCTTATTGCCACTGTGCCCAGATCTGATAATCTCAATGAAGAAGGCAGTGCTCAGAAAATTGATGATCAATGGAGAAAACTCGGAGTAAGTGATATTCCGTGTGAAGTAAAGAACATGCCTGAACCTGACAGTTTCTGGAGTGTTAAACACATGTATCACCTTGGTGGCAATGCTGATTTCAAATAGCTTGCAGCCTTTGCATTAACAGTGATTTCGTTGCCCCACAGAAGCACTTCTTGTGAAAGAGTTCTTTCTAAACTGGATTTAGTAAAAACCAAAATTAGAAACAGATTGGCGCTAGATACGGTAAATGGACTTATTCAGTCGTCTCAGCTTATGAAAGAATGTGGTAGATCCAAAAACCTGCAAGTCACCAAGAAGATAAGGTTTATCCTAACAACAAATTTGTATAATGCTGCAACAGTTGAGGAAGATGATGAACTTTCAGATAAATAGTGCGAGAAACATAAGTGCTAAAGTTGTAATTCTGGTTGAGGTCATCAATCTTGGAAGTAGATATAGTAAACATCATTACTATTACACTTTCATAAGTGTTATGATGATTTTTTATTGTTGTAGCACTTGTTTTATGATGTACGATAATTTTGAATACAAATCTATAATTTTGAGTGGCTGGTACGATAATTTTACTTTTAAATGTTGGCAACTCTGTAAGTCGGTGAATATGTCGCTTAGCAAGCGTAGTACAGGTATGCGTAGTAGTGATTGCGAGGCAACTCGTAAGACTTTACATAAGCTACAAATATTATTTTTCATGCATATTCGTTTTTTAAATAGTCAAAGTAGTTTTCGAATGTACAAATTTCGCTCAGAGTCAAGAATTAACAGCACCAGTTTATGTGAATACTCACTCTGTGGTAAACATTGTTAAAGAAGGCAAGTAGTTCATTAAATTAGGAGAAGTTCCTATATTTAGGTCTCCTGGAAAACATCAAGCAGTGAAAAAATGTCCAACCAACTTAGATGATTTTCAAAAGTGTTTTGCGTAGAGCAATTAATGATTTACATGACATGGGTGAATATCCTACTCATTATAACTACAGCATCACGGAGGGTTTAACTTGTTTATTCGCAAGGTGGTTTCAGTGTGACAAAGATGGATATATCTTCCATCCCTGTCACCCGCTCGCTTGTAGGGCAACTGGCAACACCAAGAGAGTAACATCACTGTATTGGCTGGGTTCATGTTCATTCTTGTTTTGTAGCTACTCCAGTGCATTTTGTTTATAGGTTTCACTGTCTGAGACTCTTACCATGCTGAATTTATTTTGGACATATATAGGGCAATAAAACTCAGACAACCCCTTTTTCCTATCATCAAAATCCTTATTTTGTTACGGTTTCAATTTTGCAATTTTCCACACCCAGTATAATTCCAACTTTAGACTAAAACATTGCATTGGTGGATTTCTAAGCCATGAGATTGGTTTCTGGTGTATGTTGTTGACCGCACTGGCAGGTAACTTGACTTAGTTCTTTTGGTTCCCTAGGCAACATAGGGCTCGTGTGAAGTTGCTCCATTTTGTCCTGTGTTGCAAGCCTTTTTATTCCACTGCATATCTTCGCCTTTGTTGATATCTCTTCTTCTGTAGTCCTTTTCCAGGTTTCTTTAGGTCTTTTTTCCTCCTTGTACCTTGAGGGTTCCAGTCAATTCGTTCTATTCCTCCAGTTGGCTGTCTTAGCATATAGTCTATTCATCCCGATTTTCTCGTTCTAATTTGGATCCCAATGTTTTGTACTTTGCCATAAAGTTCTATTGATATTATTTCTGGCCATCTTATGTTTAAAACACGTACTAACATGTATTGATAAAGCTTTTTAATTTATTCATATTTACTTTACAAGTTTTCCATATTTCTCAGGCATAAAGGACAATGGTTTTTACATCGGTATTAAAAATCCGTATTTTAGTATTTTTTTATATATTTTTTTTATTTCTCCATATCTGATACAATTGCATAAATGCTGCATTTGCTCTTTTAATTCTCTGGCTATAGTGTCTTCACCTGTTCTTCCATTTAATACTAGTAGGTAAGCTGTCCATTTATTGTAGACCTGTAAATAATTTGGGCTCATTTCTCATAACTGAGGATTTATATACCCACATTGCTACAGCTTCAGATATGAGAATTGTTGAATGATTTTTATTATGTGGCTTTGTTATTTCCAGAACTGTATTATAAAGATTTGTCAAAATTAGTTGTCCCTAGTAATCCACAAACTTAAGCTTTTATTTATCAGTTATCCATACTCCATTGTTCTCTATAACAGAACAGCAAACCAGAAATTTGAGGGTGGTTCAGAAATTTCCTGGCCTGAGAAAGAAAATATATGGTTTATAAACCAACTTTGTAGGCTCCCCAACCCCAAAGGCTTTCTTTCAATCTGGTACATTTGAACCAACCATAATCTTTTAATTTTTTTATATCTCTAGTATAAAAGATTTGTCCAACTCTGCAAAATAATTTATGATTTCCACATCAGAAGCAACTTTCTCAATATTTGGAAAAACTTACTGGGTGCCAAATCTGGTGAAGATGGTGCATGTAGCTGAAGTTCAAGGAACTGTGATAATAATTGAAGTGTGTCCCATTGCATCGTCATGGTGGAAAAGAAATGAAAAGTTACTTTCTTCTGTAACAAATGCAAACATTTGACCTTCATAGCATCCTTCAACTGTTATAGCAAAGCTTATAGCACTCAGTTCAGTGCCCCTAATAGCCTTACCAAAACCACACTCTGGGCATCCCAGAAAACAGTGGTCAACATTTTCCCTGCTCAAAGGACATTGCCTTACTTGGAGCGCTTTCATCCTCTTGCTCCAATTGTTAGGACTGCTGCTTTGTCTCTGGCGTATAGTGGTTTGTTTTGCCAACAGTGATGTAATATACAAAGTATGGTGACTTGCATCTCATTGTGTCCAAGCAATTCTGCGAGAAGTTCATTCGCATGTGCTTCTGTTTAGTGGTTAATAAACACAGCTCCAGTTGTGCTCTGAACTTTCTTGTGGACAAAATGTTCCAGACCCAATCCAATTCAGATCCTGGCAAGTTCACATGCCTTTGTTTATCATTTTACATAGCATTGTGGGTTTTTTTCAGTCATAATATGTATATCATCAGTGGCCATTTCTTCACCCTAAAAATTTTAATAAAGCTTCCAGGTCAAATCCAATTGCTTTATTTTGGTTGGATTAATTCTTGGAATTCAGACCATTTATTCATCACATACTGTTCTTTTATCCAGTTTTGGAAGAAGCCTCACTAGGTTGTTTTGCAACACTATAACAACCAAACGAATGAAAGCACGTGTATGAAATTGAACATTGTGCCATCTAAATCCTTATACTTAAAAGAATACTATTGACATTTGATACTGTCTGTGCGACCTACGTGTCTGGTCAGGAACTCTACAAACTTCCCTGTACTGCTGAAAAACAATTGAAGTGAAGTTTTATTTTCACTTTTGTAATTGTTTCTTGGAATATGTCTGAGTAAATGCATCATGTAAAGCAAAACTTATTGCCAGGAAAGTCCAAGGTGCTAGAGAAGAACTTGAAAGATATTATTGGTACTCATATTAAATTATTAGTCATCCTCATGGTCTAGGGATAACATGCTAACCTCCGGTTCCTAATGTTGTGAGTTCAAACCTGGCAGAGGCGAGGCTTTTTCAGGCATAGAAATCCTTAGCATGGCTTCCTTTGGGAGGGAAGTAAAGCAGATGGTCCCATGTCATAGATTTACAAGCACATAATAGAACCTCAAGCTTTATAAAGTGGCCTCTGAGCAAAATTAAACATTCTTTCAGACCCAATATAGGATGGGATGCTGAGAACCATAGTTAAAGAGTGTCCATAAATAAAAACTCAATTTTAAATTTAAATTATATCAAAAATATACATTAGTGTAAAGCCCTCTGTAATTAGGATTCAAGTTGAAATTACAGTAACACTGGGATAGTATACTTGTATGTTTTGCAGAAATGTTACTAACGGAGGATATATAGTTTTGTAGGTGGTACAAACCAACTAGGCATATTAAGTTATAAATAGTTTTAACTGTGTGGTTACTTTCTGTTTAGGTGTGCTGTCCATGCCAACAGCACCAGTAATGGCTACAGCAGCTGTCGCACCTCAGCCCAAGGGTAAGTGACTGTTGATTATGTTTTAAGCTTCACAGGTGTAATATTATGGGATTAAGTCCCTCCACAGTGGGAATATGTTGGTAACTCTGACTCCATGTGTTTTTGTTTTGTGATTCTATGGGGGTAATCCCAGAAGTAAGATCTGCCTTTCTACAAATACAAAGAAAAGTTTTATTTTCAATACATGGTACGTAGTTTGAAGCTTGAACATTCTTTTACTCTTCTACATAATCTCCATTTCAATTAATGCATTTTTGTAAGCAGAGTGGCAGTTTTTGTATGCCATGTTATACCAGCTCGTTGCCATGCTGTTTAGGAAGTGTTGGACCTTTTACCTCATTCATTGCTGAAGCACCTTCCAGCCAAATGTTCTTTCAACTTGCGAAACAAGTGATAGTCACTGGGTGCTAAGTCTGGATTATAGGGAGGATGGGTGATGTCCCATCCAAACTGTTACAGAAGATCCACTATTTGATGGATGGTGTGCATTGTTGAGAAAGTTTGTCCTTACTCAACATCCTACTTTGATTCTGAATTGGCCTGAGTTTTTTGTGTCTCACAATGCCTATTAGCATTTATTCTTGTCCCACGAGCTTATGAAATCGACCAACAATATGACCCCTCAATCCCTAAACACATTGTCATTTTACCAGCAAACTGTGTTCTTTAGAATTTTTGCGAGTTGGATGAAGTGCCACTCACATGATTGTTGTTTGGTTTTTACATCACTTGTGGATGCTTTGACATCCATACATGACTCTCCATACACTTCCGTGAACCATTGATGGATTTTGACACCTCTTGTGCTCAAAGACTGAAGAACTGCGCAAACTTCACACTTGGTGGTAGTGGCAAATGGTAGCTCCGTTGCAACTGGCTCCCATACCAAGACTGAACACCCCAGTGACTGTGTGATGGCTTCTGTTTAGAGGGGGAAGCAACACACAACAATATGGCCAACATCAGCGCAAACAGTTTCTTTGCAGCTTAAGCACTATAGAGACCTTACTTTTGGGATTACCTTTATACAGTTTGTTCACGAGCTTATGGTCCCTGGGAGGAGTGCACTGAACCAGTACACCAGTAAACAATTCTGATATTTGAAGCTGCAGCCGTGCCTCTAATCATGCTTATGATAATGTTAACAACCTTGGAATGTGTATTCACGATAGATCAAAGCAAAGAAGTCACTCTAAGTAGTGGAACTTAAATGCTATTTTTAGTTCATGCAGTACATTTAGCTTATAAAACATAAACAACATTTTCAACTACTCCGTCTTTCTCCCACTGATCATTTTATAACTTTTCTATATGTTTTCAAAAACCCTCCAGCCTGTTTCGGTCACAAGTGATATACTCTTGAGCATTATATCGTGCAGTTCCTGTAAGGAAAAGTCACCTGTTACATTTCTCTATTTGTTTTACCTTGGTACAAGTTAGAAAAATAAATATATTGTTGTTTAACTATGCTGTCAATTGCTGGGATCACATCAGCATTGCCGGTGTGCCGGAATTTTGCCCCGCAGGAGTTCTTTTACATGCCAGTAAATCTACTGACATGGAGCTGTTGTTTTTAAGCACACTTAAAACCCATCAGCCTGGGCCGGATTTGAACTCGCTACCTTGGGATCAGTAGCCCAGCGTCTAACCAACTGACCACCCAGACCAGCTGGATCACACACGTATGGAAACAAGAAAACGACAGTGTGGCACAATGAAACCCAAAATGCGTCCACTTTAGAAGCCTCTTTAGGTTTGTTTGTTTGTTTCAGTCATCCTGTAAAAATCTGTTTTACAATGGAACTGTCACTCTGAGTCCCTTTGTTCTGCAATCACAATATCATAGAAGATTTCACACCACTCCTAGACAGGGATTTATCTACTTCTACACTTCTTTTTTCTGTACTTCTGAGATAGCACTAGTGACTCGTCCAATTTTTAACTGAAGTTAAGAGATATTAGCATATTTGCGAGCAGACAAAGCGGGAATAACATTAGAGGTAAGCTGGCAACCTAACCAGCCTCAATGTTATCTGCAAAGTTTACAAAACTCGGGTTACACTATCATGGTGAGACAGAATGTGTGGTCAGATGCCAAAAAGAAAGTAATTATGTAAATATATATTGTAAAATTCAGTTTATTTTTCATGTTAAGGATTTGTCAAGTACTGAGAGTGTCACACCATTATTTCATTGTTTGGGAGTATTATTTGCTTAGTAACGTCATTAATGTTTAGTAATTGTTCAAATTTAATGTATATTATTATATTAATTATTTTAGATTTAATATTAAAAGTGTAGGGAGGATGGATTGAGATCGCTTCCTCAACATTTTGGGAACTATTTAACATGTAAGATGATGTCATAGGGAATGCCGTAAGAAGTATATGCATACTCGTATGAATACAGACGCATTGTTAAGGAATGTGCTAGATTCAACGTCTTAGTGTCCCATTAACTGAAGAATCAAGACGTGTTTTTGAGATGTGTGAGTTAAGACGCTAAAAGTATAATTTAAAGTGACAAGCAGTACAAAGAAACAGTTGAAGTCGGTCTGTGTGCATCAAAAGTTCACCTAAATAACATGTGTGTAAATCCTAGTGAAAAAGGTGAGAATAAAAGATTGTGAAAAAGTTTTATTGTGTGTCCAGATTATTTCACCCTGTACCACGACCCGAAATAACGAAAGGGTCAAAAGCTCAATACCATCACCTTTGTATTATTGAAAAACTGCACCAGTGGAATGCCTCTCCTCTCCCCTTCAGTCCCCTAAGACCATGAGCTGGTGAACAGACAGTATAATGGTTGACTGGTCGGAATGAATTTGAAGACACCAGTAGAAAGAGAAAACAAATAAAAGTTGTAATTAACTGTCTCATTTACAGAAAATGTCCCCCATGCAGTTGAAGGTACAGATTCACACATTGATTAGATTATCTGCAGTCTCTGAATTATAATTGGTGCCAACCGAGAAAGCTATTGACAATCACAGAGAGAGGCAACGTAGCTTATCATGACCACTCGGAGAGCACACGATTAGTGTACAAAGACAGTTGGATTGTGCCTGGAATGTAGGACATTGAATTTTTCAGTTCTGATTCTACCTCTCAAACATTGCCCACACATGGCTTGTGTGTTTAGAAAAACACTTGCAGTAGGTGGTTGGCATAAAAAAATAAGTTACCATCTAAAGGGTATTTAAACCCAGGACATACATTACTTAACATCGTAAGTTGCCATTGGGTTACTTATCTCTGATGTGAGATTCCCTTGTGCTCTGCTGGGAAAATACGAATCAGTTGGGGAATTTGATGTCAGACTGGCAAGTTGCCACAGTTGCTCAGAGGTTACAGCAGTCGCGTATGAGGTGGAAGGTCTGTGGTTCAAATCTTGGCTGCGGCATTGAATTTATCAGTTCTGATTCTACCTCTCATTGCTTCCATTGACCATGCACAGTTTTTGTGTTTAAAAAACCCACCAGCAGTAGTTGGTTGGCATAAATAAATAACAAATATCATATTTTTTTATTTGAATTTATAAGTGGTGCATTTCTCATTGTTTATGTTACTGTGAATTCATGCAAAGAGTAATCTCAAACTAGCATATAGTAACCCACTATTTAAAATTTGACTATAACTTAAGCTTCATGTATTCCTTCTGTACCCACAATGAAGTGTTTAATGAAACTGTATCTATAAATGTTAGTGAAGTGAACACATGAAGTGGATAGAAAAGTAAGGTTTTGTAAGAATAGTTTGTAGAAGAATGTATAGAAAAGGTCACATAAGTGCAAAACAGAGCTCGACAATTATTTTCCAAAGTGTGGGGAATATAAATTTTATAAGTCCTGCATTCTTTCCACCACAAATCAAACATCGTGAAATGTAATGTAGGGCATGTGATACTTTTAAAACAATGTCTTGCCTTTTATCAGGGTGACATAAAAGGAAATGTGATGAATAGTTGCAGGTATCCCGTCACCATTGCTAGGAGTGACAGCAAATGAAAATGACACGGCTGCCACACCTGGCCTTCAGAGACAGCAACAGCAGCAGCAGCAGTCATCACAGCCACAACAGCAGCAACAACAGCAACAGCAACAACAGCAGATGTCACCTCAAATGAATGGCACTGCTTCTCCGAACAACACTTTGGCAAACACAAAAGAGAAAACTCCCATGTGTCTTGTCAACGAGCTTGCAAGATTCAATAAGGTAAGATTAATGTGTAGAATCTGGAGTAGAAAATGAGCTCTCATTGGCTATTGCAAAGACACCAGCAAGGTTTATACGAGTCACTAGATAAATATTCAGATAACAAATAATAGATATTAATATACACATTTTTTTTTTCCCTTTTTTATAACAATAATAGTTTTTCAAAGTATTTTCCGTGGCATTCTGCAGTGTTCCATCCTCTGGAACCACTTCTGAAGACATTCACACCACTGTTGTTTCCAGCAGTTCTAAATCCTCACATGCTGAAACTCCTTTAGAGCTATAAAATTGGTGATTCAAAGTCAGTTCTTTACAGTATGGAAGAAGAAATTGCATAGTGCCAAGTTTGGACTGTAGAGTGGATGCTTCAGTTCCTTGCAAAAACTGCTACATCAATGGTGTGAGCTGATGCATAGTCATATGGCAACGAATACCTCTTGGTTCGTCTTTAAAGGCCGTTCTGAGATTTTCTGAAAAATGTTGGAAAGCAAAACTTCTATATACCACTATGTAGTTACTGTGCTTTTCAAATGGGAAGAGTTCTGATCTGCAGCCAATGAGATATGTTTACATGCACAGCGTTGCAAGCTCATTACCCCCATTCTTCATATTTCTTGGCACGCGTCAATCCCCACTTAAGGGGAAAGTAATATGACAACACAGCAGGACTCCGATTGGCTACCGGCCTGGAGATGCTCAAGGACAAACTGCTTCCCATTTGAAAAGCACAGTAGTTCTCTGTCTTTCAAGCACAATTATTGGACAAACTACTTCCCATTTGAAAAGCACAGTAGTTCTCTGTCTTTCAAGCACAATTATTGGACAAACTACTTCCCATTTGAAAAGCATAGTAGTTCTCTGTCTTTCAAGCACAATTATTGGACAAACTGCTTCCCATTTGAAAAGCACAGTAGTTCTCTGTCTTTCAAGCACAATTATTGGACAAACTGCTTCCCATTTGAAAAGCATAGTAGTTCTCTGTCTTTCAAGCACAATTATTGGACAAACTACTTCCCATTTGAAAAGCACAGTAGTTCTCTGTCTTTCAAGCACAATTATTGGACAAACTGCTTCCCATTTGAAAAGCACAGTAGTTCTCTGTCTTTCAAGCACAATTGTTGGACAAACTACTTCCCATTTGAAAAGCACAGTAGTTCTCTGTCTTTCAAGCACAATTGTTGCCTCTTGGCCACTTACAGAGAAGAAAAAGGCAACCATTTTCTTTGCCACACTCCTTGGCTTCTTGACTTGATTATCAGAGAAAATTCAAATGGCAAACTGGCATTTTGTTTCTGGATCAAACTAATTATTCAATATTAAGTTCCAGTTCTACCTCTCATAATTATTCAATTTTTACCTTCTCTATTACATATGGTAAGTAGGGAAAATATTGTATTCAAACCAAAAATTTGATAAGTAAAATTTCACCAGAAATACATGGTGTTTGAGGTTCCTTTAGTCTATAGTGAGTGGCAACTAACTTGATGGTTGATCTGACAGGTGCTGAGCTAGTATTGCTGTGTTGTAATTATTTTTTGTAATGAAAGTGGACAATATCCCTAAATTGCATCTGTGGCACTATCAGTTTCTGAAACAGCAGTAATGCTTTTAAGACAATTTTCAAAACTGGAATTTTGGGGATAGAAGACACAGAAGTGGTAAAATACATAATATTTTTACCTTTGGTTTATGGCGCATTTAAATCTCAAAAACTCTTAGCATCATTTCCTTATATCTTGCTGTTTCATGCATTTTCAATATTAGCTTTCTCGCAGTAGGAAATTCCTCTCTGTTGTAAAAATCTAAAACTTAACAACAGAGCACCTGTAAGTCACATTTGTCCATTCCAGTTGCAGGTTTCTACCTTTACATATTTTTTCCAGGAGGATGAAATCAGGATTACCAGAAGGTTGTTTTTCTGATTATCTATGCTCTCGAGCAGTTCGTTGCACAGTCCTAAGACTATGTTGCAATCTTCAGTTGTGCATTCACCACATTTGACAATGCTGCATAATGGTCCACCAGCAGACACCTTTCTCTTTGTACCTTTGTATTATATCCCTTACATGCTTGTGTAAAACCGGCTGCTGCTTTTTCTTTTCTTCGATTACCAACATTCCGCCAGGGCAGTCTACAGGAGAAACCAGCCTCTACAAGTTCAGTCGGTGTCCTGTTGATAATGGAGGAAAGCTAGCCTCTGAAACATGTTCCGGGAAATTTTAAAAAGTGAGTGTTGCTTAGTGTTATTAATCGACTCAAATCCTACTTTAAGTACTATTGTTTAACTATTAATTTTAAGACATGTACTATCACTACGCTATCCGATATTTAAAAGATAACATCCTTATCCGTACGAGAGCCACTAACACAGTGAATGCCATTGGTGGGCATGGCTGACTTCATTGTAAACGCCACTGCAGGATGCAGGATGCCTTACCCACCAAGTTAGCTGCTGGTCGCTATAAAACTGATGTGTTGCACTTGCGTGATTTTCTCTACTCCCGTACAAATTATTCTTACAAACTGTTATTCCTCTAGCTTCATGTTAGAAGGAACGTTTGTATAAATTATCTTATTGTTAATTTTCTTGTAGGTGCAAGGGGAATACAGTAGGCTTTGAGCAGTAGTGAAATCTTAAAGCTGGTCACTATATGAAGGCTTTGAAATTCTATTCTCTTTGCATGGCCAAGATATAAAAATTTGTATTGCAAAACTCACAAATAACAAGGAATATTTGCTTAATGGTTCACTTCACAAAAAATTTCATTTGGACATAAGCTGTATATTTTAACAAGATCTATATATTACTTTTTCTACTACGTATAGTAGAAGTAGTATGGCATTCCACCCAAAAATTTAATGAGATTTCACCGGGAATATGTTTTGAGGGCCCCTGTATCCGAAAAAGGTGGGTGTGGGTGGGTGCGTGCGTATGTGTCTGTCTGTCTGCCTGCCTGCCTGTGTATCTTTTAATCTGTGGACAGCATAACTCAAATGAAAAGTCGGTTAAAAACCAAAGTTGGTATTTAAGTTTAATGTCTTTTAAGAATGTGACACAAACATTTTGAAGACAATTATTCCACATTAACCTGCCCTTTACGTGGACAATTTTTTGAAAATGGCTCTAATGATTTTGATTAAAATGACATATGTTTGAGACATTTTGTGACAAATGAAATGTATATCTTGAATTTTCTGGCTATAGTCCATGAAGTCCTATTTACTCTGGATGACTTTTGCATAACTGGTAAATCGGAAGAGATAGACCAAAGCTTGCTATACAAAAAATGTTGTTGTTGTTGTTGTTAGCTAATGCTGGATTTCTGACAATGAAGTCATTAATCCTCCTGCTCTCCAATATTTTTCAATAAATATTGAAGAGACTTAGCAATAAATGTAACCGCTTTTTAGAGAGCACCATATTTTTATGTTTTGGCGGTCACATCGCTCTCTCACAACCCCCAGAATGTCTGGAGGACCACACCTGTCGTTGGTTTACGGGTCTCACCGACCTGACCGGGAGAGTTATCAAAATAAATTCACCGACCATATCCTCTGATTACCAATCAGAGGACATATTACATGCCATGACAGGTCAGCATGTTAGGATATTACCAATATAAGATAATGGAAAGTTGTACTTTTGCCTCATATCAATAATAAACTTGTAAAATTCATGACTTTAGGGTCAAGATCTAGCAGTAATTTTTATGCAATTTTTGTTTTCTGTTGCATCACCCAATATTTTCTGTTCATGAACCAATTACACTAATATATGAGCCCACAATTCCATTCTTCAGTGCCTCATATATCAGCAACATCGTGGTCACAGGCCTATTCTTCGGAGCAAGGGGCACAATACCAAAATCATTTGTGCAATGGAGACAATATAAGCTCCCTAAACAGCTACAGGACGACATTGTCCTAACGACAATAAAATACTCTGTGGCAATATGCCGAAATCATTTGTATGGAAACCATAACATTTAAATTTGAAAGTACTAAAATATAAAATAATCATTTAACTGTGCCATATACTAACAAAAATTTTGTTTTTTGTTGTTTTTTTTATTAACCTTTTTATGTATTCATTTCAAACACATGAAAGCTATTCTGTGTCACATGGCAAACCTTTATATAAGGTCAGATTTAATAATAAAATAATAATAAAATTGCTTGAAATTCTTTGCCTTGTTCTGGACTGGCCCCATGTCCACTTCAATGCATAAATGATAATCATATTTCCTGTAACAACATAACAATTCTCCCTCTGTTCTTGTACCCATTCTGCAATGTTATTTTCTAAATCTGGCGAGCAAGCTAATCCTCTCCTCATAAAACATTTTTTCTTTGCCATTTTTTAAAGAGCATCTTCATTATCGTCCTTTCATAGAAGCTTGAAAACAGTGTTGTTATAATTAATTTAATTTAAAAGGTGAGTCAATTAATAACACTAAACAACACTTACAACATAATTTTTCAGAACGCATTTCAAAGGTTAACTTTCCTCCATATCAACTGGATGAACTGGTAAACCATAAGAGACAGACCAAAACTTACTATACAAAAATGTAGATCTTACTAAAGCACACAATTTATGTCCAAATGAACTTTTTTGTGAAAACCAGCATTTCAGACATATTCCTTATTATTTGTGTAAGTTGTGCAATACTTATACTTTTCTCAAGTAGAAGGTCCTTATTCACTTTTTTTTATCTCTTGTCTGTGTAAAGAGAACAGAATTTCAAAGCCTTGATTCAGCAACCAGCTTTAAAATATTTGACTATAGCTCAAAGCCTACTGTATTCCCATATTCCCCTTGCACCTAGTAGAAAATCACAAATAAGATAATCTCTGCAAATGTTTCTCTCGACTAACATGAAGAAGATAGAGAAATAAGAGTTTGTAAGCATAGTTAGTACAACAGTAGAGATAGTCATGCGAGTGTAATACATCAGATTTTTTGTTTGCACAGACAAACATGAAAGCTAGGAGCTTCCAAACTTATATATTTTTAAGGCTATGTTTATGTCAATGTCAGCTAATGAGTATGTGAGCATTAAGATAACATGAAACAAGTTTCTATGCGTATGTTATGCTTATGTCCAAGTTTCATTGTGAATGGTCTCTAAAGTGTAAGTAATTTATAATGTTTGTAGGAGATACCATCTGTTCTTGAATCCTTGTGCAAATAAAATGTTGTTGTTGTTAGCTAATGCTGGATTTCTGACAATGAAGTCATTAACCTCTTGAGCGATGGCCATTTAAATGTCCGCGAGCCGAGAACTGCTAGCATTTAAATTCTTAAATGCGCTTCGTATATACACAGCTGTATTTTGTGTAAATATTAAGTTATTTTAATGAAACAAAAACTGGTATAAAACACGTTATTTGCAGTATAAATGTACGTCATCAGCAAAGTTGAGTTGTATCTACAAAAAATGTAGATCTTGCTAAAACACACAATTTATGTCTAAATTTTTTGGCAGTGAAACATTTTGGAGATATTCCTTGTTATTTGTGTGAGTATTGAAGAACTTACACTTCTGTCAAATGGAACATTGCTATTCATGTTTTATATGTTAACCGTGCAAAGAGAACTGAATTTGAAAGCTTTAAAAGATTTGACTATCACTCAAAGCCTACTGTATTCCCATATTGCCGTTGCACTTGCAAGAAAACAAGCAAAAAGATAATTTCTACAAATGTTTGTCAACTAACACGTAGAAGAATAAGAGTTTGTAAGAATGGTTAGTATAAGAGTAGAGAAAGTCGTGTGAGTGCTACACATCAGATTTTTATATATTACTAACATGGTGTCTAACATCCTAGAAATCATCTTGTATTTAAAATTGCACCTTGAAAACCTGGAATACACCTTGATTTTCAAAAGCTCTGCTTGAATTTTTTTCTAAAACACTCCTATGTTGCATTCTGAAGTCACACTCTTGCATGTGACTTATGCCAGTCTTCTACTGCACTCTTTCCGACCAAAGTCAAAGCTGCACGAGGCTTAACCCGCCAGTAGCACTACAGTTTGTTCACCAGCTCTGTTATATGTTTTGTCATTAAACAATTCCAGGGACATCTGAAGCCAGGTGCACCCTTTTTTATCAGTTTGTGCATATATAAATGGGGTTGTGATAAACAATGTCATTAAAGAGAATATATTGTGGAGTGCCTTTCTAAATTTTAACTCAATGTATATATACCATGTATCTTGTTTACTTCACTTACAATGTTTAGCTCCTTCCTAGTATTGTTTATAAGTTTGCATGTCTTCTTGAAAAAGCTTTTTTCACCTTGAAAAATCCTGGAAATCACCTTGAATTTGGTTTTCAAATTTTGCTACACATCATGTACTAAGAAATCACTTTGGAATGGAAATTATACTAGCTGATAGCAGAATTTGGGTTTAAGGGGAATCCTAAAATAGGTGTGGATAATCTGGAAAGCTGTTAATCCACCAATGGATCATTATTGAAAGTACTGTATGGCCTCCTAGAAATAGGAAACATGAGCAGGATGAAATTGAGACAGGATATTGTAAGACCCCAAAAGAAAATCATGTGAATATTTGTTGAGAGTGTAATTTGTTTTTGGTGTTGGTACGAGTTGGTTGAATGACGAAAACGTGTTACTATTGTTCATTGTTACAAACAATTAAGTTTGTTTAAAGACGTCATAAATATTTCCATATTTAATTTTAATATATATGTATAAATAAAAGAATTATATGTGTTCAATATTAAAAGCGAAGGGAGAATAGCTAAAGATCGCTTCCCTAACAATACAGGAACTATTTGATGAACGCATACGTGGATGTACACAAAAAGAAGGTAGCATCATGTGAAGAGGCACCTAGTTAATAGCGTCCATGTCTTTGGTATGAAAAGACGTGTTTTTACAGTGCTCTTGGATGTGAGTAGAAAATTGATTAAACTTTCATGAAGCTTTTGTTCTAAAGTTGTTAAAAAAACTGGAAAGACTATCAATATAATATAAATTGGTGCGACGAAAATGCAAGTAACGAGAAAAAGTGTTAATAAACTAATATAGTGAAATAAATGTCGAGTGTATGTTCATTCCATCCAGTACCACAACCCGAGATAACGAAAGAGTCAAAAGCTCATCACCATCACCTACGATATATTATAAAAACAGCACCAAATGGCTTGCCCAAACATGGAGCACGAATTTCGGGTGGAATGAAAATCTACGGGAAATGAACTTATGCGAAATACCAAGTGACGCCAAATCTTCACGCCAAAAAGGAAGAAGACGCCATTAGACAATCCTTTGAGATTTACGACTTCGGAGACGTCACCCAATTGGAAACCAACGAAGGAAGTGCCTAAAAACGCCGATGAACGGATAATCCACGTGGGAAACATCAGAGATTGTCTAGCGAAGTCAACCGCCCAGGGGATGCACGTAACGAGACCAATCAACGAGAAAAAGTAGGACCAAAAATTTTTATTTTTATATTCATTTTATTTTTGTTACTGGAAAGCAGCAAAATAGTAGGACTTTTAAGCCAAAGTGAACTGAATAAAAAAAAAACGAGAATGTCGCGAAAAGAGAGAGCAGAAGGAACAGGAATAGGGGAAGGGGCAGATAAACCTAGTTATCAGATAGAGCCAGAAAGTGAGGAAGAGGTAGGTTGGAGAATGGAACAAAATAAGGCAGAATTAAAACAGGACATAGAACAAAGTTTAGGTCAGAAAATGGAGGAAGTGAGAAAGGACTTAGAACAGAAAATAGAATTAGGAAGACAGGACTTAGAACAGAAAATAGAATTAGGAAGACAGGAGTGTAAAGAAAATATGAAAGTAATGGAAACTAATTTAAAATTAGTACATAAAAACATAAATGAGACAAAGGAAGCTTTAGAAGCTAGGATAGAAGTCATAGGAGATAGGATGGGAAAATAGAATCGGAAATGAGAGAAAATAAGATTGTATTAGAAGGAGAAATTGGTAGATGTAGAGATGAAATAACAGAATGTAATGCAAGTGTAGACTGTAAGATTACAAATGTAAAAGTAGAAATAACTGAGTAGTTAAGGAAAGAAATTGAGGTAGTGAAGAAAGGAATTATTAGTGAAACTGTAGAACAAATTGTCATTCCTAAAATTAAGACTATGGCTGATGTAGTACAATCACAACAAGATGCTATAAATGATATGAAACTAAGTCACTTAGAAATAAAGAATGATTTAAAATCAACTTGTGAGGAAATGAGAAAAGGAAAGGAAAGTTTGGCTAATGTAAATGATGTGAATGCACTACATAGGCAAAATGATGATTTAGATGTAAATGATGTACAAGATGAAAGTTATTTGAATAATGTACAAAATGTTGACTCACCATATAGAGAAAGGGGTTCACAATTAAACAATGACATAACACACAACACATGCTACACCAACAGCATACTACATGAAATCACAACAACCTACATTTGACGAGGAGAAGGGAGACAATCCAAAACTCCTTGTTAAAGAGATGGAAGAGTATTTTAAAGCGAAAAGGACACCAAATGAGCTTAGGATGATGATAGTCAAGAAAAGCTTAAAAAACAAAGCATTAGAATGGCTAAGGTTAACACTAGCTGGTCATGAATCACATAGCTCATTCAGAAATCTATCCCTATCAAGGTATTGGGGCCCAGCTAAGCAAAACCAGACTAGGGTAGAGCTAGCGACAGGAAGATATGATCCGACCAAAGGGTTATCGCTAGTCGATTATTTTATGAAAGTAGCCAACAAAGGGAAGCTATTAGACCCTAACGTGTCGGAAGCAGAGTTAATTAGCAGCATAACAAGACATTTCCCAGACACAATGAGAACAGGGTTAATTGTTGCAAGGCCAGTAGATTTTGCAGACATGATAGAATTACTAACAGCCTTCGAAACGCAAAATGGTCGGCCTAATGAGCATACACATAGCAACGGTCACCCAAACTCACCTTTCTTAAACAGAAGCACGACTACAAACAACCAGAATGAGAGAGACAGGATACAAATCTTGAGCTAATGATTATGATCATATTTATGGCAATATTTTATTCAGTTCTTTGCCTTCTTTGCCTTGTAAGCTTATTATGTATAGGCAGGTCGTTGAGTCAATTCTTAAACTCTGATTTTACAAATGGTACCATTTTTTAATTGGGTTCTTATTCACTATTGTTTAGTTCGACATTTCTTCAAGCATAGCATTGGCTATATCCATCTTAATTCATGGGCATTGCTTTTCTGACTATGGTTTTTCTTACTTCACTAATTGTCACCTCTATGTCTTATCTCTATAAGAGAAAACTTCTATACTTATAATTATTCTGCAATTGTATTATTTTTCTTCTCAATTCACCCTCGACACCTTTGTGTCAAAAATATTTTATCTTTGTCATCACAATTGATTCCTTTTTATTTTTTGTCCCTGACATCCTTATGTCAAAAACAGATTGTTTTCCGTCGCTATAATTCACTTCTTTAACCTCTTAAGGGATATCGACGTGAAATCATGTCCATTTAAAATGGCGGATGAGCGATATGGGCGTCCTGTGCGTTTAAGCATTTAACCCTTATTTATCCCTTATCCAACTCAACTTATTATAATTTTCCCTTTATGAAACATTTTAGTAAGGTCTATATACTTTATTGGCTTACCTTAATATGTTCGTTCTGCAGTGATTTACCTCAAAACAGGGATAAACACACAAGGGTACGTACATCTCCACATTCGCGAATTCCCTTCTTGCGGCACACGAAACACTTTTGAAATGGGCGGGACCTCTTTGCTGTTGGTGGTATCCTTTTAGGATAATGTTTTCCTTGAACTCTGAGGGGTGCAGGGGTTTTGGATTTTCAACCCCCAACGTGGTATTGTTCAATTAGGCTGCGAGTTATTTATAGTTGGTAGTCAAGGTCGGTCATTGTCCTGTGTGGGTTTAGAGACCTGTCCAAATCCCCAAACAATTGTATATGGTTATATCCAGTTGGTGCAATAACACCTTTTTATATCACTTCTCCCTTCAGCTACAAGCAGGAAAGAATACATATGTATTTCAACAAAGAAAGACACGGACTCTACTCTACTCTACTCTACTCGTGTAAGCAAAAGTTGTAATGTTGATCTATTCTGATGACTCAAGAGACCACGCATGCAGTAACGCTTTATTTCACAGTATGCTGATGCATAAGCCACACATACAATGGGTGTTCCTTTACTGTATCTTTCCGAGAGCTTATATTAGATGCGTTTGACAGAGCAAAGTTGACTTTTCACCACAGTGAAACAAAATTGTGCCATTTCAACGTTTTGTAAATACAACTCAACTTTGCTGATGACGTACATTCATACTGCAAATAACGAGTTTTATACCAGTTTTTGTTTCATTAAAATAACTTAATATTTACACAAAATACAGCTGTGTATATACGAAGCGCATTTAACAATTTAAATGCTAGCAGTTCTCGGTTCGCAGACGTTTAAATGGCCATCGCTCAAGAGGTTAATGACAATCAGTGTCCTCATCTGTCTTTGTTGACAATGCTCTTTGTGGTCAATATAGCCAATGACTATGTTGATTTTCTTTCTTGTTGTATTTTCCAATCTGAACATAATCTTCTATAAGTAACCCATTAAAAATTATTATTTTTCATCATCTCTACTATTCCTGCCTTACATGTTTGTTGGCAAAGACTATTTGGTCCTTTCTTTGTATGGTTTTAATTTATTTTTATGATATCTTCCTACCAACTTGCCATTTGTATTCTGTAGCTCATACGTATGGTCACCCAGCTGTTTTGTTATGACCAGCTGTCCAGTATACAGTAGTTCCATTTGCTCTCTGTGTAGCCATCATGGTGTCGATGTCAATTGTCAGTTGCTTAGGGTTTGTGTTGGTCATCTACTCGATTGGGGCAAATTTAGTTGTAATTTCCCTGAGTGTTGGTGGTGGTTGTTGTGTCTGTATTCTGTGCAACATCTGCCCTATTTTTCACATTTTCATTCTGTTCCTGTTGTCTTCCGTTGTCGGTGTTCCATTGGTTTCTTCCCCTTTGGTGTGAACCCCTATTGTATAGCAGTCTTCGGTTGTTCAAGCATTCCCTACAGAATCGTATGTGGTTCACTTGATGGGTACGGTCTCCTGGTCTTCCACGATCATATGTATATGTTTGATGTCTAAATTCACCCCTTGGTATCGTGTCGTGGTACCACTGTCTCGTGTTCTCCATCCTTTCTCCATGATTGTGTGGTTGTTGGAAATGGTGTGCCCCTCTCCCTCTGTCATGGGTGCTCCTTGTATTTCTATCTTCTCTCTCATTCTGGTTGTTTGTAGTCGTGCTTCTGTTTAAGATAGGTGAGTTTGGGTGACTGTTTCTATGTTTATGTTCATTAGGCCGACCATTTTGTGTTTCGAAGGCTGTCAGTAATTCTATCATGTCTGCAAAATCTACTGGCCTCGCAACAATTAACCCTGTTCTCACTGTGTCTGGGAAATGTCTTGTTATGCTGCTAATTAACTCTGCTTACGACAGGTTAGGGTCTAATAGCTTCCCTTTGTTGGCTACTTTCATAATATAATCGACTAGCGATAATCCTTTGGTTGGATCATATCTTCCTGTCGCTAGCTCTACCCTAGTTTGGTTTTGCTTAGCTGGGCCCCAATACCTTGATAGGAATAGATTTCTGAATGAGCTATACGATTCATGACCAGCTAGTGTTAACCTAAGCCATTCTAATGCTTGGTATTTGGTATCCTTTTCACTTTAAAATACTCTTCCATCTCTTTAACAAAGAGTTTTGGATCATCTCCCTTCTCCTCGTCAAATGTAGGTTGCTGTGATTTCATGTAATATGCTGTTGGTGTAGCATGTGTTGTGTGTTGTGTCATTGTTTGATTGTGAACCTCTTTCTCTGTATGGTGAGTCAACATTTTGTACATTATTCAAACAACCCTCATCTTGTACATTACATACATCTAAATCATTATTTTGCCTTTGTAGTGCATTCACAACATCATTTACATTAGGCAAACTTTCTTTTCCTTTTTTCATTTCTTCACAAATTGATTTTAAATCATTCTTTATTTATAAGTGATTTTGTTTGATATCATTTATAGCATCCTGTTGCGAATGTACCACATCAGTTATAGTCTTAATTTTAGGAATTACAATTTGTTCTGCAGTTTCATTAATAATGTCTTTCTTTACTACCTCAATCTCTTTCCTTAATTCCTCAGTTATTTCTGCTTTTACATTTGTAATCTTACAGTCTACACTTGCATTACATTCTGCTATTTCATCTCTACATCTACCAATTTCTCCTTCTAATACAATCTTATTTTCTCTCATTTCCGATTCTATTTTTTCCATCCTATCTCCTATGATTTCTATCCTAGCTTCTAAGGCTTCCTTTGTCTCATTTATGTTTTCATGTACTAATTTTAAATTAGTTTCCATTACTTTCATATTTTCTTTACACTCCTGTCTTCCTAATTCTATTTTCTGTTCTAAGTTCTGTCTTCCTAATTCTATTTTCTGTTCTAAGTCCTTTCTCACTTCCTCCATTTTCTGACCTATCTCTTCCTTATTCTGTTCTAGTTTCTGGCCTTTACTCTGACCTAAACTTTGTTCTCTGTTTCAAACATGATCATTAATAACCTTTGGTCTTTTCCTATTGCTACCTGTTCCTCGCTTTCTGGTTCTATCTGATAACTAGGCCTATCTGCCCCTTCCCCTACTCCTGTTACTAGATCTCTCTCTTTTTGCGACATTTTAGTTTCTTTATTCAGTTCACTTTGGCTTAAAAGTCCTACTATTTTGCCACTTCGGACTAACATAAAAATAAAATGAATATGAAAATAAAAATTTTTGGTCCTACTTTTTTCTCGTTGATTTATCCAGGTATGTGCGTCTCCTGGGTGGTTGGCTTTGCTAGACGATCTATGGTGTTTTCCCGCGTTGATTATCCGTTTATCGGTGTTCTGGAAGTCGTAAATTTCAAACGAGGTTCTAATGGCGTCTTCTTTCTTTTTGGTGCAAAGATTTGGCATCACTTGGTATTTCGCTTAAGTTCATTTCCCGTAGATTTCCATTCCATCGAAAATTTGTGCTCCACGCTTGGGTAAGCCATTTGGTGCTGTTTTTATTGAAGTGTTGCTTCGTGTTTGAGCGATGAGGCTCTTATTTCTCTCAGGGCATGGTAACGGATGGAATGAAAAATCACACGACGTTTCTTCACCACAATGTATTATTTTATTAACACTTTTTCTCTATTTTACATTTAAATAAATCCTCTTAGTACCATTTTAGATTATTTAAGTCTTTCCACTTTTCGAAACAGTGGAACAAAAGCTTGATGAAAGTCTGGTAAACGTTCTACAATGTTCACACGCTACCAAAATACGTCTTATCACTCTGAATATACAGACGCTAGCCCTGATTCTTTTAGTTGCGAGTATCATTCCGACTGCCACGTGTACATCCGCGCATGCGTTCATCAAATAGTTCCTGCATTGTTAGGGAAGCGATCCTTAGCCATTTTCCCTTCGCTTTCAATATTGAACACATATAATTCTTTTATTTATACATATATATTAAAATTAAATATGGAAATATTTATGACATCTTTAAACAAACTTAATTGTTCGTAACAATGAACATTAGTAACACGTTTTCGTCATTTAACCATCTCATACCAACATCAAAAAACAAATTACACTCTTAACAAATATTCACACAAATGATTTTCTTTTGGGATCTTCTAATATTCTGTCTCACAGTGATACAAAGACTCCCTCAGTATAGGTTTTAAAAACAGATCAAAATATCAGGAAACTGAACTCTAACAAATAGAAATTGCTTATTTACTGATCCAGCAATCACAGTTATTCCTCAGATTTTTTTCAGTGTATTTTCAGTGAAATCTTGATATCAAATTATTGGATGGATGCAATATCTTCTCTACTTATTATGTAAGTGGTGGAGAAAGTAAAAATTCAAAACAAGTCTGTAGGAAACTTCAATATTTTAGCTTTCACAGATTTATTGTCTTAAGCTTTTCTTGTTTCGCACAAAATATGCCATATATTATTGATTCAAAAGAATACTTTTTGTGATGCAATGTAGATCCAGCATCAGTACCGCCTGACCAATGAGCAAGGCCCAGCACACAAGAAAAGGTTCACTGTCACCTTGAAACTGGGTGATGAGGAGTACTCGGCTGAAGGAGCGAGCATCAAAAAGGCTCAGCATTCTGCAGCCAGCGAGGCGCTACAGCACACCCAGTACAAACACCCTCCACCAAAAACACAGCGCAACATCAGGCTAGGAAAAAGTAAGTAAATGCATTGTC
The DNA here is from genome assembly GCA_030765045.1 of Tenodera sinensis. Lineage (NCBI taxonomy): Eukaryota > Metazoa > Arthropoda > Insecta > Mantodea > Mantidae > Tenodera > Tenodera sinensis. The sequence continues at coordinate 59,369,900 of CM060968.1, forward strand.
TAGAAAATATTAAGTCAAATTTACACTAGCTTCACCAATCTTTGTTGCTATAGAATGTTTGTATCCTCAGCTAAGGTTAACTGCCAGAAATGTTTTGGGTTCTTGTGCATGGATCTTTGATTTTCTCTGCTGGACCAGCCTTAGAACTCCATTTGAAGTACACGAAACATTGTGTTAGCTTTGTGTCTGCATTAGCCTGATGTTTGTATCAGCTATGAGCAACTAACAGAAATAAACAAATACTGCACAGACTCATGTCTTGTTTATAATGAAATAGAGCAGTAATGTAGTATTCAAATAATAATTATAATAATAAATAGTGAAGTAAAAGCTAAATTGAAATTAAATATGTGATAATTAAAGTGAAACTCAGGTTATTCTGTAGCTGCAATATCAGGAAGTGGTGTAAAATCTGGGTCTTCACAACATCCTGTCTGTCAATTACGTTTGCTTTATTTCTCTTCATAGGCCTAAATCAATTTCAAGCAAAATTTGTGAAAAGTGCATTCCTTAAAAGAAGGCAATATAGGATATTGAAGGAATTTAAGACCTTGTCTAATGTTGGCAGTGCTGAAAATCTTGTGCAGTTTGCTATGGATGCAACTTTTGATAGTCTTCTGCTTTTTGTTTTTGTTTTCTTATTCAGGCTTACATTGGTTTCTTTTGTTCCGTGGTGTTCACAGTGTTCTTCTCATGCATAAGCAATGCTTACTCTAAAACATTGGTATAATTTACAGTTAATTTTAACAATCTAACTTACAATGAGAGTTAAACTATCCTGTATTGGTTTGTTAAAAGCCATACAATTTGTTTCTCATCTCTTTTAATGGCTTACCTTTAGAATGCTTCTTTATTTCACCTTTGTTGTTACTCAGCAAGCTAAGTCATGTTATTCACCTTAGTGACTGCTCATCATACAAATATATAAGAGGGGTAAACCATAGCATACAGAATTCAACATTAGCTAAAACCTTTAGTTTTACACGTTATATTACTTAATATACTTCTAGAAAAGCTATACATAATCACATATATTTAAGGGGATTATGTTTTGTGTATACCAAAATCTAATTTTCGTCAAAAATACTTACGTTAGGGAATGTTGGGTACCTCAATAAATAACATCAGTACCTACATTATTGTTTTAAGATCATTATATTGCTTCCTGAAACTGTTAAAAACAGCTGAACGTACTTATATTTCGAGTGCTGATGTTGACAACAGCTCAACAAGAGGAAAGAAATGAGCAGGAGAGAAACACTCCCATGATGCCTTGAGTGAAGCTGTCACAAACATGTCCACAGCATAGTTGACCATAGCTGAGGTTGCAGACATGTCTGTGTAATCTAATATTGCAACAAAAGTTAGAAAAGCTAGTTAAGTATAAATTTGACTATATTCTATAAAATAATCATTTCAATTCACTGCATACTGCTTTTGTTTATAATTCATGTACCTTTTAATATATTTTTGTTTGTGTGATATAGCACTCATGCCAGTTGCACCAACTGATGCTAAATTTTAACATCAAATTCAGGTAATTTAAGAGGTAGAACTGGAACTTAAAAATTCAATGCCACAGCTCAAACATTGCCCACACATGGTTTGTGTATTTAAAAACACCAACAGTAAGTTTGTTGGCATAAATAAATAATAATTCAGGTTATTTAATTTAACAAACTGGAAGTAGTGCACTGTGAAGTTCAGTATTAATTGCTATAATAAACATTGGAGTCATTGTGAAGCATTTTTGTGTTTAACTCCAATGTTTGTTATAGCAATTGAATTGAGGGTTTGTTATGTTTACAGTATACCTCACTTATTTGAGAAAATTGGGAACCTTCTCGCCTACCCTGTACGTAGACAAGACTCAAAGAAATTTGAAAATGTGATTAAAAGAACACCTCCACAGCATCAAGTACAAACAGACTGAAAACTCAGCCATAGCAGCACATTTTTTAAGCAACCAGGATATTATTTAGGAAGCCAACCTTCTCAGGACAGCAAGGTGTGAAACCAAGCTCTCAATTTGGGAACACAGCCACACCCAAACAAACAAGGACCAAATTATGAATTTCTAGTTCCCACCAACGAACCAGCTTAGCAAGTTCATATCAACAGAGACTGCCATGATCACTAATATACAAATAACAGCTGAGGATGGAAATGAAAGTTCCCCATAATTTTTACAAGTGAGATTTAGTATAAACATAACCAACCCTCAATTAATGTGGTTAACCTCTCTGTTCAAAACACCTATCTTTAGTGAATTTAACACTATAGTGAACTTAAGTTCTGTTTCATTGAACAGTGTTAGCTTTAACATTGCGTTAAATTCTGCATTAAGTTAACGTCACTCTATTGTTGTGTTAAGGCATTCAGCAAATGCTAGAATTTGGAAACTGACTGTCAGAAATCAAGTTGTTGATGTAATTAAGAAAAAATTGAAGCTATTAACAGTGAAGCAATAGAAAGCTTATATTATTAATATTGCAATATTAATAAGATGTGGAGCTTTTAGTTTCCAATTTGTTCTTAATTTAGATTCTGTTGATGTAAGATTACTGGGTTCAGCATTTTTAATGCCATTCCTAAAGAAAGAAGGGTGATGCATCAAAATAAGTTTAAAAACTCACAGAAGTAGAAAAACATTATACAAAGTGATTGTGAGCATGGATTTATAAGAAATAAAAAAAGTCTAGAGTGCTATCAACATTCCCCTTTCTCCTATGCTACAAGCCTTAATTACTTTGAGATTTTATGCTACTGGTTTTTTTCATTTAATGATTGGGATTTCCAAGGATACTATTTGTGTGTTTGTCCCAAAGATTTTCAAAGCATTTGCTTCAAGAAGCAAATAGTATCTACTTGACCCCTAGTCAGTGACACCACATTTTCACCCACTTTGGTTTCATTGTAGTGTTCACCCCCAGATTGAAACTTCTTAACATTTTGCACTTGGCATTCAAGGTGCTGCATTTTATGTTGGCACAAAATTTCCATAGTAGCTTACTGGACTTGGAAGAAGCCTGTGCCATTAAAATTGCATCTTTTCTCCCAGGTTGCATTCTTATCCTTAAATGCAAGTCTGTTGACTTTTTTGCATTTGATAACACTTACTTGGTAAACAGTACCATAATTAACACTTTTTAAACAGCTTCTCTGCATCTGTATTTTTCAGTTAACATTGCAACCCCAAACAGTTAGGAAAGTATATGGCAACTGCCCATGAACATAATTAGTTCTGTGTTACTGATATAGAGAGCATTGCGATGCATAGACAAAAGTGCATTAAAGTGCATTTATACTCTGTTCATCAAGAGATTAGAGGAGACGTAAACAAAGCCATGTGCGTTTTGACCACAGCGCGCCCTCTTGACGCTTTCGCCGTGTAAATAGTCCCTTGAAGAAATACTGTTACTAAGGACTGAAATCTCACTTAATGTTTGCTAAAGCATGAACTAAGTGTACTAAGCATAGTTAAAGTGTAAGAATACGCAGTTAAGTGAATCTGTAACCAGCCTAATTCATTCTGCGCGCGCATTATTCAGTATGAAAGTAACATGGCGGAACAAGTGAGTTTTGTGAAACATAAGCGCGGCAAACCGTTGCGAAGTGGTGAAAAGACAACAATATTGAACGTGTTTAACAAGTTCTGCGAGAAATATCCCGAACTTGCTATCGAAGACGTTCTTAACAATGAACCCCCACCTAAACAAAGTGCTGTTGGCAGTTAACTCTGATCCCGATCTTCCAGATTTAAAACGAACTTCCCCCCACAAGCTGCTTCTGGAGATTGGTTTCGAGATTGTGAGCAGGAAATGGAAAAGTATTATTGTGGACAGAGATGACGTAAGTAGCAGTTAATTTCCATGTGCTACATGTTATTTGGATCAAGTAAATATATCCTTTTAGTAGTGTAAAATGCATATTATTACTACGCGTAGCGGTAGGTAACTGTGTTGTGTCATTGTGAAAGCACGTGGCCGCGAAGTGATACAAACCGGTGCTTTGTTTATTTCTCCTCTAATCTCTAGATGAACAGAGTATAGATCCTGTGTGGCTTGGTCACCGCCTTCTCAGAAGCTTCTGTTCTACTGAGGACACAGCTTATTGGCATACCACCACCAAAAAAAAAAAAAAAAAAAAAAAAAAAAAAAATATTTCCATTATGGTGCGATGTGGTTATATTTGGTGATATTCTCTCTGTTAGGTTGCATTAGTACTGCCAGATGTTCGTAAAACATAACCACAGTAAAGCTACAGCCATAGTTGGTGTTACTACATGCATTGTGTTGCCACAGAAGTCCTTGTTTTTGAACCCGTTGCAGAGAAGCCAACCGATAGATTTTAAAACAAGATTCTGTTTAGATCCCGTATTAATTTATTAATCTGTGGATGCAATTGTATTGCTCATGTTTGCATTATTTTGTCTTGAATTGTTTTAGGGCATTATATGCAGTTGTTTTTGTGTTCGCAACACAGTAGCGCATTAAATATAAATTACGATATTTAGCGTTCAGAAGTGATTTTATCCAAAATTGTTATTGAAAACAAGATTTGCTGAAGATGAACAGGTTCATCAGTATCTTCCTTTCTTAGAAGTTTGAAAAGTGTTGTTATATTCAATTTAATTTAAAAGGTGAGTCAATAACACTAAAGAACACTTACATTTATAATTTTCTGAAACGCATTCCGGAAAATTATAAATGTGTTGTTTAGTGTTATTAATTGACTCACCTTTTAAATTTTAAGGTTCATCAGTGTTGTGTGGTAACGATATTCAAGCATTATCATCATTTGAAAGCATGTTACTTTAACTCTGTGCTATTGAGCTTAGAAGTAATGCTTTTATTATGTACGTTGGCACTACTGCTTTTTGGCCTAATTTCGTCTGCAGTTTAGTGTAACCTCAGCCATATTGACTTCTTGGGAACTGTCTATAAGCTGTTTCATCTATAGTTGTCTTACAATTTGTTGTAAAAGCTTGAGGAGGCACATGAGTTTCAAGGTGTTAAAACTTTTATTAAGTGTTAGCAATACAATGTTAAGAGCATTTTTATCATTGGTTGTTGGAATCAGCCCTAGATTTTATGGTATGGTCCCTCGAAAGTGTCAGCTTTGTGATATCTGATTTGTTTTTGTCTTTGGTGCAGATTGCAAGATGGATGACTGTGCTTTTATTCAGCTTTTGACAAAGGAAGGCTATTTGTTTGCTAGCCAATGTAGGGGCAGATTCACTAACCAATGTTAAAAATGCTCTAAGAGTTTACTAACTTTTAATTAATGGTTTACCAGCTAAATGTTAAAACTTTTGCGTTTCATCAAGCTTTTACAGCGAATCATTTGTTAACTCTTGTTGACGTCAAAGAAAACAGCAAACGGCAGCTTTTGAAAGGGCAGTGAGTCATTTATATGGCTTCTGGACCTGTCCCGTTGCACTTTTTTCTACATATTGCAGCACTCTGTATCAAAAACAAACAACCAGTTGGGTCCGTGCCATGCGATTTTCCTGATTGAGGTTAGAATCTCAATGTCAATTGAAAGCTCTACGTGCAGAGGAATTAATGGTTCACTACTCAAAAATCATTTATAGAACTGGAACTTGTTACTAAGTATAGAAGTATTATGTGCGCAAAAGCCAACAAACATAATGGATAATAATGCAGCCTGGACTAAAATCTGTAATTTAATTGAAATGCACTTTCTCTAGTACCAATAGGCAAGGTGACAATTATATGCTGACATAAGACACAGTACCAAAGTAGCCATGCGCTAAGAGCATTTACAATGGTTTGAACCTAAATGGTGGTTACTTTATTGAAATTAAAGTGTGCAAATATGTTTTAACACTGATTGAGGTTAAAGCAAACTCAAACAAAAATACTATGTGCTGCTTGAAGCAATTGCTTCAGAAACCTTCTGAATAAACCCACAAATGGTAGCTTTGGAAATCCCAGCATTTATCATTAAATGAAAAGTACCAATAACAAGTTCATATTCAAACCTAACAGATATTTGCTGTAAAATTATTGTCTTGACCACTTTGGAAAGTCTTTATTGCTGTAGAAGTTCCTCCTTTTGCAGGTTTTCCAATGTATTACAATGCATGCCCATTCTTCTATTATAAATGGAATTCTTAAATGTCAAATACAGAAAAAATACATAAATAGCTTGGTTTGCTGCACCCATTTTCTGACTTCTAACATGTGTTTATCGTTTTAACGTAGGGTACGCTTAATGATAAGTTAACATTGAGTTTAACTTTGTGTTAAAGCTAACGTTCAGTGAAACGGAGTTTGTGTCAACTTCAATGTTAAATTAGTTTAACATTGAGCTAAAGGTTAACATTGGTTGGTGCAACCGGCCTGTTGTGTTTAAGCACAATTTTATCATTTGAAGGAAATATAAAAAGATACATAAAACTATATACAGTATAAAATTGAAAGTTCAAATAGACATAATTGTAAGATTGATTTAAAATTAAGTATAATGAACGGAAAAAGTATAATTAAAATCATTTGTTACATACTTGTAACTGTATCAGTACTATTGCACACTGGAAGATATATGGCACTTGGACTGCCTATCCATTTGAATGTTGTTAGATGTCACCATAAAACACTACAAGCCAAATATTTTAATTTGCATAAAGTATATGTCTTATGCTAGAACAACAAACGTTATGAGCATACATTATACAAATAGATAATGCATTATGAAACTGTGAGTGGATTGTTGACATTTCATTTCATTAAGTTTTCACTCCCTTAAGATCGGAATTGAAAAACAGCTTACCATATTAAAACCAATGCAAAATGGCTTGGGCAGCATACTAGTTACCACAGGGTATGATCCAACAACCAGTGACCAAAACATGGATTTAAAGGAAAAGTTGGAAAAGGACAAAAGGTACCATATTTATCTGAATACAAGATGATCACTCACTTTTTAAGAATATAGAATAATTCTATATTAAATTATTTAACCATTGCAAATCTTTTCTGATTATTAGCATGATACAGAATGCTGATAGTAGCAGCAACTTCAACATCCATTCCATAATCATGAAATATGAAACTTTTTTCCTTAAGCTCGATAGAAAATTCATATTGCAAATGCAGGACAGCCTGTGACTTATAAAAGAAATATTGTCTGGTATTTGGATAAGTATGTTATCTACACGTTTTTTAAATTCTTGTTACATAAAATAGAGAAAGTATCATTGATGGATTTGTACGGCATGCAGCAAAACAAAGGACCTGAAATTTTAGCTAATGGTATTGGTACAGAATGTATTAAAAGTATAACATCCTGTGCCACACATCAATAATATTTCTGAAAATTTTCTTGTGGATAAAGGTTGCTATTAGGATCCGCAAAAAATGTTATTTTCTGACATACTTTGGGAATATTTGCTGATCATCTGTAGGAATTGGAAAATGTTGATTTGAAAACCCAAGAAGTGGTACTTTACAATGGAAAAATTTGAAATAAACGATTGTCATGTAACACAATATATATTGGGAAGATCAAACAGCAGTAAAAGTACATTGTCATAAAAATTAAAGTTTCATAGAAGAAAAAAATGCCAACTTAATTTACAAATTTATAAACCATGTCCACTTAAAAAATATGTTATATCACCTGGAACAAATAGCTCTGCATTTGTTTATGTGCGGCTTAACCCAAGATTGGGTGCACCTTTTTTCGTATAATATTATTCATCCTTTTTTTTTTAGAACATATACATGTTTTTGGATATATCAGGTTACACAGACATATTCACATGTTTCATAGCAGCAGACATGAAGTGCTCAGTATACCCCACATTCATTTCTCAATATTTCCATCGTATTTACACGCTTAAACTAATCATTGTGGTTAAACTGCAGGCCTACATCCTTTAATAATAACACACAGTTACATTTTAAGACCAGTACCGCCAAAGTGTTTTTTTTTATGTAAAGAAATACTGTAACCCAAAAGAAAAAAATGCTGAAAATTTTTCCTGGTCCGAAAAGCTGTGCAAGAAATGTTAGGGATGAACCCTCAGCTTTTTAGATCCTCCACTATCTAATTTATTATGTTATTTTCTGGCAGCTCGTTGAATACCTTCAACATTTCCACTGGAGTCATTTTTGTATATGAAATACATTTTTATTGTTACAGTGTAATACAAGGGCAAATCAAAAAGTCTTTGTCCCTATTTTTTTCTGGTAAAATAAGATACATACAGTCACCTAAACATGTAGATATTATTCCTTGCACCTTTCACTATTTTTCCACATAATCCCTGTGCCAGTTTAGACATTAGTCCCATCGCAGTACTAATTTTGCAATGCTGCGGTAGAAGTTGGCTGTTTGACTACTGAACCACTGTTGCACTGTTGTCTTGACTTTGCCGTCACAAGTGAATCGCTGTTCTGCCAGGAACTTCTTCAGTGGACTGTAAAGATGGAAATCACTAGGGGTAAGATCTGGGCTGTATGTTGGATGCTCTAGAAACTCCCATTGAAAGTTCCTTAGCTTGCTGATGGTCTTGATTGCCACATGTCTTGCATTGTTGTGGAGGATGGTCACGTCAACATCAAGAATACCGCAGTGCTTCTTTCTGATCGCAGCCCGCAGAAATGACAGTAGAATAATATCTTTCGGCATTGATTGTGGCACCTCGTGGCATGAAATCCAGCACGAGCGGTCCACAACAATCTCAGAAGCCATTAACTTCATTTTGTGAACAGATGGTGCAGTACAGAATTTCTTTTTCATAGGATACTGCAGATGTTTCCACACCATACACTGCTGTTTTGATTCCAGCATGTAATGCAGTACCCACTTTTCATCGCCAATAACAATACAAATGTATATTTTGGTTTTTGTTTTACATTCATCATTTGGCCGAAACAAATAGGGGCAAAGACTTTTTAGTTTGCCCTCATAGCCAGGGATATTTGTCTCGCTCTTTCACACACATACGTGTATTATAATGAAATACGTCAGTAAGGTGAAATTACTAATGTGAGCAGGTGTGCAGGTACTCTATACCCCAGCTCGACAATGCTGAACAAAATTGATTAACAGTCTTTCAGACTTAACACAGCTGAAAGTGGTTGTGTCAATAGATGAATAAAATAACAGTGAACAAATAGCTAGTGCAGACTGATATAATTATTTGCAGTGTTGCCACATGCAAAAAAGTAAAACTGGGGTACTTTATACCCCAGCACACCCACCCTTGGGTAAGGAGGAACTCTACATGTTGTGTTGATGGCTACAGGCTGCATATTAAGTTGTTAGTCTAGTTATCTGAGTGTGACACAAATACTATAATACAGTGTACTATCATATCCAAAGTGGAAATACTGCAGATACAGAAAGTGAGACAGATAACACAGGTTCCTCAATTCAGAATTGAGTAAAATTTTGTTCTGCTCCTTAGTGAAGTGCACCTGTTGTCTACAATGGTACAAAGATTTCTGTGACAGGTTGTTCACTTTCCCTCCCTCCTGCTGATTAGCACTCCACCACCAATGTCCTGTGTAACACATTGAATATGAAAGTAAAAGCACCATTAGAATGTGCTAATATGCCAACATACATTAGGAATTGGGAAAAAGGATGATTTTAAATTTCAAAATAAAGCTCTGAAAAAAGATTGACATTCTGTTTTTTAAGACACCACTTATAAGTAGAGACATTGGTAAACAGAAAAAGACTGTTCACAATCAACATTTGCACACAACATTCACAGCATCTGCAGAACACTGCCCATTGCAGTTAATATTGAAATATTGTCTACCTTTTTGCCACAGATCTTCATTTTCGTCATCCTTTCTAATTCTTTCCTTTCTATTATAACCCTCTCAATTTAGAACAAAAGTGCAGCTTTTCGCATCTTTATGCAAAAGGAACCAGGAAGCAAATTACCTAACTGTTGGAGACATTTGGTTATGTGTCATGCTGAATGCAATATGAGTGGGAGGATATTAAATTCAATATTTAATTTCTTAAGTGTATCTAACACAGCTCTAGAATAGCTTAAAAGTCTGCAGTTTCTAAAGTGTGCACATACAATCAAAAATTGCAAAATTCACATAAAATTTAACTTCACAATGTGCAAAGCTATTATATACAATAAATACTTAATTTCAATAGAAACTTGGACGGCAAATGTTCAATAAGTTCATTTGTTTTGCTGAAGGCCTTATAAGTAATGTGAATGGTTTTGATAGTTGTATTTAGGTGTGTATATTATTGTTTTAATCTTAGTGAAAATATGAACTCTTTGAATGGTTGGCCTCTCACATGAAATTTGGCACAGCAATGGCTATGTTCGCAGGCAATATAACACCCACTGTGGAGCTGAATGCACTGGCAATGAAGCGAGGTGAACCTGCTGTGTATACATATTTGGAACCACCACATCATCATGGTAACCACAGTGGTGCACCTCACAACCCCTATTTAGCACCACCACCTCCACCTCCAGGCCATGGACATAACTATAACTACCGGGGCATGTATAATCAGGTAAGCTGCAACGTCTGTGTTTGGAGATTCTGAAAGGGTGAGAAATTTTGCTATCATGGCTTTCACATTAACTATTTAAACCCCGTTTTGTTAACAGTAGACTAATTTGGAGTAATGGTCTGTATTTTGTAGTGTTATCAAAAGTTTGGAGTAGAAACTCAGAAAATTCATGACAATATTAATTTATAAACCAATTAAGGTCTAGAAGCCAAACTAAAAATTATTAAGCTTTATTAGGTTTTCCAGCTTTGAACCACTTTTTAACTTTCAAAAATTTGCCTGCATTTTAAGATATTTGCGTTTGTTCATGAAAAATCAAGCGTTAACGATTTATGCCTTCAATCGATATTGCACCAAAAGATAAAAGAAAGAAGTAAAAAAATAAAAGAAAGTACCATGCTCTGCAATAAGTAACAAGATCATTTCCAGCAAATGGTTCCATCTATAGCGCATTCCACCCTTAGAAGACAGTACACGTTAAATGGTGTGCAGTGTTGCAACATGTACTAGTTGCGAATCTTTCTCCGCGTGTGACCCCGAGGTGGCCTGAGTCCTGTACTTAGTCCTTCAATTGCTGCTTGACGGACACTTTTAACTTAGGTATCTCTGCATGCCTTTTTCACTGTATGGCCTACATTTACAAATGACTCGTCTGTATAAACAATTGATTTCCCCTGGTCCCTAAACCTTTTTATGTATTTTAGATATTTATGTCGCCATCTGATGACATCGTCTCTTTCTATTAATATGTGGACTTGTTACCCCTTCTTTCATATTTGAACCCCAAATCATGTAAGAACCGACTAAGAGTGGCCCTTGAAAAAAATTTGGTAGGGTCTCATCACTGTTGACCCGTGACAAAATATATTCACCTAGGGTGGAATATTTGCAAACAGTGAAGAATGAACAATTCGCTGCACTTCACTTTGCACTATTCCATCATGTTGCATTAACCTAGCGGTTTAATTATTTTGCTGCCCTTTTTGCTTTCTTTTTTGATGGCATTCTTAGAGGTCCTTTCATTACTTCCTTTTTAATCCTATACACTACTGCTTCTGAACATCTGATAGCCTTAGCTGTTTCTTTTACAGGCTTACTTACACTCATTTTACTTGAAAAATAATCTAACACATTCATAATTATTTGGCGTTCCTTACTTCTTAATTTACCAGCATAGCGTCTCTTCCTAGCTTCCCCCTCCATAACTACAAATATTTACGAAAATATTAAATAAATAAAGCAATAACAGCTCATAGATTCCACACAGTTACACACAGGACTTCTTTCGAACTAATGCTCCTTATACTATCTTCTGTGTCAGGCCTGGCGCGAGAATACGCTGAATAGATGAATACCTTTTGTTTGCCTTACTGGATAAAAGAAAAAGGTTACGGCCTTTTGGTTTATTTTAAAAACTTTCTCCAACCCTCCTCAACATTTGTTCTCGCTTGGTCCCCGATGTAAACTCAATAACAAAAAAGTTTCACACTGCGTAACCTTTGCAGTGCACAGATATAAAATTTTCCGAAAACATTTAATTTAAAAAATTATAACACTTAACTGAGTCAACATAGAGAATTCAAAGTAGGCAGGTAGTAGCACTATGGTTTACTCTATCTAAGAAAAAAATATAGACGTGTTCTAGCAGTTAGTTTGTTAGTGCGTGATGAGTATGGAAAGAGCAAATATCGGACTTCTATTGAAAAAAACATTTTCTGAAGAAATATGGGCCTATAGAAATGTATAATGACTCTAAAAAGTATATAACCTGATAGAGAAAAAAATTCTGCATAGGATAATGTGTTCACACCTGAAATTTATTACAACTGAATATTTATACCATGCTATTAGGAATCTGACAATAGTGTGAGGGTAGAAAAGGACAAGGCTAATGGCAACTTGTATGCGCTAGATGGAGACAGATATATCCCATTTAACTCCATACTGTCATCTAAGAGTGGGACAAGGTATAGTTGGTTCATTAAGCAGTTTTGTCTTTGAGAACTCTTAAGTCTTTTACCAATCACATAATCCAGATTTCAGTTTTTGAATTTTCTTGGGTTTCACTCTATAGACACATCACTGCACTTGAACAGCACTTTTTGCTGATTGCTGAACAATGCTCAACTTTTTACATTTAACTAACTTTTAAGTAGCATGTAAACTTTTATTTATATTGCTGTTTCACAAACCATTTTTTGAAATACATCCTGATTCAAAAAACAGGTTATGTAGCAGGATGTAATTACGTAAATTTGATTAAATGATAATGCTTTACATTAATCAATTGTAGCAGTCGTACTTTCCTTGCATGCTGTATGTTCCAAAACCAATACCATTAGAGTTAATTGTCCTATTAGTGGTACCCAAATTTCTGTATGTTTCTCATTCTAGGTCACCCCAATCTCTTAATCACTGCTAGCTTATTTTTCATATTTACAAGGTGCTAAGCTAGATACTGTAATTGTGTACTATGTGCACCTTCTTGTTTTGAAGAAAAAAAATAAAATTGTTTTGAAAATTTAGGTGTGCGTGTTTAAATTTTTGTGGGAAGGATTACTTTTGACTCGCATAGTCCTACACGTGTGTTTCTGGTATGTGAGCCATGAAGTATAACAGGGTTAGCGATAGCGTCAGTGTGAATCTTTGTTCATCTCCAAGTGGCTTCCAGTGTTTGTGATAGTTGTGATTTAATGATAATTTGTTCTTTGTGATCAGCATTCATGTTCATACTTCAGAAGAGTTACAAAAATTAGTACTATTAAATAGTATATATTCAACGCTGCAGAAAAGTAGAAAATTATCAAAGGAGTAGAAGATATAAGTAATTATGTGTCAGGAAGAAAACTCAATTTTCTAGAATCTTGTGTGAGGGATTGAAGGAAAAAAGACAAGTTACAAGCAATCTCCCACAATACTCTTTTTTAGCATTGTTGGCCAAGTATCCAGAAGTGGAAGATAAGACTTGTAGCCTTCATAAATGCAAGACACCAGTTTGGTTATACTATCACCTTAGATAAGTACCAGCTTCAAGCAGTTACTATTGTCCAAGGGTTCAGCAGAGAATTTCATAGAGAGTATGGGTGGATTCTATGCTTTTTTTATATGGCACAGGTTTTAAATTTGCAGGTGTAACCAATAGTACATCTTAGGCCAAAGCTTATGAAGACACTACTGGCCTTTCAAAGGCATGATATATATTTCTAAGTCGTATGAATATATGCTTTCACAAATAAGTACCAATGAAACATCAGTGTACTTGGAGATGCCATGAGACACCACCACTTAAAAAGGTCTCAAAGATTGTGGCATTATGTACACTGGCTACGAAAAGCAATTCTGTTCTGTTGTGTTGGTTATGCTGCCTGACAGCAGGAATCCTCCACCTTTCATAGTATTGAAGTGAAAAAGCATTCCTAAGTAAGAAAATTTTCCTCGTGGAGTTCTGGTGAAAGCCCAAGAAAAAGGATGGATGGACAATGTGCTATTTGTTGATGGTTTAAAGCCATTTGGGAGCGACATCCTGGAGTGTTTTACTTATACCAGAGAAACATGTTAATATTGGACAGCTTCCGCAGGCATCAAACAGAAGATGTCAGAGGAAGATTAGCAGCAGGAAAATTAGACCTGGTTATGGATCTTAGTGGAATGACTTCACAGCTACAGCCAGTGGATGTTTGCATAAGCCACACAATTAAAGCTCATCTGATAAGATCATACAGAATGAACGATAAACAACCACACAAGAACCCAAGTTCATAGTCAAACTTGATAGATACCATATATGAAGAAAAATGGAACTAATTACATTCTGATTGGTAATCAGAGGATATGGTTGGTGAATTTATTTTGATAATTCTCCCAGTCAGGTCGGTGAGACCCGTAAACCAACGACAGGTGTAGTCCTCCAGACATTCTGGAGGTTGTGAGAGAGCGATGTGACCACCAAAACATAAAAATATGGTGCTCTCTAGAAAACAGTTACTATTAGCGCTATTCTTCTCTTCAATATCTGAATTGGGATATATTCTTCACCACTCTGTCCTCTATGTGATCTGCAAGAGGAAATGGACCAAGACCACCTTCAAATATGCCCGGCCACTTCTAGTGCCCCATCCATCAGTGAAAAATATTAGAGAGCAAGAGGATTAATGACTTCATTGTCAGAAATCCAGCATTAGCTAACAACATTCTGCAAATTATTTTTCACCTTAATCGCATGAGATTTTCACTAAATCCATGAAACTATTTTTGAATAGACTTTGTGTTAAACATAATTTATAACATGTTATGTAATTCAGCATATGATGTGAAGTCAAATAACATCAGATGACAAAAAGTGACATTGAACATTTGCTGCTTGAAAACTAATCTGCACTTGGAGATAAGACAGTCAGGCCCTTTTTTGTAGAGTCAACATATGAGAAATGAAGGTAGCAAGCGATGGCAAAAAATTATTTGAATGACATTGGAATTGTGTAGATGGCAATGCATAAAGATGACAATGGAGATAACTTTTGGCAATACATGTATGTAGGTCGCATAGATATGAAGACGGGAAACTATTTTGTTCATAATGAATTTCTGTAACTAGAAGGAGGGATCTGTATTTTACTTACACATACCTTTTTCCTCAATTCAACCCAAAAGATCTCCCAAATGTATCACTGAGCAGCACAATTATAGAAGAAATGAGGATCCCTTCAAAGTAGGATCTGAAGCTTTCCTGGAGACAAACATATTCAAAATATTCTTGGGCTTCTAGCCAGGTGCAGTGATGAGCCATCGACATTGCGGGAGTGTGCATCTCTCCCATCATCAGGATGATGAATGACTAACAAGTGAAAGGACTAGTATATGTACTTTCCACTAGTATGGATCGAGCACAGAACACCAAGTCAATTCTGGAGGTGGTTCAATTTTAAGGCTGGAGATCAGCCGGCTCAGAAAACACAAGATTCCAACGGAGCGTTGAACCACCTCCAGATTATACTTGGTGTTTTCTGCTCGGTTCGTACTAGTGGACAGTACATACACTGGCCCTTTCACTCGTTAGTCATTCATCATCCTGATGATGGGAGAGATGGGCACTCCGAAATGTCGATGACTCTTCATCACTACACCTGGCTTGAAGCCCGAGAACATTTTGAATAGGATCCCTTCATATTACGATCAAACAAATTAATTTATAGATCGCATAACCTGAAATAACTATGAAATCATAAGCTTAAGAGATTGTGTAGCAAGTAGATAACCTTAAATGGGAGTGTATATTGGTAAATATACATTTATAAAAGAAATACAATGTTGTGTTAAGTTGCATTTTAGAGGCATTAATCATAAGAGTGGAAATAAGTATTAAATCATAAGCCCATGCAGTTGTGCACAAGTAGATATCTTTAAATGTGAATATATTCCATAAGTATACGTTTATGAATGAAATAGAACGTTGCATTTTGGAGGTATAAACTGTATAACCTGAAATAATTGGGAAATTGTGCATGAGATATGGTAGATAACTATATAATATGAATATATGTCATAAGATATGTTTTATGAAACAAATACATTTTATAAGAGTTTGAAGTGGTAGATGATAGACAAATGGAATGCTTTAAACGTTGAACTTAACTGGAAATATCTGTCGCAAATTACTGGGATTTTAACATTATTTGAAATATGGATTTCCATTAATTAGAACTAAAGGGCATAACAGATTTTTATGGAGGTGCTACAGCAACAATGAGTCGTATCTTCAGGGGTTCATGGGTCAAGCGGATAAATAAGGGCGATAATTATTATACTTCCAATAAATAATAAAATTTTCGACTAATTTGACTTTATTGCGATGAATTTGTAACAGTATAATGAATTTATCTTCACTCGTTTACAATATTAATACTTTTAAGTCCGGAAGCTATTCTTTTCAAGACCTTCAAGGTTTTGTGTAAGTTAAATTCTCTCTTCTTTCGTAAATGTCTTGGAATATTCATGAGAAAGTTGCATGTAATAAATATCTACGTTGCCTATTCAATTAGACATCCTTCAGTCTTTTTACTTTTCGCAGGACAAATATGTGTCCATCTACATCGATGCATATATCATTAGTACCCTGTTGGGATAATTGTTTTTTTCTCCTAGTTACAGGCATAGCAACCGTGGCTTATTGGTTACCTATCGTTATTGATTTCAATGTATCAATCATAAGGGGTTATGATTGACCTTGGTCATATTTCCTTTCGATTTGAATAACTTCGGGACATAGGTCAAGATAATTTTGGTGATTACATTATATGTGTGAATTTACAGATATGTGGAAACAACTTGGCATATTAAATACTGGTGTAAATCTTTTCTGTTTCATTTTGACATACAATTCCTGTCACAAGAGGAATGAGGAAAAGGGAAATCTTCACTTCGCAGGACTTTCTGCTATTAATACATCTCTTTTTATTTATTTATGCCAACAAACTTACTGTTGGTGTTTTTAAACACACAAGCCGTGTGTGGGCAATGTTTGAGAGGTAGAATTGGAACTTAAAAATTCAATGCCACAGCTGGGATTTGAACCACAGATCCTCCACTTACTAGGTGGGTGCTTTAACCATTAAGCTACTGTGACAACCTGCCAGAATGACATTGAATTCAAACATCTCTTTTTGTTTACATTATTCCACTATTTAGTTTGTGTTTTTGTCCTGGTGAAGTCAAAATTCTGTAAGAATCTACGACTAATAAAATTCAAATGTGAACTTTGTTTTAGTTTTAGATTGTGCTTTTGTTCCTCTCTGATTCGTAGTTGCCAGCTTCATTGTCCAGTAGTGTATTTCTTCATGATTAGTGACATTACGTATCAAGAAGCCTGTATTTGGCAACATTACCATACGATGTATGTGTTGCCAGTTATGAGGATTACTTTTGAGGCAGTAAATCTTAATGATAATTTCAATTTTTTGTGTCTGACTCTTGTAACTGAAGACGGAAGGGAGGAATAGGAAGGGTCCTAAGGAAATTATTCTTCAATAAAACCTGCTCACGATTTGTGTAAACATTGTGTTCATAAAACCATGAGACTGCCATACGAAAGTTTTAACATAACTCCTCTTCTTTGTATCTTTTGTGTAAAATGATTTGTCCAACTCTGCAAAATAAGAATTTGTTACTTATGATTCTGCCTGTCAGGCATTTAAGTGCCAGAGCCAATGTGAACAGCTTCTGAGGTAGGCTGCCTCACTGCTCAAGTGCAAAACTTAGGTTGGAAGTATATTTTTGTGACATCCTGTAGTGAGGGAATGGAAACCCTTGCCAGGGCCCAGCCTTTGTCCTTCCAAAGGCATATATATATATAAAAAACAGTATTTCTGGCTTTCATAATACTTAAACAACCCCTCAGTATGTGTTTGTATATGGTGCATTTCCAATGAAAAATGGCAAGTGGTTTTTGCAGGGTTTTTGCAACATCATTTAATGATGAAAAGCTTTTATAATATTTCGATTGGTGTGAGGTAAAAGCAGATAAGCTTTTATCAGATAGGGACATCAATTTTTGTAACATCTGCTGGGTATGCTGCACCCTGCTTAGCTTCATTTATTATTAATAATGCTTAATAGTGTAATTTCATATTGGAAAAAGACTAATAATAGCTATGTACATTTGCATTTCAGCAGAATATTTTGCAGTAATTTTACATGGTGGAAGTGAAATACTCCTGCAGATTTTGAGTGAATTCATGTTATTGTGAATAACAAGAAAGTCTAGTACAATCCCTCATATAAGAAACTGGGGTCACATTTCAAAAGAATTGCTTACATGTTGTTTGTTCATCCCTAGCCAGTGGAGGGAGTAGGGGTTGTGTGGGGTTGAGATGTCTTATCTACCAAAGCAGCAGGTGAGCGACTGGCTTTTGAATCTACGTTCTACAGTACATTTACTGCAAAACTTGGCAAGCAGGTGCACAGCCCATCTCCTGGACACACACTGCACACTTCACCCTTGGCTGGCAGTCGTGCAGCCTTTCTTCTGGTCACACATGCATGCACATCAAGTCAAATCTCAAATCACACTTACAATTACCAAAATAAACACAAAACATGCCTTACCACAGCTGATGTTGGAAATGCCATTCACCTGCAACATTACATCTACAGCATCTTCTAAGGAAATGTTCATTCACACATTAGTTCAGCTTTCATTATAATGTTAATTTCTCTCCTGATATTTTGTTTTAATTTTGTCTTGTGCAAGGTACCTAAGAGATTTTCGAGATGACCATTCTAACCTTTATCCAATTTCATCTAATTTCTGTTCAGTAAGGACACGCTGTTTTACCTTTCTTTTCCTATGTTGAATTGATCCCATCACCCTGAGTTTATTCACAAGCAAACAAACGGTCTCTCTACTTGGAACACACACACTAGGAAATTCAGTTTCAAATTGCCTTTACAACTTTTCGAAACGCTGATGCAGGCACATACATATTATACATAAACTTGAACTGTATATTGCAATCGATTCATTTTGAAAACACTTCAAGCAAAGCTAAACACCTTTGATTACTCCTAACATTATTCACGTATGAACTGGACTAGAACAGTACAGAAACCTACCTAACAGAAGTAAGGCTGACATACATGAAAATCTTTTAGGCACCTTGCACAAGACAAAATTAAAACAAAATATCAGGAGATAAATCAACATTATAATGAAAACTGAACTAATGCATATGAATGAAAATTTCCTTAGAAGTTGCTGTAGATGTATTGTTGCAGATGGATGACATTTCCAACATCTGCGATAAGGTATGTTTTCTGTTCTGGTAATTGTTAATGTGATTTGAGATTCAGTTTGACATCCATGCATTTGTGACCAGGAGAATGGGCTGTGCGACTACCAGCCAAGTGTGCAGTACGTGTCTGGGAGATGGGCCGTGCATCTGCTTGTAAAGTTTTGTAGTAAATATACTGTATATTGCTATTTTAACATTATTATTCCGTAGGATAGTAGTCTACACTGTTAGAAATCTATTTTAAGAAACAATGGGTGGTATAAATAAAAGCAAGCAATAGCTTTTTCTCACTAATTCGGAGCAAGAGGATGGTTTCGTATAAATAAAAACCTTCTGCTCCATCTCCTTGCAAGCTAAAGCTTCCAGACCTTGACTGCGGAGCTATTGCTCGCGAAATGGTATAAATAAAAACCTGCTTTCCTTGCTCCGACGGAGCTTTTGCTGGCTTTTTCTGAGGTAGCTATGTAGGTACCTCAGCTTGCTCAATCAGTTAGTACCATGGCCAGGATTTCCTGCTCCCACTGTTTTAAAACAACTGGCTTATTGCCAATTAGTTTCAAATCACTTTTGGACTTAATTCTTGTTTTTAAGTTGCTTTTTTTTTATTTATTTTTTTATTATTTTTTTTTTTTTATTTAGTATTTGCATCTTGCTGATGGATGTTTTAAACTCTTCCTCCAATTGTTGCTTTACTGTAGCTACTGCTAAACTTTTGCGCTTACTTTCTGACAACTGTGCTTTTAATAGAATGTCCTGATTTTCCTTCAATAGATGAACAAAGCGCCTCATAAATACACTGCTTTCTTCAACCATGGTGACTGAAATATGTGTTGTAAAATATAAACTCTACTCTTGGTGATATTTGCTGCTATATCAGATCCGATGATACAAGGACATTTCTCTGGGGTGTTGTGAACTTGCCTGGTTAGAATGCGAGTGATGTCATAGTGATCCACTTTCATTACCGGAAACCTGATAATGGAATCAAAACATATACGAATACAAACATGCAACACGTATGAAGAGCATAATGCTCGTACAAATCAAAATCGAATAATATCTATAAAATAAGCCTATATGAAACTCTTTCACAAAGTAGGTATAGCTTTAATTCAGATAACACTTTTAAAATCTTAGAATTGCCAATTTTGATGTTCCATAAATTGTAATTGCCCTGTTCTAGAGCAGATCAACAGAACACTAGTAAAAGTAATATTTCAGTATATCACTTGGAATAGACGCAGATCATCAAATTATGGGAATCTAGGTTTAAATTTATAAAAGGATAATCGCCATGTGTTGGAAGTTCGGATAAATCCCAATTACTGTTGCATTTATCATTGCACTACCCCCTGCAAAAAATAAATTGACGTAAACTGTGTGCTTTAATTAGATAGACATTTTTTGTGTAGTAAGACTTCATCTATCTCCTATAGTTTGTCAGTTATACAAATGTGATTCAGAATGAAAAGGACTACATAGGCTATTCCCTGAAATTAAAGGTATACCTACATTTCAATTGTCATGTAAATATCTTATCATATGTCATTTTAATCAAAATACGAGTACAGTGGCCATTTTAGAGAACATTGAAAATTAGGAGTGTTTATCCATGTAAAATTTAGTTTTGGATGGAGGGTTTCCATAAAGTCGCACTCTTGGAGGTTACTGAACTTCAATACGAAATTTGGTTTTTAAAAGTGACTGCTTGGGTTTTGATGTTCACACTTACACACATACAGGCATGCACACCTGGGGCTCTCTCTCTCTCTTCAGAAAGGCTCAGAAGGTGTATTTCTGCTTTAATCTCAATATCGAATTATTGGGCGGAATGCAATAATTCCTCTACTATACGTTTAGTGGTTGAACTATATAGCGTTCCACTCTTAGAAGACAGTATGGAGTTAAATGGGACATCTCTGTCTCTATCTAGCGCATACAAGTTGCCATTAGCCGCATCCTTTTCTACCCAAGCGCTGTTGCCAGATTCCTAATAGCATGGTATAAATATTCATTTGTTATAAATTTCAGATTTGAACACATTATCTTATGCAGAATTTTTTTCTCTATCAGGTTATATACTTTTCAGAGTCATTATACGTTTCTATAGGCCCAAATTTCTTCAGAAAACGTTTATTTCAATAGAAGTCCGATATTTGCTGTTTCTATACTCACCACGCACTATACTGCTCGCAAAAGTTAAAGGCATGTGAATGCTGGCCAATGCTCGAGCAGAGCGCTGTTGCCAAGCGTAGTGCGTGTACCGGCAGAGGGTCTGTACATAAGGTTGTGTGAGATGCATGCACCACATTCGGCAGTGCTGGTAGGAGGGGCAAGCGTAGGATTCGCTGGAGTCCGCAGTACGCCCCGCCTCCATATGCCTTTAAGTTTTGCGAAGATTATAACTAACAAACTAACTGCAAGAATGCATCTATATTTTTTCTTAGGTAGAGTAAACCATAGTGCTACTACCTGCTTACTTTGAATTCTCTATGTTTACCCAGTTAAGTCTTATAATTTTTTGAATTAAATGTTTTCGGAAAATTTTATATCTGTGCACTGCAAAAGTTACACCTTGTGAAACTTTTTTGTTTTTGGGTTTACATCAGGGAACCAGCGAGAACAAATGTTGAGGAAGGTTGGAGAAAGTTTTTAAAATAAACCAAAAGGCAGTAACCTCTTTCTTTTATCCAGTAAGGCAAACAAAAGGTATTCATCTATTCAGCGCATTCTCGCGCCAGGCCTGACACAGAAGATAGTGTAAGGAGCAGCACTAACATTAGTTCGAAAGAAGTCGTGTGTATAACTGTGAGCTGTTATTGCGTTATTTGTTTAATATTTTTGTAAATATTTGTAGTTATGGAGGGGAAGCTAGGAAGAGACGATATGTTGGTAAATTAAGAAGTAAGGAACGCCAAATAATTATTATTTTTGAAGCAAAATGCGTGTAAGGCAGTAAAAGAAACAGCTAAGGCTATCGGGTGTTCACAAGCAGTAGTGTGTATGATTAAAAAGGAACTAATAAAAGGACCTCTAAGACGCCATCGAAAAAGGAAGCAAAAAGGGCGGGATTACACAAAACGCTAGGTTAATGCAATATGATTGAATAGTGCAAGGTGGAGTGCTGCGAATTGTTCATCCTTTACAGTTTGCAAATATTCCACCCACACTGAATATGATTTTGTCACGATTCAACAGTGTTGAGACCCTACCAAATTTCTCAAGGGCCACTCTGATTTGGGGTTCGAATATGAATGACGGGGTAACAAGTGCATATTAACCTCTTGAGGGATATGGACGTGATATGACGTCCATTTAAAATGGCGGATGAGCGATGTGGGCGTCCTGTGCGTTTAAGCATTTAACCCTTATTTATCCCTTATGCAACTCAACTTATTATAATTTTCCCTTTATGAAACATTTTAGTAAGGTCTATATACTTTATTGGCTTACCTTAATATGTTCGTTCTGCAGTGATTTACCTCAAAACAGGGATAAACACACAAGGGTAGGTACATCTCCACATTCGCGAATTCCCTTCTTGCGGCACACGAAACACTTTCGAAATGGGCGTGACTTCTTTGCTGTTGGTGGTATCCTTTTAGGATAATGTTTTCCTTGAAGTCTGAGGGGTGCAGGGGTTTTGGATTTTCAACCCCCAATGTGGTATTGTTCAATTAGGCTGCGAGTTATTTATAGTCGGTAGTCAAGGTCGGTCATTGTCCTGTGTGGGTTTAGAGAGCTGTCCAAATCCCCAAACAATTGTATATGGTTATATCCAGTTGGTGCAAAAACACCTTTTTATACCACTTCTCCCTTCAGCTACAAGCAGGAAAGAATACGTATGTATTTCAACAAAGAAAGACACGGAGTCTACTCAGTTACGAAACTCGCGTAAGCAAAAGTTGTAATGTTGATCTATTCTGATGACTCAAGAGGCTACGCATGCAGTAGCGATTTATTACAGAGGATGCTGACGCATTAGCCACACATACAATGGGTGTTTCTTTACTGAATCTTTCCGAGAACGAATATTAGATGCATTCGAAAGAGCAAAGTTGACTTTTCACCACAGTGAAGCAAAATTGTGCCATTTCAACGTTTTGTAAATACAACTCAACTTTGCTGATGACGTACATTCATACTGCAAATAACGAGTTTTATACCAGTTTTTATTTCATTAAAATAACTTAATATTTACACAAAATACAGCTGTGTATATACGAAGCGCATTTAAGAATTTAAATGCTAGCAGTTCTCGGCTCGCGGACATTTAAATGGCCATCGCTCAAGAGGTTAATAGAAAGAGATGATACCATCAGATGGCGACATAAATATCTAAAAGTCGTAAAGAGGTTTAGGGACCAGGGGAAATCAATTGTTTATACAGACGAGTCATTTGTAAATTTAGGTCATACAGTGACAAAGGCGTGCAGGGATACCAAAGTTAAAAGTGCCCATCTCGTCAAGCAGCAATTGAAGGACTAAGTACAGGACACCGGCCACCTCGGAGTCGCTCGCGGAGAAAGATTCTCAACTAGTACATGTTGCAACACTGCGCTCCATTTAACATGTACTGTCTTCCAGAGGGAAATGAAACATGAAGGGGACCTTTTAACAATCTGTATACATCCTAAGGTGTTGTCATCTTGCCTGCGTACGATAACGCTAAACATAATGTGAATGAGGTAATAGTGTTCCGCTCTCATTACCGACGATAATGTAATCAAAGCGATACACAGAGTGGAATATTGTGCAAATCAAAACCGGGTTATAACTGAAGACTTTCATATAAAACTGACCCTAAATTGAAATTTCCACGAAATGAAACTTCATCCGGTATAGCTTTAATTTATGATAAAGTCCTATATAATCTTGGAATTAGTCCCCACAGACTCACTCTTGGAATTAGTTATTGATAGTTTATATGTTTGGATTAAAGGATATCAGTATAATGGTGCAAACACACGAGTACAAATTATCTACTTCCATATATCAGTTGATACATACTATAAAATTAAGAAAATCACTGATGGAATTTAGAAAGTGTATGAACGTTATGGGTGGAATGCCAGGCGAATCTTAATTTCCATTTAATTTGCCAAATCTTTACTTACGTTTTCGTTCTTTAAAATCAGTGTCTCTATCAGGTTTAACATGAATAAGTATATGGATATTTAAATGCAGCAAATATTTAAATCCCCTCCAGACAGGAAAAAGGTGTGTTTGTTTATGTGTCCTGGTGAAGGTCACGGAGCTAAGGCTTTGTGTTGAAAGCAAGAGCTGGCGGAAGAGCGGAAGTTTTTATTTATACCAAATCACGACCTTTTGCTTATTCTCAACTTGCTTACCAGCTTCAGCTCACAAGCACTAGCTAGTTTTTATTTATACCACCCAATGTTTTACTATAAATAAGTACTCACTTGTGTATTATAATTTGAAGGAGGATCAAGGAACTGATACTTTGGCACAGGGAATTTATGCATTTGAAATATGCCAAACGATACGTTTGCTGGTTTAACTAAGGATAATAATTGCTGCTAGAATGCTTTATTTTTAGCAATTGTTACAAATAAATTATGTTTAAATAGCTATAAAATTAAATTACATAATGGTCATATTGGCTTTATGCTCTTGACAAACAAATGTTATGAACAAAACTTGTGCTAATAGCAGTAGCAATGGAAGTTGTTTAAGATCACACTATCTAGCATTAAATAGCACCCTAACAGGTTAATAACAAATTTAATTTTCTAATCTTGCATCAGTGGAAATTATATGAAGCATATAATACACATGAAAGCAATGCTTTGCTTACATTTGGTTATAATCAGCTATTCAATTGTAAATGAATGTTAATTGGTTTACACCTGTAAAATGAAAGGGTTTCAATTAACTAAACAATTCTATTGTATATTTTTCGAATGTTGTAAAAAATTAAAGATCTGGAAAACAAGCTTTTTCATTTTAGACATAATCCGGAAAGAAAGAGGAAAGAAAAGAACTATTCCTCAGTATTTGAACCTCTGTACTTCAGCTTTAGAAGCCGGCATTCTACCAAAGAGTTGCTGTGGTGTGAAGCTCCAGTTTTTCACATTTATACATTTGGGCACTAGGGAGACCTGCTTTTTAGGCTATCTCAGATGTTTGAAATTCATGCACCAGAAATATTTGAATGTCTCTTTTGCAGAACTAAATCCATCTACCAGAAATGCTGCCAATCCAGAATTGAATATTTAGGATGCGCCCAAGTTTTCCCCCCTTCTTTATTTCTTGTGCAGTAGAAGTTTAGAAGCAACATAATCAAATTACACTGTGTAGTTCTTGTTCACAGTCAAATTAAGGAAACAACATGCTTTATTCCGTCCAAGCAAAAGCCATTTATGCTTGCCTGTAATTCTTCCTTACTCTTTGGAGAATATGAAACATAATTAAAGGTTATAAAAACTTCTCCATCTAAGAACTGAACCCGGAACCCTGATTTCAAAATTCTAACCATTGCTCAAAAGAAGTAACCACACTAACTTTGAGTGTCTTATGGTTTATTTTAAATTGGTAGGGTGAAATGAGGACCTTGTGATACCGTGTCATTTGTCATTGCTTTGTATTGCCCTATGGAGTAGCAGTCGCCCATCTATGTAAGCTAGTATAGTTAAAAGGAACATGAAATGTTATAAATACAAAGAGTTTAATTTTTAATTCACAATGATGATACATTATGGAAAAATGGAGCCCAATGTCAGGATTAGAACTACATTTCTTGGTGTTTCCATGCCCACACTTTGGCACAGCTCTGGTGGTCACCTGCCGCCAGCACAATCAAATCTAATACACATGGTTCTGCTTCTAACGCTTGTCTACACACCAAAGTTCTTAGCACTTTTTCTTAGGATGGAATATCAACTGCGACAAAGCATAATAATCAATCTGTTTAAGTCAAACATAGAATGTAAAAGAAAAAGTATTATCAATTATGATAATGGTAACATGAAAGTGGCAAAATTAAAACGAAATGTGTAAGAGTGAAAAATCGAAGTAAAATAAATATAAATAAACATTACAACTGTAATTATTATATAGATGCATACAAATAGTTTGACATCTTAACCTCTGTGCTGTGCTATATATAAATGGAAACAATATTCTGCTTGAAGCATTTGCAAATTTTTTTAAAGAAGCTTGGTATTATGCCTCTCACTCCCACCATGAGCCAGATAAGTTCAACGGAAGCTGCATTTTTCATATAAAAAGGGCAGTATTATTATTATTATTATTATTATTATTATTATTATTATTATTATTATTATTATTATTATTATTATTATTATTATTATTATTATTATTATTATTATTATTATTATTATTATTATTATTATTAATATTATTATTAATATTATTATTATTATTATTATTATTATTATTATTATTATTATTATTATTGTTATTATTATTATAATATGTAATATCTTTAATAGAAACATACATTAAATGGAATATCCATATGGCTTTCACATAATAGGACAATAATATATTGTTATATCAAATTATTTATAGTAAAACCAGCAAATGTATACTTCTAAGAGACTTAGAGGCAGCTTATTAAGTCTTCTTTATCTGATTACTCTCCCCTTATATAGAACTTACACTCCCTAGAACTTAGAAGTAAGTGCCTAGGATCAGATGCCTGTCGAGGAGCAGAAAAACCTATAGAGCGGACAGAGTGAACACCTGGAAGCTAGTGGTCACCCCAGCTTCAGATACGAGAGTGAGGAAGACGATGATATGAAATGCAGGCAAGATGGATGACTGGAAAGGAAGATTATGGAGTAGTTGGTGGAATGAGTGGCAGGGGAAACCAGAGAACCCAGAGGAAACCCACCCAGATGCCACTTCGTCCACCACAAATACCATATGCAGGTCTCTGGGTTCAAACCCGGGATGCCTAGGTGGAGGCAAATGGTCTAACCACTCGGCCACAGTGCCACCAGTTTATTAAGTCAAAAAAGAAAACTATCCCTAGATTTGAACATCTAACCTCTGCAGTGCTAATCCTTAACACCTCTCATTATGCCAGAACAGCTACGGAGGGACTGTGCTCATTTTTTGCATTTGCTTTCTCTGGTACACTTCTGTCAAAAGGGTGAATCGGTTCATCGAACAACTGTGTGTTGTGGACCCCATATACATTTAAGAGATGATGCACCAAAAACTTAAAAGTTTTAGTTTTCTAGGGGGGAAAAGCTTTTATCTAAAAAAAATTTGTTACTTTACTGGATTATTGTTGATTAAAAGTAGGGTATATTCATAGAAAGTTGAACAAGCACCTTTTTACTTCAACGTATTTCAGTACAATGAATGGTTTTTGTGCAGATTAAGTTTTAAATGGTACATAATTTACCTTCTTAACTCTGTTAGAACTGGCAACATTGCTTCAGCTGTGTTTACTTTATTCTGATATGGGTGTAAATCCTGTGGAATGTTTACTTTATCACATGCACTTATTTTTGCATCAAAGTTGCAAAAGGTGTAACTAATCTAAAGTAAGAACAAATTAGAAACTAAATGCTTCACTTATCTTAGTAATATTCCAAGTTCTTTGGTGCTGACACGTTTTGAGTTGACTCCAACTCATTCTCAAAGCTATACAAACAAATTAGTTATCATAGATACTGATGCTCATTTTAATCACCAATCTCTGAAAACAAAAACCTATAAATACAATCAGAGGTATTTCAAAATTCATAACATAGTTCCTGTTTTTTAAAATAAATATCTTACCCCAAACCATTAAATCTATAGGTCCACTTAATTGTTTTAATAATTAATCTGGATTAATTTCATGATTAAATGACCATTAAATCACAGCTGATTTATCAGTTTGTTTATATTTAATATTTCTAAAATCCTCTTTTATTCTGGTTTCTAAATGACGTTTAGTTTTACCAATATAAACCTTATCACAAGCCAGATTTTTATAATTTGGAATTTTATCTTTTTTAGATAAATTTAGTAAATTCTGTATATTAAATTTATTTTGAGGGACCAAATTTATTCCATATTCTTTAAAAATTTTTGTATATTTTTTATTGGCCCATGGATGGTAAGTAAACTTTTTAAAAATACAATTATATTTTATTTTTTTGAGGTTAGAAACCTCTTTAACAGCCTTTTGATACGTAAATTTGTCTATCTTTTTATGTATAAAATCTGTATTAAAACCATTAATTACTGCAGTGTTAATAATGTGTTTATATTCTGTGTCAAATTCTTTATTAAGGGGTATGTTAACCCATAAATTAAACTATTGAAAACAGCAAATTTATGTGCAAAAGAATTAAAACTTTTATTTTTTATGTAATTATCAGTGTCAGTAGATTTTCTATAAATACCGAAATTCAATTTATTATTGTCTTTTAATTTTTAAGCCTAGGAACGGAAGGGCATCCATTATTTTCGGTTTCCAAAGTGAATTTTATGGCTTTATCCCATAAATTTAAAACACTAAACTAAACTAAGCTAAGCCCCCAGCACTACAGGCCATGAAGAGCCAAGCCTTACCGCCAGTCGCTGTGTCACCCACCTCGGCCCACTACAGGCATTATTGGTGGGGTGCAGTACTGGAGGGTGGTACATGGTCAGTGTTCCGATCCCTCCCGGCCAGTTATGTGGTCTTCACGACATGGGGCTACTACTTTTCCATCAAGTAATTCCTCAATTAGGACTAATGAGGCTGAGTGCACCCTGTGCCAGACCTCCAAGAGAGGATAAAATCTCCATGCTGGTACTGGGGATCGAACCCAGGTCCTCCGCGCCAGAGGCAGGCATGCTACCAACTGCGCTGCAAAAGATGTAAAACTTGTCTAAAAGCAAATGGTGGGCATAACCCTATACTCTTATTTCAAATTTATATTCTGGAGACAAGTTCAGATATTTTAAATTAATCCCAATTTTTTCACATACTTGTTAATGCTAATATGTTAGTGATTGTATTATGGTAATTTTTTTCCTAATGCTACCAAATAAATGGTAAGTCCGTGACTGGAATTCTGTAGGAATGAATAGCAGTGCCAGTTTTGTGTACTTAGGTTTCTTGAAATATTTTATATCTGTCACACATACTCAAGCACACATTTTATCCGAAACATTAGTGTTGCAAATTTCACTAATTTGAGTTTTTTCGTTGCTTCTTATATTATGTTGCAGTAACTGTTGGCGAAAGTGCTTCCAGAAACTTCTGTATTGTATTCTACAGATTCCTTTATTTAGACCAGTAATTAGATGTACTTGCCGGCATGAAGTACGTTAATTCCATTTTAAAACCAGTATATCAAACATTAAAGGGAATCGTACACTTCCTGGTTGGCCAAAGCTATAAACAATTGCACATAAATGTTGTTTAAGCATATTGCAGTGCTGATGATGCTCCTCCAATGTAGTATCAGACAATGAATAAACAAAATTAGTGAAATGATGCTCAAATGAGCCTGAGGTCCTTAGAGCTTAAAGTTGCCCGACATTCATCTACTAGGATTTGGCAAAACCTCAGAAAAATACCATATCCGGATAATTCATCCTGAGATTCGAACTCGGAACCTCTTGAATGTAAGACACATGCTACCACCACACCACAGAGGCAAATGCAGCAGAGAGCAAATTTTCATTATAAATTATGCTTTCCTAAAGCTTTAGCAATTACTAGTACCACATTATTAAGTTCAACACAGAATAACGGTATTAATAATGTAAGAGGTGTTTCACACAAGAGTGATAACCTTTGGAATGCTCAGATGCGCATTTGTCACAAATATCACAGTGCTGCTAGCCTAAGTAGCTGCAGAGCCATTTGCCGTTAACCTCTGCACTAATGCTCCAGATATACATCTTGCACACAGTATTGAAACTGTAAATTTGTTCACCACATATGCCAATGTTAGAAGCAAACTACATGTACCTTTACTATTTATAGTGAAAATATTCATTCCCTGCCACTCAGTAAATAAACTTTGCAAGTGTAAGTTAGTTTCACTGCTATGGCTAGATTCGTTAATATTGTTGATCTTGCATCATTGTGTTATGAACAACATTGTATACAGTTTCTATATAGCAAAAGATTAAGAACATGCATGTTATATCGAGAGTGTGATGGTGCCCTTCAGATATGAAACGAGATCGCAGATATGAGCTATTTTCATTTAGATAATGGCATAAACAGTTTCCAAAGTCCATGGCAAAGGGTATTTTGTTGAAGAATTCTAGGTTACCAATTGCTCAAGCTATGCCCACGCAACTTTGTCATTTTATTTGATTACAGTGTGTTGATGTTTTTAACTTTGGCAAAAAAGGCTTGGGTTCCACATAATATATTACAAAGTGATATAGACAGTGAGACTTTTCAAATGTTTTAGAAGTATATGAGTCGACCTATAGACAAAAATAAATGTAAGTGAAACTATAAGTGTCTACAGGTTGACTCATATATGAGGGCCGTCTCAAAAGTAACTTGCACTATTTTTTTAAATCTGCGCGGTAGGCGGAAAAAGTCTGAAAGTCCCAGGGTATATAGGTATAGGTGTAGTAGCAGCACCGTAAAATTCCTAGGCCCCTAAGTTTATTGCTTGGACATTAAAACGGCAGTAACAATGGAGACTCCACTCGTTCCTACCGCCGATTGCGAAGTTTGCGCTGTAATCCATTTTCTGACAGGAAAAAATAAATGTGCGACTGAAATTCATTGCGAGTTGTGCAGTGTTTATGGAAAAGACGTTTTGTCAAGACAAAGGGTTTCTCGTTGGCCCCAATCGTTCATTGAAGGGAGAAGAACATTACACAATGAGCAATGAAGCGGCTGACCCTCCACTTCCCTTGCTCCGGATATTGTTGATGAGGTTCGAGCAGCGTGAACACCGATCAGCACCTTACACTTGATGCAGGTTTGTTTCAACTTCCTCCGTATATTGAAATAAGCCGTGCATCGCTTCACAGGATTATTTCTAAGGATCTGTGTCTATCGAAAGTGTGTGCAAGTTGTGGAAACGAATGGATGAGGCAACTCCAAAAAAAGACAAAAGTTGTTGCATTGACTGTCAAGGTCATCACAATGATATTCTGCCCGCCTCGGTAGCATGATGGTTAGCGTGTCTGCCTCACGTTCAAGAGGTCGCGAGTTCGAATCTCGCTTAGGGTAAGTTATCCGGGTAAGGTTTTTTCCGAGGTTTTCCCTACCCTGAGAAGACGAATGTCGGGTAACTTAAAGCTCCATGGACCTCGGACTCATTTGAGCATTAATCGATTACCTGCTCCATGGGACCACGATGACAGCTACTCGCTATTGTGAGGTGCTGAGAAAACTTAAAAGAGCCATACAAAACAAAAGGAAGGGAAAGTTGAGCAAAACAGTTTTTCTGGTCCACGATAACACTTGCCCGCATGCTGCTCATGAAACTCAAGCCCTTTTGAGCAGTTTCGATGGAATGTTTTCGGTCATCCATCTAGTGCACCTGACCTTGCACCAAGTGATTACCATCTTTTTCCGGAGTTGCAGCAACATCTTGGGGGAAGGCGCTTCGTAAATGACGAGGAACTGAAACAAGAAGTGAAAAGATGGCTATCCAGTTTGGCGGGAGAGTGGTTTGACATTGGGTTAAAAAAACTGTTACCACGGTATCAAAAATGTATTTAGGTTCAAGGAAATTATGTGGAAAAATAGGTACTGAATGTAGCTTTCAAAATATACCCTTTTTAAAATATTTAAATGTTTTGTTATTTTTTAACAAGACAGTGCAAGTTACTTTTGAGATGCCCCTCGTACTTCTCAAAGACTTGGATGTTCTGGAAGCAATGTTGGCAGCAAGGCGACTAGCTTCTTCTGCCAATGTGCAGTTAGCAGATTTGGACTTAGTTTGTATTCATTTTATTTGAAGTGAATTTGTACCTTTCTGGCCAGTTAGGGCATGTGTAAAGTTATTTTTTGTCTTTTCATCATATTTGTGACTTCCTAAAGGATGGAATACTGCAACTGATGTTAGAAAATGTTTGCGGGACTAAAGTAAAAAGTCTTAATTCCATGTGAGTTCACTACCTTACCATGGCATAAGCCTCTCAAATAGAACAGTACAGACATTCTGGCCTTTAAGTAAAATAATCTTTGTACTTACGCAGAAATGTTGAATTCGAGGTAATGTTTCTATAGAGTGCAGCAAACAGTAGCCTCATTTTGTTACAGAATTTTCTGGTGTTTCAGGTGCCAGCGACAAAGCATCTGAATTTGATACATGGTCACCATTACTTCAATGTATTTTATAGAGCACTTGCATAGTTCATTGTGCTACCAGTAGAAGCAGATTACTCAGTGAAGTTGCATCACATTGCCACACACTTTTACATTTAAACATGATTATCTAGTTAACGGTGCACTTAATTTTTTTTAAAAAAAACTTTTAGAATTGTTTTTTTTTTTTTTTCATTTACATTCATTCTCTCATCTCCTTCAGTCTGCAGGATTATTTCACTTCCAGCCTGTAGTATGTCAAGGCTCTAAAATGATAAATCTTTACTTCAGTCTATTGGTGAGTGCCTAGAAAAATGTATCTAAACCAAATTTCTGCACCTCATTCTTTTGCAGCATGTAATTTTACATATTTAAAAAATCTAGAATAATAATGCATGCTGTTTTGTTGAATTCTGTAATTTTACATAGATCACACTATTTTATCTGCATTTTTAAGCTTAAAGTGCAAAAAACATATTCTTTAAAAATGCTTTACCTTTAATGCTAAACTATTGATATTACAGATGATAATACTAAATGGGCCTTGGTTTAGAACTAGTTTCACTGCTTTATCCACTGGGCATAGTTACTTTCACAAGGGTGAATAAAATATAAACAGGCTTTTCTGTACTGTGCTTTTGTAGAGTGCTGGATGGTTTTGAGGTTTCTACAGCACATGCAGTAAGGTCTGGAGGGGACCAGTTGTCTTGGGAACTCCTTTTGTTCCGTTGATCAGATGCTGTTGAGATCAGCAAGAGAGGTGGATCCAACTGTTGCACGAGTAATAATCAAGTTTCTCATTAATGAGAATGTCAGTGCAGTTGAAATTAATCATCGATTACTCACAGTTTGGGGAAAGAACCCTTTCATGGTCCCAAGTGAAACAGTGGTGACATGAGTTTAATGGAGGATGTGAACATATTGAGAATACAGTCCACTCACACCACCCGTGCACCAGCAACAATCCAGATCAATTCAAGCTGTATGAGGCATTATTGAAGGGGATTGCCACAAATCAATGCTTCACATTTCTCGAGAACTTTGCATAAGCTATGTCTTTTGGTCAAAATGGTACAGTAGCCCAATCAGAAATGTGTTGATCCTGTAGGACAAATCCAAATCTCACACTGCAGCAGCAACACAACAAAAATTGGCGGAAATGCTTTGGACTGCCATTCCACATCCACCCTATTGCCTGGACCTCTCGTCTTGCAACTTAATGCTTAGTCCACTCAAAGAAGCTATTGGTAGACATTGCTTCACAACCAGTGAGGAGCTGAAAGACCATGTACAACTGGCTCCACATTTGTCCTTATACTTTCTTAGAAACAGCATTAAAAAGTTGCCTATTCATTAGAAAAAATGTATAGATAAGTGGTAAATATGTAGAAAAATCAGAAAAAAGTTCATTTTAATGTAAGTTCATAAATAAAAGTTTTGGAAGCAAAGGCCTGTTTATATTTGACCTATGTATGCAATGTTCTGCAATAACAATTTTCAACACAAAAATCCGTGGTCTTTTACACTGGTGATGGTTGGCAGGTTGATGGTTCTCTACAGCCAACTTCAAAATATGAGCAGATGGCACTAAGAAGCTTAAGCTGCAAATCTCTCAACTCTGTGATCAGAACAGCAGTGTGCACCAGTGCATTATCTTGTTGGGGAGGGGGGCAGTGAACATTCTTCTTTAATAAATGGGAATGTTTGGCCCTCATGGCATGCTTCAATGGTTTTGCCTTTTTCCAGTTAGTCTACCAAAACCACACCCTGCACATGTTACTGGCTATTTCCTCTCCTGCTGGACAAACACATCTGGTCTTCTTTGAAGCACTTCCACTCACTGGCAACCATTGTTTGAACTATTTCATTTCTGACATGTGGCAGTTAATCCATGTGTCATTAAACATATGTCACAAAAACTTGGTTGAGTTGCTTGCGCATAAGATGTTCATTTAGATGTGCTTCTGGTCAATTAAATGTAGCATCCATTGTGCTGCATACTTTCTCATCTGCAAATGCTCATGCTAATTGTTCTGAACACTAATTACATCTTGGACATGTCAGCAAGCTCACGTCATTTGGCATGACATTGTGGATTTTTGCTTTATTTTCAGTAAAAGGGCATTCATCATCAAAAATGCCACATTTAAACTCTGCAGTCCATTCTTTACCAATTGAAAATGATAGGGAAGAATCGTCCAAAGTGAAATCCAGTCCCTTTTTATTTTAGTTAGTAGTAAACTGTTTAATGTGAAGTATTTAATTACTGCAGAACTTTCAATTTTATCCATACAAACCTTCACTTATATATTTTGTAGCACTATAATAACCAGATGCAGATATCAAACTGTGTATTACATAATCAAAAACAGGACTGTCTTACTGGGGGTCCAAAATGTCTAGACAGTTCATAATGAGGGTCGTCACACTAAAAAGTTTCATTTATATTTAACAGTAAAATATAACAAACTAAATGTTGAAATAGGATACATTACCAAAGTCCAAAATGCAGAAATCAATGCGAGCAATGAAGATGGTCCGACTGCTTCACTAAAGAAGGGTTGACCACTACTATGTCAACTGCCAGTTTTCTAGGCGACCCGGGTTCGATCCCAGGGATCCGCATGTGGTATTCGTAGTGGACGAAGCGGCGTCAGGGCGGGTTTTCTCCGGGTGCTCCGGTTTCCCCCGCCATCTCATTCCACCGGTGCTCCATCTTCATTCCATGTATCATCAGTGTCACCACCTGCGGTGCCGTAGTAGTAAAAGCGGGCATTAAACACTACAACAACAACTGCCAGTCTTAGTAGGTGTAACAAAGAATCGTTACTTAGACAACTTCTATTCTTGTTTTTTATAAATGTCATGTTAGAGAAAGCTCTTTCACATAGACAAGTGATTCCAAACATTGAGGTAAGCTGCAAACCAAAATCTCTAAGCTGTGGAAATATACCTTCAGGAAATAGTTGAAAAAAGTTGTCCTGGTTTTAAGAAAAGGATTGGCATGAAGATTGTAGTTCCAGTTGATTGATGGCTTATTGTCAATATCTGCATTGAAAGGGTCATTGAAAAGGAGCAGTTCACCTTAATATTTTCAAAGACAGAAAATCTTTCATCAAATTCTCGAATAACAGCTTCAATATTTTCACAAAATTCAGAAAAAACCCCATCTTCAGTTTCTCCTGATAGCTGTTGAAACTGAAAATACATCAAATCACTTCTTGATAAATCTGACTTCAAATGTTTCAACTTATAAACCATTCACATGACCAAATAACTCTGATACACTTTGATCTTTGTCTTGAAGTCTGTGATTCAAGTCATTCAAGTACTGTGTCAGGTAGTCACCAAAACAAGCTGTCATAGAAAGTCAGGATCTTCAAGCTGTCAAACAAGATTTTCACCATGTCTAATACTGTCTTTTAAAAATGCCAGAGTATGATATCTGAGTGTAAAGAATTTCTGGAGACATTTATTTGCACTTGTAACAAACACATTTTTGGCAAAAAGGTGACTCCTGGTTTTTCCCTGCACTCTTCAAATGTTGTTCCTGTAAGTTTGTGGATAGAAGATATGACTTAGATTGTACTAGTATTAAAATTCATAAATGTTCCAACATGAGAGAGGTAAACCTAAGTTCTTTTTAAAGAATTGTCTGGAATTATCAATTTTTGCCAGATTAAACAATCTCTTTACCAACCAAAGGAATTTGGCAGTTGAGATTATTTTCAGTGTGTTTTCTTAAACAGTTGTTTGTTTAGTTATCTAAAGTTATCACAACCTAAAAGAGTATTATAAACAAAATCAACGGAGCACTGTTCCTACTCGCTTCTTTTGGCTTGAGTTGAAATTTTGTATATATTGTCAGTTACAAAGTCCTATTCTTATGTAGTCCATAAACACACAAATATTTACCATTTAGCGCACATAAAAATGACATGTCAATTGTTTATTTACTGTTGGTTTTCTTTTGTTAGTAATTTGTGTTGAATATAGAGATATATGCAATGAACACAAGGTTATTAACTTCAGTAATTTCTTTGATTTATGCATATTATAAGTATCTAATGTATAACTTTAAGTTGCTAATATAATTTAGAGAGCTTTTACTAAAAGCTATTGTATGCACTATGCATTCAGAAGCTTTAGCAGGCTTATTCTTTATTCTAGACTTGGCTTATGACCATATTCAAAATGAAAATTGAGCATAAGCATAAAATAAACCAGATGACAGGTATTGTAATAGTCATTGCAATGCATCACTTAAACAAAAATAAACATAGAATCAAATGTAAACTTGGAAGCTTGCAAGATCCAAGCCTTCATGTTTGTCTTTAGTTAAAAAAAGAAACTAGCCAATGAGTGAGCAATTCTGATTGTGTGATTATTCTCTCATCTCTATCACCATGTATTGACTTGCTTTTGTGTGTAAAATCAAAGGCCAGGAATCCCTGGGATGTCTAAAAATCATGGCAAAACAGTGGTCAGATAATGCGTTTTAATGAGTTTAATGTCCTTGAACTCAGTAGCTATTTCTGGTCCATTATGATACATGAACATAATCTTTTTTCCAATGGATAGCAGTTTTCGGGTTTGTAGGCCGTGGTGCAGTCGATAAATTGTGTGACATTTCGCCCAAGACTGCATTGGGCATCTTCAGACTGACTTGGGCAAAATGTTAGACAATTTATTGACTAGACCACAGCCTACAAACCCAAAAACTACTATCCATTGGATTACTGCAGACTGAAAGCCTTAAGCATGTATACAATCTCTTTTGTCATATATACTGGTGGTGGTTGCCTTCCAAACCATCCTATTAGCTCAGCTTACCATTGGCTACAGTTTGTTTTCATGTATTTTAAATGACAACAAATAATGCTTAATTCTCATTGCAAATGGGCTCATAGTCTCTTCCAAAAACACTGAGTTTATTGGCTAAAGCTTATTTTGCATACTTGATACACAAATATCTATTAACTAGAAGGATTTGATTGGCATAAAACATTCTTTTATAAATAAATTTCCAGCTGAGCTGTTCATCACCCATGTCCTGGGAGTTTAGAATATTAACTGCATTGTTTTCACAATCCAAATTGGTTTTTTTTTGCGGTATGATAGATTTTACTTTGACTTTAGCATGCTTATTGGATGCAATATGCTTTAGCACATATATCATAGTTTATAGAAACTGTCATGTGTGAGTTATACATTTCTGTTTGATGCATTTCAATTTGTTTGCAAAGCTAGTATTATTATGGAATAAATGCACTTCCTGTAACAGCATGTGCTTTTTTTCCATTAATTTTATTTTGTCAGTTTCTTAGTATCATTATGTTATGTTGGCAAGGTTCGTGGGTTCGCAAGTTTCGAGCAAGGTAGACGAAACCCTGGAACACGAGGCCCTATTTACAGTCATTTTGATACACAGGTAAGGTTTTATGACTAAATGATTTTTTTAATATTCTTAAAGGCTTTCCGTCTTTAGGCTTTGATTCAAAACAATGGAATTACTTTATCATTTGGCTTACTTGTCATATATCAGGTTAAATAAGAAATAATTATGGAAGACTTCTACACACAACTTCATTACTTGTGTGTGTTTTATCCAGAACATGCTTCAAAGGATGTTCCCCTTCTTCGAAGGTCCTTACTCCATTCTCTGTCAGGCAATGGATGTATGTATTTTTACTTTCTCTACTACTTATGTGTTGTAACTAGAAGTATTGTATCTGAGATTTCACCAGAAATACATGTTTTGAAACTCTGAATCCCAAAAAAAGCATTTTTAGAAAAATGGTATGTGTGTCTGTGAACAGCATAACTCAAAAATGAAAAGTCAGATTAAATGTCAAATTTGGTGTTTAAATTTAGCATTCTCCCAAGATGTGATGCAAAAATTTCCAAGAATATCCCCTACACCAAACTACCCTTTACATGAAATAGTTTTTGAAAAGTTTGATTTTCTCAGAAATGGCTCTTAATCCATTTTGATTAAAATACCATATATTTAAGATATTTTCACAATAAATGAAATGTGTATCTCAAATTTTCTGGGGATAGCCTGCAGAGTTCTCTTCATTGTGAATGACTTTTGGAAACTAAGAAATAAACATCCTACTACACAAAAACAAAAATCTCATTAAAACATACAAATTTTCAAATTTTTTATTTGAAATTAACCATTATCAGGTTTTGTGACTCTGCTTTCTTCAGTTCATACGAGGGTCACCTAGAAAGTGATGCATCAGTTTTTTTCTCAGGTGACAAGATTATGAATGTGAAACTTTAGGCATGCATCATTGGAAGTTTCTGGAGTGTATGCACAAATTTCCTGTCCCCTCTGATAGCATAGCATATCTGCAGCAATATTTCAAAATGGTGTCAGTAAGTGATGCACATTACAAGGACAATTCAATAAGTACCCATGTTAAGGAGTGAAGATGCCAGTTTTTTCAAACACAAATTATTTATTTCTCAACGTAGTCCCCTTTTAGGGATATACTTCTCCCAATGCTCCTGCTACTTTTTAAGCCCTCCAAAAAATTACTATCAAGCTCTGCAAAATGTGCCTTGTATCTTCATGATGACCTTAAATTCTTTTTCCTGCAATCCATTTCTTCATGTTTGGGAACGAGAAGAAATCGCAGGGAGTCAGGTCAGGAGAATTTAGGGGGTATGGCAGCAACTCATAATACAATTCACGCAGTTTGGCGGCGGCAACTTCAGATGAATGTGCTAGTGATTTGCTGTGAATGTCATGGTGAAACCACACTTTCTTCTTCTCCAAATGGGGCCATGTCTCCAACTTCTTGTCATATTGAGCCAATAACTCACTGGTATGCTCCAGTGATCCTTTTTCCAAGAAGTCAATGAGTATGACACCCTTCACATCCCAAACAATAGTCACCATCACTTTTCTGGCTGATGGGACTGTCTTTGCCTTCTTTGAAGCAGATTCTCAGGAAGCAACCCATTGTTTTGATTGTTGCTTGATTTCCGGAGTATAATGATGAATCCAGGTCTCATCGACAGTGACAACTTGATGCAAAAGGTCCTTTGGATTTTGCTTAAACAACTACAAACATAGCTTCGAAGTTAGCTGCACTACTGAGAGCAAACACAGCACCCATCGGGCCAACAACTTTCTCATCTCCAACTTATTGTGCAAAATATGGATTGCCATTTTGTCAACACACCTTTGGCCTCTACCATTTTGTGAACTTTTATTGGATTAGTGAAAATCATATCATGGACTTTTTCAATGGCTTCCTCGGTAACTACATCTGCAGGGCATCCTGGGCACTCCTTGTCAATAAGATGTTTGATCACGTTTAAATTCTTTATACCAATATCTGTCTCATAGATGCAAAACAGCATCCAATATCACTTTCATCTCCTCACAAGTTCAACATGTAACAAATTACAGTACATGATGATAACACAAATTTTCCTTAGCAACACCATTATTTTGAACATGGGTACTTATTGAACTGTCCTCGTACAGCAGTGTGTCATTGAATTTCTCACTGGAGAGAAAAAAAACTGTTGGAAACATTCACAAACATTTGTGTGAAGTCTATGGAGCATCTGCAGTTGACTGAACTATTAGTTGGTGGGCTCAGAGGGTGAAGCCACTAGAAGGCAACAGCTTTTACCAGTAAGGTCATGATTACAGTGTTTTAGGACTGTGCCAATGTTATGCTCATTGATATTGTGCCAAGGGACAGCACCATTAATTCTGAAGCATATATCAACAACATTAAGCAAACTCAAGAAGGCTTCCGTTAGCTTCTGTGCTATAGGAAACTAGGCGATTGTTTTGATTTAACATAACGCTCTGCCTCACACAAGTTTGAGGACTTCTGAACACATTACTAAACAGGTTGGACAGTGTTACCCCATCCACTCTGACCTAGCTCCCTCAGACTTCCACTTGTTTGGGCCATTAAAGGTTACCATTTGTGGAAGAAATTTTGAGCATTAGGAACAGGCAATATGCACCGTGAAAAAAATGGCTTAGTGATCAGAACAAGGAATGGTACCAACAGAACATACACACAGAACAAGATCCCAGGGTTGCCAGTCTACTTATTTTCTGAGTAACAAAATGTGTCGTACAGAGTAGTACTAGTAAGTATATACTCCGAAGGTATTCATACCTGCTAGCTTGGGCCAGCAGTCAATTTACAGGTACTAAAAGTACATAAAAACATTGATAAGTTTTCTTAAAGTCTGAGTGCTAATTTTTTTATGTTTTACATAGTATCATTAAAAATTAATAATCAGTATTGCCAGACAGTTTTCGTTGGCGATAATTTCCGCCAGACCTTTAAAGTTCGCAAAGAGTTCATTAGTTTACTTCCAGTTTGAGTCTTGATTTTTATATGTGATACTTAGGGAACTATTTTAATACTATGTATAAGCAGCCAGACAAATCCTAGAGGTCGAACATCCCTCAGACACAATTAAAATGTTGCCGGGAGTATGAGCATGTGCCTGATAATTAGATGACTTTATAACACAGCTCCATTCAATTTGTGTTTTTTTGTGATCTAATGAAAGTTTAAATAAGAATTAAACCATATTTTAATGCTCAGTTACAAATTAAGCATGGTAATAAATTGTTGACTCCACTGTATTTGAAAAATTAATTTTGTTACAAGCATTTAATTCCATTAAAAAATATTTATTTGCATTTATTCTTACAAGATAATAAGAATTGTATACAGTGGAAATTATAACAAAATTTGTTTAAAGATGAGTTGTTTTTCATTAATAAGTATATTGTGTTTTTTCTAATTTTCGTCATTGTCATTGTTAATATTTGATAAATACCTAAGTCGTCATCGTCATCATCATCATCAGCTTTATTTGTTTCTGCCTCTGTAAAAATAAATAACACGTTTAGAATCGAATAGCTACAAATTTAGAAAAGAAAGTTTAAATTGAAGCAAAATACCTGAAGTTCTGTCAAGCTATTCACTGACGAAAGCTGGCAATTGGTCTCCATCAAACCAGTTAAATTGATACTGGTTGTCTTCTAGCTTCCATCCATTACTTTCAGGCATTAGCCATTAGGTACGCAGATGACATGACTATAATAATAAAAGCCAAAACAAGTACGGAGGCGGAAGAAAAAGCAAATTCACTGCTTAAAATAGTGCAAGAGTATTACTCCAGTTTGGATATGGTATTGAATATTAAAAAAAACCTCTATAATCAATTTTGAATATATATTGGACAAAGAGGAGCAAAAAATAACAATATTCATAAGTATGGATTAAGAAATAATAATCAATATTTTAGATCTACATTAAGGGGTACTTTAAATAATCGAGATGTAAGAAGTATGGGGAAACAATTATTTAATAAGCTACCTAAAGAAATACAAATCACTGAAAATAACAAATGTACATTAAAAATGATAAAAAATATTTAATAGAAAATGCTTTTTATAGCCTAGAAGAATATAAATCAATTAAGGCAAAGAAAATCAAGTTGTAAATATATATGTAAATATAAAGATGAATGTATACTTTCTGACGTGTCCTTTTATTCATGTACTTAAAGGATGAATAAAATAAGTTATGAGGAGTGAAAATACCAAACATCTTTATATAAACATTACTCCAGAGACCAGCGATGTAATTTGCTCTTTGCAACTGCTGTCGAAATTCAGTGTTACACGGTGGTAAGTTGCTCACATCAAGGTTTATAAATATCTTTCCGAGTAAACTCTTCATTTACGTCGGAAGCAGTGAGGTGTTGAACAATTGAAGTCTTGCAGTATCTACATCAATAACTCTGGCCACATTGTAAACATCACACATAAATTTCTGAATTATATTGAAGATTTTTTCCTCTAGTTCGGTATCACAGAATAACTCCAGCTAGCCAAATCTGGTGAATGCTTCTTGATACTCTTCTTTTTTCTAAGAATATTGAATGGCCTTTGTTTTATTTGTGTTTAAAAAAGCTGGTTTGTAATCACAGCCAGTGATTGCATGAAAGCCTGGTATGCTTCGAGATAAGGACAGTCCTAACGTTTCGTAAATTTTTGAAGCACCAACGTATCTGAGCTTATTTCTAGTGCCAAACAATATCTACACATGAGAGCCATTTTTTAAATGATGCATATTGCACAACATGATTGCTGTAATGTCAATATCAGAACATTCAATCCTAATATTAGACTGAGCATCAATATTACATACATGGTAAAAAAAATGTTAGTGTCAGCTTCCTCATGATCCGGACACAAACTTTTTTCAGTATCAGACACAACTGCATTATTGGTGAGGGTATAAGGGTGACGCTGTTTAAAATTAATGAAAACCCGCTTGTTGCCAATGAATGGTACCATCTTGCTAGAAGCCCAGTGGAGGATTAAAAAAATTAACAAGAGCCTGTTTAAAGCGTATGCTTTTCAATTCTTTTGTAAAGTCAGATGGTCAAACTTGATCCGGTCTGGTAATGTTAAACTTCAGCTGTGTTGATTCATGCCAGACATCTCTCATAATCCTTAATGGAAAAAAGTATTGGTGAAAAATGACATCTTGGTGCTTTTAGTTGTGTTACCATTTGCAACATTTTCTTTGAGATACTTCTGAAGGTTTAGGGACTTTTATTTATCATAGTGTGAAGCAAGAAGAAACTATCATCACAATATCTAAGGAGTTTGTGTTCAGGGTCTTTCTCCAGAGCTTTCATTAAAATAGATTTTTGGGAATTATTATTTATGCCAACAAACTTACACACGGCTTGTGTGTTTAAAAACACCAACAGTAAGTTTGTTGGCATAAATAATAATTACCATCTGAAGGTTATTTAATCCTGGGATATAAAGTGCTTACAATAGTAAGTCACCATTGGGGTAATTTGTCTCTGCTGTGAGACTACCTTTGTGGTTTACCAGGAGAAATATGAACTGGTTTGAGAATTTAATGCCATTCTGGCAGTTTCTCACAATAGCTCAGTGGTAGAGCAGCCGCCCGGTAAGCGGAAGGTCTGTGGTTCAAATCCCAGTTGTGGCATTGAATTTTTAAGTTCCAGTTCTACCTCTCATAGATTTTTAGGTTTTACAGATACCACCATCGAAATGGCACATGGATAATGGATGAGTTATGCAATATGACAAAATAACAGCTGTGCTGAACAAACTTGATGCAACTGAATGATTAATGCTAGGTTAGACCAAAAGAGAGAGAAATGAATGCACATAGGTATCTCACTCACAAATAAGGATCTTACACTCATGCTCACAGTGACATGAGTCTGGTGGATGTTTGACCCCTAGGATTTGTCAGACTGCTTATAAATAGTATTAAAACAGCTCCCTAAGTATCATATATACAAATCAAGACTCAGACTGTAAGTAAACAAAGCTTTTTGCGAGCTTTAAAGCATCTGGTGGAAATTATCGCCTACGAAAACTAGGATGTTTGGCCCCTAGGATTTGTCGGACTGCTTATAA
Organism: Tenodera sinensis; assembly: GCA_030765045.1. NCBI lineage: Eukaryota > Metazoa > Arthropoda > Insecta > Mantodea > Mantidae > Tenodera > Tenodera sinensis. The sequence goes on from CM060968.1 coordinate 59,413,962, forward strand.
ATAGTATTAAAATTGTTCCCTAAGTATCATATATACAAATCAAGACTCAGACTGTAAGTAAACAAAGCTTTTTGTGAGCTTTAAAGCATCTGGCAGAAATTATCGCCTACGAAAACTGTCTGACAATATTATTAATTTTTAATGATATTGTGTGAAACATTATAAAAATTAACTCAGACTTTAAGAAAATTTACCAATGTCTTTATGTACCTTTAGTACCTGATACCTCTAAATTGGTCGCTGGCCCAAGCTAGCAGGTATGTATACCTTCAGAGTATATACTAGTACTACTCTGTGACACATTGTGTTACTCAGAAAATAAGTAATGTCTGGCGGCCCTGGGATCTTGGACTAACACCCTTGGAAGGCTGTAGGATGGAACGAAATTACATGGAAAAGTAAGAAATATAGAATAAATTGTGTAGAATAGATAATGTGGTGCATTACTTTCTGGGCAAACCTTGTGCATTTTATAGAAATTTATTAAATTTTATTTTACCAATGTGATACAGTTTTGGTATGGCAAAATATTTTACTCATTTTGCTTCCTTATTTCTTTCTCTACCGTTTACGTATAGTAGCAGAAAAAGTTGTGCTCTGGCCAAAAATTTCTTATTGAGATTTAAATGGAAATAGCATGTTTTATGTTCCCCTGATTCTCCCCCACAAAGAAAAAATTAGGAAAAATACTGTGTGTCACCTTAGTTCACCATCTTACAAAGAACATGAAGTTAAAGAAATCCCCATAGCCCAAAATACTCTTTACATGAAAAGATATAAATGTTGTTATTGTTGTCATTGTTATTATTGTTTAGATTATTATTGTTATTCTTGTTATCATTGTTATAGCTATAATAATGCTTTTTTTTTTCTTTTTATTTAGCATACAGTAGAATCTCATTAATACATCCTTGTAGGGAGCGAAGGTTTGGTCATAGATGGGAAAACATGTTAACAGAATGACAAAATCTGCAATTTAAGAACTTCGTAACTGTGTAATAATCTAACAATACATCTTAACTACAGTCAAATACAAAGTGTACAAAATTTACAGTTATTTTAAATAAATATCTATGGTTGATTGCTTTATTGGTTTTTACGCCAAAAATTTTGCTATCTTCTTTAGCAGTCATTTGGTTCTCATCAACATCGAAGCAATATCCATTGCCTCCATAATTTCCAATGCTAGAAATCAGCTCAGGATCTGGCTCATTGCCATTTTTCATCCGGCACTGACACTTCTGTCATCTGTTCAAGCATTTCCTCTATTGTCATAGTTTCACACTCTGGAATTTCATTCTTGCTGTTTATGTTGAAAAGAGATGCTGTCTGCTTTTTTGTGCCATTCTTCAGGAAACTTGTCTTATAGCATGGTGTCACCAAGAGCCTTATAAAAGCAAGCTTTATTGAGGTGGTTCCAATGCATATCTTGCATCACAAAATCCCAGGCAGCCTTTCTAAAATGTTTGGCATTTAAACTTGTGATTTTTCTCATCAATTTCAGTTATGTCTTGACTGGTTTCAAGAGCTAATTGCTCCGAGTTTCAGAAGTGAGCAACCTGTTCCTGACTGGTGTTCAATGTGTGATGGTGGTGGTGATTTGTGGCAACATCTAGCTACGGAGTGATGAACTTCCATAGTGGATTTAGTGTGGATTAAGGGTGTTTATCATTAAATTTTTTTTACCATCCAGATCTGTACATTGTAGGTTTTGGGTGTGTTATGTTCAGTGTGATGTGATTGGTTGTCCAAAAGCTGTGCAGTACTGCATATTTTTACATTTGTTTGTATTTAATGCATCTGATATGTTCTTTAAATCTGGTTTCTAAATTTCCCTTAGTTTCACCTGCATAAATTTGGTCACATTTTGGGTAGTTGATTTGGTGAATTTCTGCTTTTTATCCTGAGTTATTAGGCCCTTTGATTTGTTGCAGAGAGGTATTTCTCTAAGCTGAATTTATTTTTCGGAGCTAAGCTGATGTGTTTTATGAAGATGTAGAATTTGTAGCAAAACCTCAAATGGAATGTGAGCTTTGTGAAAATCAATTTGTTCTTTTGCTGGGTGAGTTTTGTCGTATCTTTAATGTTCTTCTTCTTCTTCTTCTTCTTCTTCTTCTTCTTCTTCTTCTTCTTCTTCTTCTTTTCCAATGATTTGTTTGGTGAAGTCATTGTTTATTGATGACTGTCTAGGTTGAAAGCAGCTTTCTCTTTTGCCCTCAGCCTAAAAAGGACTTTTTGTGCACTTCCTGCTTTGTAATGTATAGCTACATATGTAGTCAGTTGTAGTATTTGACTCACTAGAGTAGAACCTTTCTCTAATTTTGCAGTAGCTCTGAGAATCTGGTATGTTATCCGTTCTGTAGCTTTGCATTTTAGTGAGAGATCTAAAATAAGAACAATATTACTAACATATGAAGCTTTTAGTTTCTAATTTGCTCCTATTTTGGATTTTGCTGCTTCACTGATAATAGCTTCAATATTTCCTTAATTAATGGGAGATGTTTCACAGTTTCATTGGCTTTCAAATGGAAGTGACAAATGGGTTGCATTTGGTAAAGCCCTATTGTCCTTTGGTGTTTTCTGAATGCTCCATTCCAGTTATATAACCTACAGCTTGGTTAGCCTAATGAGCGAGTTACTTAGTTTGTCCTCCGAGTTACTAATCTGCCTGTAAAGTTTGTTCATGGGTATTATTTCCCATTTGTTTTCGGTCTCATTAAGAACCCAATTTGGTTTTGTTTTTTTGACTTCTAAGATGCTTGTTTGTTTAGTGATGGTTGATTGTGTGTTTGTTTGTATCCTCCTGTTATTGGAGTGTAAACCAATCAGTGTTGGTTGTTTTGGTTTGATTCTTTTTTTGTTTTTTCTCTTCTCTCCAGCTAAGATTTTAACTTCATGCATAGTAGTACAGATTTTCATTTGAGATTTTAGTATATCTTTTTATTTCTGTGCACATTTCTTCTAGCAATAGGTTTTTTACCTTGATAAGTCTAGTATTACTAATATGTCACCTTTATCTGCTTCTGTATACACATGTTTGGACAGTGATTCAAGGAGTTGTTCTCGAGGAAATTGTATCCTTTAGCTTATATACCTTCGCAGATTGTTGCACATTTGTTCTGAATTACTTTGGTAGCTTCATATAAATGATTTGTGGCAATCTCATATTTGCAATTATTTCTTCTGTTGTGTTAGTATAGCCAGCAGGTAATACATTTACCTCTGCATTGTTTAAAGGCTGTTTGGATGAGTTTTTGGTTTCTTGAGGTAATGATGTAAATTTTGTTTCTGGCACAAGTTTAGAGTTTCTTTTTATTCTCATTTTGCAACTCATGATCGAAGAAAATTTTGATATATATATATATTGCCAAGTTAAAAGATGAAGGATGACAGTTTGATGCAGAGAGCATAGTTCTAAATCTAAACTTTGCAATTTAGTATGTTTGTCTCCACCAAATCCGTTATGGAAGTTCATCACTACTTAGATGTCACCACAGATCATCACCAGCACCGGACAACACAACCAAGTAGTCATTTGGCTTCTGACGCAGTTTTTCAGAAATTTAAATTCACATTACTGATGCTGTCTTATTCAAATATTATACAAATATTTGTTTCTTAACTTAGAACAGTTGGTAGATGAGTAGCACACTGATCAATGAGTGAGATTTTCCTGATTCTTATACTCAGTCTTTCGTCCCATGTGCACAAGAAAATTTCAAATATTGCATTAGTTATCTAGGCCTTTGTACAAGAAGTGTATAGGTACTTGCATGGAAAAGATTGCAAATCATTGAAGCATTGCAGACTTCAAGCTTTAGCAATAGCCAGCAGCACCAATTTCTCTGTTCTATTTTCATTACAGCACAGCAGAACTGTAAGCCCCTCCTTGTTAAGTTTCCCACTGTGACATTTAATGCCCTCATATTCATGTATGTGGCTTTCATGTAACTGTTTTCTTAACGGGCACCAGTTTTACAATGTGGCAGCTACATCACCCGACTTAAACCCCCATTTTGCAAGAGGGACCACAGAATAGAAACAGCCCTAAACAAAGTACATGAATGGAGCTCCAAAAACCTCATGACTATCAATGTGGAAAAAACAAATTATGAATTATTTACCCTAAAATACAAACCAGTTACGAAATGAGAGTAAAATGGCCGTCAGGGAAGCAAAACAAACGTCATGGGAAAATTTTGGAAATGAAATTGAACATAACTTTATAGAACACAAGAAAAAATTTTGGAATATAGTTAAAGGATTGAAAGGAATACATGGAAAACCAGCAAGAAACCTAAGAAACGAAGAAAATGAATTAATTATAGGCAGGAAGAATATATTAGAAGAATGGAGGAAATACTATGGAAAGAAGTTTGGAAATACAATAACAGAGCAAAGTGAACAAAATGAGATAAGGATTGAAGAAGAAGAAGGCACTGATACAATCACGGAAGATGAAGTAACAGAGGCAATAAGGAGAATAAGAGTGGGGAAAGCGGCTGGAATTGACGAAATAGCACCTGAGTTTATAAAATATGGAGGACCAAGCATGATAAAAATATTAACAAAAATATTTAAGAGAATATGGATAAATAATAACATCCCTGAAGAATGGAAAAAGAACATTATAATACCAATACACAAAAAAGGAGATAATAAAGACTGTAATAATTATAGAGCAATATGTTTATCCTCTGTTGTATATAAATTATATACAAGAATATTAGAAAGGAAATTAAGAAATATTATAGAAGGTGAGCTGGAAGAAGAGCAAGCAGGTTTTAGACCTAATAGACAAACCCAAGATCATATTTTCACACTAAGGACAATGATTGGGAAATTAATGGATAAAAACAAACAAATATGTCTAGCATTTTTAGATCTAAAGGCAGCCTTCGATTCGGTGCCCAGAAAACATCTATGGGAAGCTCTGATAAAGAAAAACGTACCGAAACAGCTAATTACAGCAATCCAAAGTGTATATGATGGATCAAAGGGGATAGTCAGAATAGAAGGAGAAACATCTAAGGAATTTAATATGGAAAAAGGAATCAAGCAGGGAGATAGCCTCAGCCCATTACTTTTCATTAATTTTATGGATGAAATAATAAAAATATGTAAAAGGAGGACACCAAGAACACAAATAGGATATTGGAATATGAGACTGATTCAAATACAGTCACTGATATATGCAGACGACATAATATTAATAGCAGAAAATGAGGAAAAATTACAGAGATGCATGATAGAATGGGGAGAGGAACTCGGAAGAAAGGGAATGGAAATAAATACTAAGAAAAGTAAAGTAATGTGTATTTCAAAAGAACTTGGACAGGAAATATCTATTAAACATAAGAATGAGAAAATAGAACAGGTGGATATGTACGAGTATTTAGGAACGATCTTTACGAGTGATGGACGATGGGATGAAGAAATACTAAATAGGAAAAGGAAGGCAAATAAGATGTATTACCAATTTAACAAAACTATCCTTGGAAAGAAAGAAGTAGCACTAAAAACAAAAATGCAGTAATATCAATCGGTATTGGTCCCTACGCTTACATATGGAATAGAAAGCATTCCACTGCAAGATAAGCAAATAAGTAAAATACAATCCAGTGAAATGAAATACTTAAGAAAAGCTGTAAATAAAACCAGGAGGGATAGGATAAGAAATGAGAGGATCAGAGAAGAAGTAGGTCAAGGATCACTGGAGGAGAAAATCGAACAAAAACAATTGAAATGGTGGGGACATGCATTTAGAATGGCAGAGGATAGTAAAGTTAAACAGATGCTAGAAGTAAGGGTACAAGGAAGGAGAGGAGTAGGAAGACCCCGGATAATGTTTGAGGACAGAATGGAAAAGATTGGAAGAAAAAGGAACAAGACAATGGAAGAAATGAAGAGAATGATGAGGGATAGGAACAACTGGAGAAGATGGATTTACGGAGCCACCCCTACGCTGTAAAGGTAGAAGGGAAAGAGGAAGAAGAAGAAGATACAAACCAGTTAATATTAACATAAATTATAATGGTAAACCACTCAAAGCAGTTGATGATGCCAAATACTTAGGCATCACGTTTGACAGAAAGCTAAGTTGGAAAAAACATATAACAAACATCTCAGAAAAGGTTGAAAAGAAACTGCAAATCCTGAAAAGGTTAGCTGGTGCTAAATGGGGCTGCTCAAGGAGAGTCCTTAACACAACATACAAAATGTATGTTAAACCAAACCTCTTGTACTGTTCTGAAGCTTTAATAACAGCAGCAAATGCTAACATCAATAAACTTGAACAAATACAAAATCAGGCTCTTCGGCTAATCACTGGAGCAGTTAAATCCACACCTATTGATGCCATGCTTGCCTTAACACGGACCCCATCAATAACAACAAAAATAGAAGAACAAGCATTGCTCCAACACGAGAAAATGTTACGACTGCCAAACTCTAAATGGACAGAAGAGAACCTCCCCCCTTCAATCCTTAAAACTCATAGTAGTTTCCTAGAAAAGGTAACACAGATTAAATCCAAATTGAACATTCCTAACACCAGAGAAAATCTACTTATAAGAGAAAATCCATTGGAATTATTGCAACCTACCTTCAGTTTGGAATTAATAGAGGAAATAAGTAAATCAGACACACCAAAAGAAATACAAAAACTTCTAGCTCTGGAAACAATCAATACTAGATATCCCACAGAAGAATGGCTGCACATATATACTGATGGATCCTCCAAGGAAAACCTTATTGGAGCTGGAGTTACATGTTCACATTTTTCCTTTTATCATTCTGTTGGCAGAGACACAACAAATTATGATGGAGAAATAGAAGCTATATACATTGCTCTCCGAGAATTATTAAATCTTCCCTTAAATAAATTTAACAAGGCAGTAATTCTTTCAGATTCTAAAGCTGCAATTCAGGGAATACGTTCAAATACTACAAAGAAGTCAACAAAAATTAGAGAATGCTACAAAATGTTAACACAACTCCAAAAAGTTAATAAGACTGTTCATCTCCAATGGATTCCAGCACACTGTGGGGTCATGGGGAATGAAGCTGCAGACTCATTTGCAAAGAAAGGCACAACAATAAAACAAAAGTCTAAATTCAATTTCTCATATTCGTCAATAAAACGCTTGATCATTAAACAATTTTCTCATTCATACCTACAAGAAATAGAAACAAATGCCAAAGATAAAAAATGGATTACACTACTTTCCAACCCAGATATAATCCCCCAGAGACCAAGGAAAACAGCGGTTGCAGCCTTCCGACTATTGACAAATCATGACTGCTTAGCAAGTCATCTCTACAGAATAGGTATCTCAGCTTCACCAATATGTGTCCTGTGTAACGATCCAGCAGAAATGAACAAAGACCACTTGAAGACCTGTGAAGCATTAAGATCAGAAGAAACTACAGTTCAAAAGTATTGGAAAGCACGAAAGCTAATGGCTTCATTGCCAGATGCAAGGCACTAGAAAACAACAACATTTAATGCCCTTAAAATCCAGGATTTTATCTGGCTGATGGAAAAATAGTCCTGTTTCACCTACATTGTAATAAAAATCAGGACAATAATTTTCCAAAATTGACAGGAGCTATGTATTTTTCCACATTTCTATATTTTCGTACAGTGTAGCAGTGCTTAGGACAGCAATCTTGGCTTACACTCGTCTGTAAAGTAAGTTATATCAATTCTTGAATCTTTCAATCCAACCATTAGATGCTTTAAAAGGATCTAGTCTTACCATCTGTGCTACAATACAATCTATTGGCATATTGAAGCTCATGCTTGCATAAACTGCTTAAGTAGAACCTCCTCTAATTCTGGAGACTGACCCTGTAGAGTGGTTTTCTTTGAGCATTTTTCCATTGCTCAAAAGCAGTTTCAGTCAGTTTAAAAGTTGTGTTTAAAGTTGATGAAGACATGTTTAACTTCCACACTATATCCACATGTTGCATATTTGGATTATGATCTACTTCTTGAAAGATTTTCAGTTTTTCACTGTTATTTACCTCACTTTTTTTACCCCCAATCCCCTCATAACAAGCGTAAATATTATGAAGTTAACATGATGTGCATCCGCAAAGTTGACACTAGAAATTATCATCTATATTTTTTCTTCTTCTTTGGTCTTATAGTCCTTTTAGTTTAACTTTGGTCTCCCTAATGAATATCCTCCATTCTGATCGGTCTCATGCTTTAGCTCTCCATCTCCTAATGGTTGTTCTTCTTATGTTAGCCTGAACATCTCGATCCATCTCGAGCTCTAGGCATTCGTTCTTCATCTGTTCTGGTAATATGACCCAGCCACTGTATTCTTTTCTTTTTAATATTCAAAGGCGATATCTGTATCTTTATACAAGTTTTGGAGCTCTGAATTTGTTCTTATGCTTCAATAGCCATTTTTTCTAATTGGTCCATAAATCGTTCAGAGTACTTTTCTTTCCCATATATTCAAGGTTGTCTAAACATTTCTCGGTTAGTGTCCAAGAGCACAATAAGTTTAATAAGAGTTTCGTAAGTCAACTTTCATCTTCTTAGATATATAACTTGCTTTCATCTGTATTTACCATGCCAAATTAAAGCATTTTCTATCCCACCAACACAAATTGTCCCACATAAATGCGTGCATGTCATTGGTTACCAGTCCCCACCTAACTGAATTGATCAGAGAGAGTGAATGAAGATGTCAAACTTCTGAAATGTGGTGAACATAAGTTGTTTTTACATCATTTGGTGCATTTTGAGACTGTTACACTTATAATTAGATGTCATATATGGAAAAGCATGTTACTGAGGAATGTATTAACGAGATTCCATTGTAACTGGTAAACCACTGAAATTCAAAAATTTGCTGCTTGAGAAATCTAGAGCTCATTAAAGTATAGAAGTTAAAATTTTTATATATGTTAATGGTCATTGTTATATGTTTGTTTTCTTAAGTTGAGTGTAACATCTTCAAAGTATCATATATGATTCTTATTTTTCTCACATGTGTTCATTAGTAATAAAAACTGACTTATGTAAACAGTATTCATTTAATTTTATGTTAATTATTAAGAGTTAATGTGAAGTTGCAGTGATAAGAGAAAGTCATGCCTAGTGTAAGACAGTGTCTCGTGTTTCCAAAATGCACTGCAGTGGCAGTGTTTTCTGTTTTAAGTATTATATTTAACTTCAAGGCTTGACTTTATTGTTCAATATGGCAATTACCATATTCCATGCATCTTTCATAAACACATTTTTTTTATTCTTTTCTTTTTTTGGGGGGGGGGGGGAGTTGTTTTGTTTGATTATTGTTTGAAGGTTCTCTGTGGTAAACCGAAAAGAATGGAGTCACGTGATGATGAAGCCAGGACCATCTGAAACAAATTCTCAGTAAAAACATAGGTAATCTCTGTCCTCCAGATTAAGGTCACCAGGGAATGAAGGAAAGATGAGGTACTCTATATCTGCTGGTATGTTGCCATCTCTTACTCAGTAGGTGAGAGCGGCATAACAGTATACTGAAGATCTGTGGTTCAAATACTGTCTAAGGCATCAAGTTTTTCACTCTGATTCTAGCTTTTCAACTTAGCCTCTGTACAGCATACGTGGAAGAACAGTTATGTAAGAGGTACTCCATGATAATATGAGAGATTTATAAACATCTGTTGTTTTTATTATTATGCTGCTGTTCCTTAATGTTACCAGCTTTGTGCTAATATTCTGTATAGTATGGCACAATAGATACTACAGCTTGACAGATGCTTTTTCAGTGGATCCCAGTCCATAGTACATTGTTATAAAGAAGGAAATAAGAAGGCTGACATGTTAGTCAAAAAATCTGATGTGTTGCACTCACATGACTTTCTCTACTCTTGTACTAACCACTCTAACAAACTCTTATTCCTATTCTACAAGAGTCTTCCGGGCTGATTTGCCGTGGTCTGCTGGAGTAACTTGGTCCAGCAGACCACGGCAAATCAGCCCGGAAGACTCTTGTAGAATTTCAAACACCGGCCGTGAAAGCCTACGCCTACTCTTATTCCTATATCTCCATGTTAGTTAAGATAAACATTCGTACAAATTATCTTATTGCTTATTTGCTTGTAGGTGCAAGGGAGATATTAGAATACAGCAGGCTTTGTGCGACAGTCAAATCTTTTTGACCTTTGAGATTCTGTTCTCTTTGCACAATTAACATATAAAAAAATGAACAACATTGTTGCATTTCGCTAAAGTTCTAAGTTTTCCGAAACTCACACACATAACAAGGAATATTTCCAAAATGGTTCACCCTACAAGAAAATTTATTGAGACATAAATTGTCTATTTTAGCAAGATCGTGGAAGAATTAAAATTTTCAAACCCTTTTGGAATCCCCAGTTAGAAGAACTGAAAAAGCAAAGGGATATAGCTAGAAATACAGCTGAACCAACAAAAAACATATCGGATACACAAATATGGCGGAAGCAATGTGCCTCACTAAAAAAGAAATTAATACTGCTAAAAGGAATCACTTTAATAATTTCTTAGAAAAATGGATTATAGGACAGATGGTAACAAAGCCCATAAGTTCATAAAAAATGTCAAGGACAGGAAAGAAAACAGCACACCTATCATACACAACAACAAAATATTAACAAATGATGCAGCCATAGCCGAAACATTCAATAAATATTATGCTAATTCACATAAGGTAACAAGAAATAATAAAAAGGAACGTAAAGAATATAAGAAAGATTTAAAACAAGAAAGAAAATTTGAACCTAGCACTCAATGCAATATCTTCTTTCAAAATTTTAATATGCAAGAACTGAACATTGTAATAAATAATCTAAAAAACAAAAAGTCTCCTGGACCAGATCACATACATCTAGAGTTTATAAAAAACCTTGGTAAAACAGCAAAACAACTACTAAAACTCTACAATCTATCCTGGAAAACCACTGTACCTGCTGAATGGCGAAAGGCAATAATTGTCCCACTCTTGAAGAAAGATAAAACAGCATCAGAAATAAAAAATTATAGACCAATAGCGCTTACTAGCATAATAGCAAAAGTGATGGAAAGAATGGTGTCAAACAGGTTAAATTGGTTTCTAGAATCTCAAAATTTAACCTCTTGAGGGATATCGATGTGAAATCACGTCCATTTAAAATGGCGGATGAGCGATATGGGCGTCCTGTGCGTTTAAGCATTTAACCCTTATTTATCCCTTATCCAACTCAACTTATTATAATTTTCCCTTTATGAAACATTTTAGTAAGGTCTATATACTTTATTGGCTTAGCTTAATATGTTCATTCTGCAGTGATTTACCTCAAAACAGGGATAAACACACAAGGGTACGTACATCTCCACATTCATGAATTCCCTTCTTGCGGCACACGAAACACTTTCGAAATGGGCGGGACTTCTTTGCTGTTGGTGGTATCCTTTTAGGATAATGTTTTCCTTGAAGTCTGAGGGGTGCAGGGGTTTTGGATTTTCAACCCCCAACGTGGTATTGTTCAATTAGGCTGCGAGTTATTTATAGTCGGTAGTCAAGGTCGGTCATTGTCCTGTGTGGGTTTAGAGAGCTGTCCAAATCCCCAAACAATTGTATATGGTTATATCCAGTTGGTGCAAAAACACCTTTTTATATCACTTCTCCCTTCAGCTACAAGCAGGAAAGAATACGTATGTATTTCAACAAAGAAAGACACGGACTCCACTCAGTTACGAAACTCGTGTAAGCAAAAGTTGTAATGTTGATCTATTCTGATGACTCAAGAGACCACGCATGCAGTAGCGCTTTATTACACAGTATGCTGACGCATAAGCCACACATACAATGGGTGTTTCTTTACTGAATCTTTCCGAGAACTTATATTAGATGCGTTCGACAGAGCAAAGTTGACTTTTCACCACAGTGAAACAAAATTGTGCCATTTCAACATTTTGTAAATACAACTCAACTTTGCTGATGACGTACATTTGTACTGCAAATAACGAGTTTTATACCAGTTTTTGTTTCATTAAAATAACTTAATATTTACACAAAATACAGCTGTGTATATACAAGCACATTTAACAATTTAAATGCTAGCAGTTCTCGGCTCGCAGACGTTTAAATGGCCATCGCTCAAGAGGTTAATATCCCCATGTCAAGCTGGATTCAGAGAGTTTCACTCTACAAATGAACAAGTCTTACTTCTCAGTCAAGAAATCAAAGACTCCTTCAATAGGAAAGAAGATAATGTATCAGTTTTTATTGATTTCCAAAGTGCATATGATTCTATATGCAGAACAAAACTACTAAAGAAAGTAACAAAAATAGGGATACAAGGTCCAATGTTTTCGTGGCTGTGTCATTTCCTAACACAACGCTTTATTGCTACCAGATATGGAAGAAATATATCTAAATACAAACAAGTACACTGTGGCTTACCACAAGGTGCAGTGCTCAGCACTACACTTTGTAATATATTTATTAACGATCTGCCACAACAAATACAAGAATCAGGTGTGAAGTGTGCACTATTTGCTGATGACTTAGTAATGTGGACTTCAAAACCAAAAAACAAAAGTACAGAAGTAGAAAAAACATTGCAACAATCCTTAAACAACCTACAAAAGTGGACCAAAGAAAATTTAATGACTGTTAATACAACAAAATCAAACTACCAAATCTTTTCACTAAGAAAAAACCCACTAAAAATAGAACTAAATTTTGAGGGCCAACAATTACCAGAAACAAAGGAAGCAAAGTATTTAGGAGTTACATTTGATACCAAACTTACATGGACCAAACAAATAGAAAATGTAATACAAAGAGCAGAGAGGCGCCTTTCACTGTTAAAACGTCTAATAGGAATGAAGTGGGGATGTTCCAGAGCAACTCTTAACACAACATGCAATGTATATATAAAGCCATTATTTACTTACTGCAGTGAAGTTCTTATAACAGCAAATACAAAAAAAATTCAAATCTTTCAAAACCAAAGTTTGAGACTAATTACAGGTGCTATCAAAACCACACCAATAGCAGCTATGGAAATACTAACCAACCAATACCCCATTGAATATGAAATAGAAAAAGCGGCTCTTAAAAAGTTGATCAGACTCCCATTCAATACATGGCACAAGAAAAATTTTACACATACACTAAAGACTCAGGAGAGCTTTCTTTCCAAAATTCAAGACATCAAGAAGAATGTTGTTGTTAGCTAATGCTGGATTTCTGACAATGAAGTCATTAATCCTCTTGCTCTCCAATATTTTTCACTGATGGATGGGGCACTAGAAGTGGCTGGGCATATTTGAAGGTGGTCTCGGTCCATTTCCTCTTGCAGATCACATAGAGGACAGATCAAGAAGAATGTACACCTTCCTAATTCAAAGGAAAACTTCATATCTAAAGTCAATCTGACACAAACACTAGACATCACATATTATTTACACCTGACAGAAGAAGTTAAGAAAAGTGATACTCCAACTAGTGTTCTCAAATTATTGGCATTAGAGACAATCCATACTAGATTTCCAGAACATGAATGGCTCCATATTTATACTGATGGATCATTGATATCAAACCAAGATGGAGCGGGGGCTGGAGTCACATGTCACCTCTTTTCCTATTACAAATCGTTAAGTTATGGAACTACAAACTTTGATGGAGAAATTGAAGCAATTCAAATGGCCCTACAAAATCTTTTGTACAGAGTTTCACATTTTCATCAAGCAGTTATTCTCTCAGATTCCAGGGCAGCAACTATAGCAATTACTTCCAAGTTGTCACCGAAAAACCAAACAATTATAGAATGTTGGAAAATCCTTACCCATCTAACAGCACTTCAAAAACACCTTGTCTTGCAATGGATACCAGCTCACTGTGGACTGAGTGGTAATGAGAAAGCTGATTTTCTTGCAAAAAAGGGTACCAGTAGTGTACAGAAATCTATAGTTATTCTACCATTTTATGCAGCTGAAAGTCAACTCTGAATACAAAAAAAATATTGAACAATATTACTATGAAAAATCAGAGAATAAACAATGGGAACTATGAAACATTCAAACAGTAATTCCTGAGTATCCTCAAAAAACAGCAGTTGCAACCTTCAGGTTGATTACAGGACATGATAGTTTGGCAAAGCATTTAAACAGAATTGGGATATATTCTTCACCACTCTGTCCTCTGTGATCTGCAAGAGGAAATGGATCGAGATCACCTTCAAATATGCCCGGCCACTTCTAGTGCCCCATCCATCAGTGAAAAATATTGGAGAGCAAGAGTATTAATGACTTCATTGTCAGAAATCCAGCATTAGCTAACAACATTTTTTGTATAGCAAGATTTTGTCTATCTCTAACGGTTTACCAGTTATGCAAAATTCATCCAGAGTAAATACGACTACATGGGCTATAGCCAGAAAATTCAAGATATACATTTCATTCATCATAAAAATATCTCAAACGTATGACATTTTAATCAAAATCGTTAGAGCCATTTTCAAGAAAATCAAAATTTTCCCTGTGAAGGGTAGTTTAGGGTGGGACTATTTTCTTCAAAATCTTTGTGTCACATCCTTAAATAACAATAAACTTAAATACCAACTTTGGTTTTTAACCGACTTTTCGTTTTTGAGTGCTGTCAGACACACAGACAAACACACAGACCTTTTTCTAAAAATGCTTTTTTTGGATTCAGGGGGCTTCAAAACGTATATTTCCAGTGAAATCTCGACATCGAATTTTTGGGCGGAATACAATACTTTTACTTACCAGTAGAGAAAGTAAAAATGGGTGGGTTCAAGATTCACCAAAAAACAATTGAGGTCTCCTTCATAAGGAATAAAGTTAAACAGATTTGTTCATACAGGGTCTGGAAGTATAAATAGCCTGATTTGAGTCATGTAGTAGGGCATCTCTGCACATGCACAAAATTAGTTTGAGTGCTGTATTGAGGAAGGATTGCCTTTTGTAATTATGGTCTAGTGGAGTACAGAGCATCACGCATTTGCCATAAATGCATATTTAAAAAGTGAGTCTCCCATCACAGTATAACCCAAATGATCTTGGGCTCTTAAACTCAACTCAACCCCATCACCCATCTTTTGCCACTGTCTTGATTGGGATGACTTGATAAAGTGCAAGATCTTAGGTCAGTTGTGCTGTGAGTGCAACAATTCTGGACTACTGCATCTTCTGCAAAGAAGAAAAACCAGGGCATCCAAAGACATAGCAAATCCCAGAGCATCTGGAGGAGACCCGTGAAGCACTCATCTGAAGTCCTAGGTGTTCTGCAAGACATGCCTTGCCACTAGGAGTGTGTCAGATCAGTCACTGAGGTGCATCATTCATGATGACCTGCACTCCCATCTATACAAATAAGTTGTACAGGAACTAAGAGAACAAGATAACATTGCCCAACGAACTTTCACCTCGCACTTCCTTGAACTCTCAGCACCAGAACAGAGATGCGAACCATGTCGGATGAGGCCCATTTTCTTCTAGACTCAAGAGGATACGTGGAGTTCTGGAGGACATACTGTTGAATATGCTGAATGAAGTGATGGCAGTTTTCTTTCGCCACTTGGAGGAATGCCTTGAACATGATGGCAGCTATCTAGCTGGTGTCGTACTCAAAAGCAAGTAGTGTCATATTTTGTGATAAAATGCCGTATATCTTATGTTTTCAGTGTGTTTCAATAAATTTGTAAATTCACTTTGAAGTTCTGTTTTGTTTGTATCTTGCTATCCATTCTGCTCGACCCTGTACACATTTCATTGTGAAGTATGTTCAGCCAAAATATCAAACAAGTAACAGGAGGAAGGTGGTAGCGAATCAAAGCTGATGATGGAGACAACAGTCTCTAAAACATGTTCCAGTAAGTTCTAGTATAGAAATTGAAGTTCAGATAATAAGGCAGGGAATACCTCACGCAAGTAGTGCTAATGGATTTCTGGAAATTTATGTTACTGTTTGTAAGGATGGGTGACTAAAGATAACTGCCATGGGCAAATAAAGCATATGAACTTTGAAAAGTATATTTAAAATAAGGGAGAAAAGCCTGATGAGGTCCGACGCTTCTTCAAGAGCATGGCGATGGAGTGGTATAACATGGGTATACAATTACTGCCACAGCGTTTACAAAAATACATAAATCAAAATGGCGATTATGTGGAAAAATAGAAAAATGTTCAAGCTTAAAATCTATGTGCCTCTTGTTGTCAATAAATATTATTTAAATTTTAAGAAATTTGGAAACCTGAGTTTTGGGGTTACCCTTGTCAGGGTTGCCAACTTTTAAAAGTAAAATCATCGTACCGGCCACTGAAAATTATAGATTTGGATTCAAAATTATCGTACATCATAAACCAAATGTTACAACAATAAAAATATCAGCACAACACTAATGAACATGTAATAGTATTGATGTTTATGGTACCCACTTACAAGATTGATGACCTCAACCAGTATTACAACTTTAGCACTTGCGTTTCTTGCACTATTCATCTGAAAGTTCATCTTCAACTGTTGCAGCATTGTACAAATTTGTTGTTGAGATAAACTTTAACATCATCTCGATAACTTGCAGGTTTTCGGACCCACCACATTCTTTCATAAGCTGAGACAACAGAATAAGTTCATTTACCGTATCTAGCACCAATCTGTTTCTAATTTTGGTTTTTATTAAGTCCAGTTTAGAAAAAAGTCTTCCACAAGAAGTGTTTTCTGTTGGGCAACGAAATCACTGACATTGCAAACTCCGCCAGTTCTTTGAAATCAGTATTTCCACCGAGGTGGCATGTGTTTAACAGCACTCCAGAAACTCCCAGTTTAAGGCATGTTCTTTATTTCACACGGAATATCACATATTCTGAGTTTTCTCCATTGATCAGTTTCCTGAACAGTGCCTTCTTCATTAAGATTACCAGATCTGAACACACTGGCGATAAGAGAATAAAGGGTAGAAAAATTAGTAGGACATGAAATAGTTGCCTTAGAGGGGTGAAGACAGGCCATGGGGACAAAAGTAGTGTTGCTATTTGTAATTAATTTTATTTCGCTGGTGTGCCAAACCAGTGAAAATTATATTTTGCCGGTATATAAAGTATCATACACCCCACAATTATTGTACGGGTTGGTTACAATGAGTACAAACATTAAAATTATCATATGCTCCCATAATTATCGTACGGGTTGGCAACCCTGACCCTCGTACAAACTATTCTTATAAGTGCTTATTCTTCTATTTACAGCACGTTAGTTGGGACAAACTTGCTAATTTTCTTGTAGGTGCAAGGGGAATGTGGGAATACAGCAGGCTTTAAATGATAGTCAAATATTGTAAGAGCATAGCTGTTGCTGTATGATGATTTTACAATTCCATTCTCTATGGAAGGCCAAGAGATAAAAATACGAATAACAGCTTGCCATTCCAGAAAAGTATAAGTACTGGAAAATTCAGACAAGTAGCAAGGAATATCTCGAAAATGGTTCACTACACTAAAAAAATATATTTAACATAAATTGTGTGTTTTGAGATCTACATTTTTTGTGTTGGAGAGCTATATAGCAGAAAAAGTAACTGCTTTTTAGAGAGCACCTTATTTTTATGTTTTGGCAGTCACATTGCTCTCTTGCAACCCCCAGAATGTCTGGAGCACCACACCTGCGTTGATTCAAGGGCCAATATAAAACTAAATAATACAAATGTCAGTCAACATAATATTAATTTGCATTGGAACCAGATCATATGAGCAGAAATTTCTGTTAAGGCATCCTAGGGGGGGGGGACATATTCCTCATGGAAGAACAAAAAAAATTTCAAACCCTTTTGGAACCCATAGTTAAAACTGAAAAAAGAAAGGAATATAGCTAGAAATATGCCTGAACAAGCAAAAAACATATCTGATACACAGATATGGCGAAAGAAATGTGCCTCACTAAAAAAAGAAAGTAATACTGCTAAAGAGAATCACTTTAATAATTTCTTAGAAAAAATGGATTATAGGATAGATGGTAATAAAGCCCATAAGTTCATAAATGTAAAGAACAGGAAAGTAAAAGTAGCGTACCTATGATACACAACAGTAAAACATTAACAAATTATAGTCATAGCTGAAACCTTCAATAAATGTTATGCTAATTCACATAAAGTAACAAGAAATAATAAGGTATGTAAAGAATTTAAGAAAGATTTGAAACAAGAAAGAAAATGTGACCCTAGCACTCAACGCAATATCTTCTTCCAAAGTTTTAATATGCAAGAACTGAACATTGCAATTAATAATCTAAAAAAGTCTCCTGGATCAGATCACATGCATCCAGAGTTCATAAAAAACCTTGGAAAAACAGCAAAACATTTACTAAAACTCTATAATCTATTCTAGGAAAACCACTGTACTACTGAGTGGCGTTAGCAATAATTGTCCCACTCTTGAAGAAAGATAAAACAGCATCGGAAATAAAAAATTATAGACCAATATCTCTTACTAGCATAATAGCAAAAGTGATGGTAAGAATGGTGTCAGGTTAAATTGGTTTTTAAAATCACAAAATTTAATTTCCCCATGTCAAGCCAGATTCAGAGAGCTACATTCTACAAACAGACAAGTCTTGAGAGGTAGAACTGGAACTTAAAAATTCAATGCCACAACTGGGATTTGAACCATAGACCTTCCGCTTACCGGGGGGCTGCTCTACCACTGAGCTATTGTGACAAACTGCCAGAATGGCATTAAATTCTCAAACCAGTTCGTATTTCTCCTGGTAAAGTAAGACAAGTCTTACTTCTCAGTCAAGAAATCCAAGACTCCTTCAATAGAAAAGAAGATAAAGTATCAGTTTTTATTGATTTCCAAAGTGCATATATGCAGAACTAAACTACTAAGGAAAGTAAATATACTAGGTATACAAGGTCGAATCTTTTCATGGCTATGTCATTTCCTAAGTCAACTCTTTATTGCTACTAGATATGAAAGGAATATATCTAAATATAAGCAAGTACACAGTGACTTACCAAAAGGTGCAGTGCTCAACAGAACATTTTTTGATATATTTATTAACAATCTGCCACAAGAAATACAAGAATCAGGTGTGAAGTGCACCATTTGCCAATAATAATGAGGACTTCAAAACCAAAAAACAAAAGTGCAGAACTAGAAAAAACAATGCAGCAATCCTTAACCAACCTATAAAGGTGGACCAAAGAAAATTTAATGACTGTTAATACAACAAAATTAAACTACCAAATCTTTTCACTAAGGAAAAGAACACTAAAAATAAAAATAAATTTTCAGGGTCAACAATTAGCAGAAACAAAGGAAGCAAAATATTTGGGAGTTATATTTGATACCAAACTTACATGGACCAAAAAATAGAAAATGTAATACAAAGAGAAAGGCACTTTTCACTGTTAAATTGTCTAACAGGAAAGAAGTGGGGATGTTCGAGAGAAACTCTTAACACGACATACAATATATATCAAAATGCAAGTCTAGGAAAGCTCATACTCCAGCAATTAAATGTTCATGTGATCTCGAGTACACTCCACGAAATCCTAAAACTAAAGCTTCCAAGGAATCACAGGGGTGTCAAAAGTTAGAGTGTCTCTCCTGGCTAGAAAATTTTACTTATCTGGGAACGCGCCAAAGGAAACCAGAAGAGGTGACAACAGGAATATTACAGAGGGGCATTACTGCTGCTATAAAGCAAGAGAAAGATGTAGAGAAAGCCACTATGGAAACTAAAATCAAGGAGAGAACTTAATATCAGAAAAATGTGGACCAACGTTTGCAACGAAAGAAGATTAAGAAATCAACCAGTCTGCTCATTGTCAAAATATAAAAAGATATTTTACAACTTCTTCAATCTTTCATTCCGTACACTACACACTGACACATGCTCAACCTGCAAAATGGGACTGATGAAGACTAAGACAGAGGCAGATGTGGAAAAGAGAAACAAACTAAGAACCATGTACAGACTGCACAAGCACTAATAAAGGTGAAAGCTTACTTATTCATATTGTTTGAAATTTCTTTGTGTGTATTCTATGTTTGTTATAAAAATAAAACAAAATATATTGTTATTGTGAATGTAGCAGTACTTAGTTTCCAAGTTTATACCTAATAAAATAATCCTAATAAACATTAATATGTTGGTTGTTTAGTACATTATGTATTATAAAGAGGTGAAAATGCATAAAAAATAATAAATACATAAATAAAAGCAACAAAAACAATAAATGACAACAATAACGAAATTTCATGTCTTAATTTCTTGCTCACGCAGAAAAGTTAATCAGCATCTATCGGCTTTTGAAAAAACTCCACATTTTCAAACCCCAAATTTGTACCTTTTAAACTATGTTATTTGTTTCTTTTCACATTCAATGAGACAGTATCAGGAAGGAGAATTGAATGATTAATACAGTTGCTGTGCTAACCAATTAGTATTGCCAATAAATAGAAAAAACAGTTTTTCTCAGAAACACATTTTGTGCATCTATCGAGTTTTGAAAAAACGCTCCTCAATTACAGGTGCTGTCAAAACCACACCAATACCAGCTATGGAAATACTAACCAACCAATACTCCATTGAGTATGAAGTAGAAAAACGATGGCTGTAGGACTTTGAAGGTGGAATAGGCACTTGACTATTGCCTATGCCATCAAGAAGTAGAAGCATCAGCAGCAGCCCTTATTCAGCACGAAAAGTTGATCAGCCTCCCATTCAATACACGGAACAAGAGAAAGTTTACACATACACTAAAAGACTCACAAGAACTTTCTTTCCAAAATTCAAGATATCAAGAAGAATGTATACCTTCCTAATTCAAAGGAAAACTTCATATATAAAGTCAATCCAACACAACGTTAGACATCACGTATTATTTACACATGACAGAAGTTCAGAAAAGTGATACTCCAACTATGTTCTAAAATTATTGGCATTGGAGACAATCCATACTAGGTTTCTGGAACATGAATGGCTCCATATTTATACTGAAGGATCACTGATATCAAACCAATATGGAGCAAGGGCTGGAGTCACATTCACCTCTTTTCCTATTACAAACCACTACTGCTAATAATTTAAACGTAAATAATTTAAAAACATGATCCAGATCCATTCAAGAAGTTGGTAAATTAGAAAAAAAAAATTAGAAATGCCAGTGGAAAGAGAAAATCTCGTTGCGTGCATCAACCCTACTGGGACTATTACAATTGAGCACCAGTTAAATTTAAAATTTGAACTTTACAAAAGCTGTTAGTCCTGTTAATAGCTAAAGCCTGAGACAGAATATATGGTTAGACCCCAAAAGGAAAGCATTTATATAAATATTTATTGCAAATGTAATTTATTTTTAATGTTGTTAAGGATTAGTTGAGTAATGGAAATGTATTACTATTTTATCAATTGTTAAGAAAAATAGAATCATTTAAAAACGTCATAAATGTTAAGTTTCTGATGAAACATCACCATCTGCACCATGAAACACCATGGAAACCCAGTTATTGTCTGGTTGATAATGGAGGAAAGTTAGCCTTCGAAACGTGTCCCGGAAAACTATGTTGTAAGTGTTGTTCAGTGTTATTAATTGACTCACCTTTTAAATTAAATTACAACACTGTTTTCAAACTTCTATGAAAGGAAGATAGTTAAGTTTCATGTTTAAATTTAATATGTATAAATATAAGAACCATATATATTTAATGTTAAAAGTGTAGGGAGGATAGGTAAAGATCACTTCCCTAACATTATAGGAACTATTTAGCGTAGGAGAATCTCAAAGTATAATTCGCTGCAAAAATGACAAGAGCATTATGTAAAGAGGCGCCAATTTTTTGTCAGTAGCGTCTCTGAGTTTGAAAAGAGAAGACATGTTTTTGTAACGCGTGTAGACGTGGATCTAAAAGACTTAATAAAGTGAAAAGACTGTCAAGAAAATACAAATAGGTGCTATGAAAATCAATTCAATTATAACAAGTGTAATATGGGACGAAAAAAGTATAAATAAAGTGAGTTAGTGAAGTTACATCGAGTGTTCATTCATTTCACCCAGTACCATGCCCTGAGAGAAAGAAAAGAATCTCATAGCTCAACGCAAAGCATAATCATATAAAAAATGAGCACCAAGCCCTTACATTAGAAACCTCAAATCTAAATTATCCAACTCAAGAATGGACACATACAGATGGCTTCCTCTCTGATACCAATGGTTGAGCAGGAGCAGGTGGTATATGCCATTTCTTTTCCTTTTATAGAAATGTTGGAAGAAATACCACAAATTTAGATGGAGAAATAGCTGTATAATGCTGCATCAATGCAAAAATATATTTATCCTTTCAGACTCTCAGCCTGCTATACAAGCAGTAGTAACACTCCCTAAAATGGAAAAAATTAAAGAAATCCAAAAGGTGGTTGAAAAGCTGGGGGAAAAATGTATTACAATGAATTTCATCTCATTGTGGAGTGGATGGTAATGAAAAAGCAGATTTTTTGGCAAAGAAAGGAGCCCAAATTAAACAAAAAACTATTATAAAACTTCCTTATCAATCAATCAAATACATTGTAAAAAGCAAAATAGATAAAAACTGCATAAATGAAATAACACAAGAAAATAACAATTCCATGTGACTACAAATTGCACAAAATCCTAAAATAATTCCAAAATTTCCAAGAAAATCAGCTGTTGTCACCTTTTGTAACATAACTGGACATAATTGTCTGAGTAACCTCTGTAGGATTGGCCTTTTAAGCTCACCAAACTGCCCACTGTGTACCTGAGAAGAAATTATGAACATGGAACATCTAGAATCATGCCAGGCTTTGATGTATCCACACATTGTCACCGAATACTGGGAAGTAGAAGAAGAGTGACTTCACTGTCAGTTCCTGAGCATTTTTTGTGCAGTAAGATTTCGTCTATCTCTTATGGTTTCCAGTTATGCAAAAGTCATCCAGAATGAAAAGGACTTCCAAGAACATTCCTAGAAGACTCAAGATATACATATCATTTGTCATGGAAATATCTTAAACTTGCTGTATTTTAATCAAAATCATTAGAGCCATTTTTGAGAAAATAAAAATGTTCTAAAAATATTCCATGTAAATGGTAATCTGAGGTGGAAGAATTTTCCTAAAAATCGTGTGCTACATCCTTGGAAGATGCTGAACTTAAATATCAATTTTGGTTAATCTACCGTTCATCTTTGAGTTACGCAGTTCACACACGCACACATTCTCTCCGTCTCTTTCTAAAAATGCTTTTTACAAATTCAGGGAATATCAAAACATACTTTTGGTGAAATCTGGGCATCAAATTTTTTAGTGGAATACAATACTTTCCCGATTTACTATATGTAGTAGATACAGTAATTAAAAAAATTGGAGGTCCTGGGTTCAAATCCTGTGGGTCAACGAACTAGAATGTTCTGTTTTTCTTTTCCTTTTTCTTCATGGTTTCCCTCATTTGTCAAGATAAATACTGGATATATTTAATATCACGACCCAAAGTTCCACCTTAAGTATAAAACAAGAGTATAAGTGAAAAATAGATGGGAATAGTGAATGCTGTGCCATGTATCCATAGGTAATATATGTATGCTTGCCCTAGTGCCATCTACTCGTCACTGAGGCAGAGGTACAGTTGCCTTGCACTGCTCCCTCTGTGTACTTGTTACAAAGCAGAAATAGGGATAGGGATGGGACCTTGAAGGCTAACAGTCCCACAACACACTGTTCTACGAGTATCTTAGCAGATCTGTCACAGGATTACTATGTATACTCTGTATATCAAGAGATTAAATGAAACGTAAACAAAGCACTGGTTTGTATCACTCCGCGGCCACGTGCATTCGCAATGATGGAACACAGTTACCGCTACACGTAAGTGTAATATGCATTTTACACCACTAAAGGATATATTTACTCGATCTAAATAACATGCAGCACATGGAAATTAACTGCTGCTTATGTCATCTCTGTCCACAATAACACTTTTTCGTTTCCTGCTCACACACTTGAACTCAATCTCCAGAAGCAGCTTATGGAGGCAAGTTCATTTTAAATCTGGAAGATCGGGATCAGAGTTAACTGCCAACAACACTTTAAGGTGGGGGTTCATTGTTAACAAAGAACTGGTGAACTTTTCGACAGATTGCAGATCTCGCAAATTCATCATGAACTACATCCAACACTTGCCTGGCACGCTGTCTCTTGCCGGGAGTTTTGACTTTACCAGCTGAGTATTTTTCTTTGTGTACACTGTAAATACCTGAGACTGACACACTGGTAAACTTGGATGTTAATTTCATCACATCATCGATAGCAAGTTCAGGATATTTTTCACAGAACTTGTTAAACATGTTCAATATAATTGTCTTTTCACCATTTCACAATGGTTTCCCGTGTTTATGTTTCACAACACTCACATGCCATGTTACCTTCATACTGAATAATGCGCGCACAGCATGAGTTAGACTGGTTACACATTCACTTAACTCTGTATTCTTACACTTCTGCTATGCTTAGTACACTTAGTTTGTGCTCAAGCAAACATTAAGTGAGAGTTCAGATCTTAGTATCAATAGTTTTTCAAGGGACTATTTAGACGGCGAAAGCGTCAAGAAAGCGTGCTGTGGTCAAAATGCACATGGCTTTGTTTATGTCTCCTATAATCTCTTGATGTACAGAGTATAGTTAAAGTGATTTAAAAGAGAAAAATAAAAAAATAGCTCCTAATTTGCCTCCTGTTGCAGAGTGCCCCAGGTTACAAAGCCCCTTCTAGGGTTTAGTGAAATCTTCTATGTTATCTTACAATAAAGAGTTACAATGCAAGTTCTTTGTGTAAATCAGAATGGTACAAGCTGATTGAAATCAGCCAACTTAAAGACTGGATGCAGTTTTGCTTATTTTCGGCCACATCATTCACTTGTCCTTTGTGCCTATGTGAATGAACCCCATATAACCAGCTTGGGTCAAGGTGAAATGAATGGTTAGTAAAAGAAAAGTAACAGGTGAGTTACCACTGTGATATATGAGCATGTATCACTTGTGCTGCAATATACTGGTTGGGTTTCTGTAAACAGATGGAGAAGTATGCTATAGTGAAAAACATTGTTGGAAGTATTGTTATGCTGAGTGTTGCCATTCCTCTGCTCCTCCAGTAAAAATGAGTTCATCTCTGAAGAGTAACTATACATATATTTTTAATAAGTACATTAGGTTTCGTAAGCTAAGTATAGTGCACGAAACTGAATAGCTTTTAGCTTTCATTTCTGTGGTCATTTAGTGATTTTCTTCACTTTGATCTAGCGAGAATACATATTCAGAGGTTGACACCACTGCCATAAGTATGCTCAAAGAGTGGATTGTATTTCTGTCAGGGCCCTTGAGCTGGTATACAGGAACTGTTTGTGAAACAAAAACAATATACGAGTATGTTCTAATGCTTAAACAGCTCCTCATAAAATGTATTAAATGTTGTTTCTTAGCACATGAAGTCTTTGGAGGTATGTCTTGATATGGCTGTAAGGTCATGGTTGATTTTGTAGGCAGTGCTTCATGTAGATCTAAATTTCTGCTTAATTTTTATATCATAATCCAGTGGCAGCCAATGATCACATTAGTGTTGCACAATGACCAGATTTTTCTCTCAATTTTTCTGTAATAAATCACTGAGTAACTTTAATTTAATTATATAGCGTGTTTAAAAATGAAAGCAGATTTCAATTTTGTTTTACAGAAAAACTATCAAGGATAGAAACACATTGTGCATGTCACTGGTTATAGGAAGGTGCAAAGTTTTATATAGGCACATGAGTACCACTTGTTGCACAAGAAACTCTGAGAACTGATGGCAAAATGATGCAAATTCCAACACAAAATCCTTTTTTCCAATAGTGTAGTTGCTATAAACAAGCAACAGTGCAGCTGCGATCAAGCTTCGAACCTTTGAACCTTTAACCTTTGTGGTTATGTCTACGCCTGCCTTAATTCTTCAAGTCTTGCTGAAACAAAATTGATTCCCCTCCTGTCCTGAGCCTGCAAAGTCAATTTACCTTAATAGAATGTCTGATCAAAATGAATGTTCACAAAATGTAATTAAATTCGATAATAATGCTTGTTAAATTTTGTAAGTTCATTGATAAACATTGGCAAACATCCACACTGCTTCTGTTGAGTTGTCTTTCCCCTCTGAATAGTCTGTGTTTGCCTGTACCCTTGTCTGCTTTGTACATGTTGAAAAATTAAACCATAGATATTAGTAGAGTCCAGATTTTCTTGACCTGAAGAATATTAATAAATGATCTTAATATGATATTATGACATTAAAATGTGTTAAAAATGACACAAAAGAACAAAGAGTGACTAAATGGTGACCATTTTTGTTTTATTTCTTTGCAGATTTCATTTATCACTGAATTACAATACACTACCAACACCTTTTGTACTTATTATTCATTTATGCCAACAAACTTACTGTTGGTGTTTTTAAACACACAAGTCATATGTGGGCAATGTTAAGTTCCAGTTCTACCTCTCAGACCTTTTGTACGTTTTCAAAATTGAAGGATTGTCTATTTTCAACTATTATGGATTTACACATACAGAAGCTTCTTTCAACATCAGCAGAAGATTCTAAAGTAAGAACAAATTAGAAACTAAAAACTTCACGTATCTTAGTAATGTTGCAAGTTATTTTTTCAAACACTGACTCGAGTTTCGAGTTGACTCCAACTCATTCGCAATTTCCTTAATCAGCAGAAGATACTGAAGCATGCCTAAAGCAACAAATAATGGAGGATTCTAGCTCTTCTTCATCGAGGGAATACTTCTTATCTGACAGTACATCAGTAATCTTGTACTATTCTTGTTCAACACATATTAGACCCATAAGTATTAGCGACTAAAACTTCATTTGTCTCTTATAATTAATTTAAATGTTTTCATGGTTGTCATCTTTGCAGTTCCATTACAGTAATGGTAACCAGTAACGGTTAGCTGTAACTATGTTTCTGTATTAGCAATGTTGATACAGAGTCACTTTATTTGATCTAATCTGAAAGCTGTTGCTCTAGTGGTATCAACAATTTGACTATTAAAGCTGTTCATAATCAGAAAATATGTCCATTCTCATTTGCTTATGCACTCTGCAGAGATCCTAAATACAAGGGTTGCCCTGAAGGTAATACACCAAATTGTTTTTCTCAGCCAACAATAATGTTATGAATTCAGAACTTCCGGTACGCATAGTTGGAAGTTCTCAGTGTGCATGCAAATTTTCCATTTCCTCTGACAGATAGTGTAGCTGCAACAATCTTTCAAAATAGTGTCTGTACATGTCATTGAATTTCTCACTGTAGGGAATGAAACTGTTGGGAACATTCACAAACATTCGTGTGAAGTCTATGGAGTATCTGCAGTTGACTGAAGTGCAAATAGTTACTAGGCACAGAGATTGAGGCCATTAGCAGCTGCTTCCGCCAGTAAGGACATGATCACAGTGTTTTGGGATTGTGAGGCTGTCATACTTATTGATGTGATGCCAAGAGGCAGCACCATTAATTCTGAAGCATATGTCAACACTTAAACCAGTATTTCAGATTTTGGCACCAGAGTAGCCCAGATTAATGCGTAATTCAACTTAATGCTTGGCCTCACACAAGTTTGAGGACTTTTACCAGAGTTGGACAGTGCGACCCATCCATCCTACAGCCCTGACTAGCTCCCTCAAACTTTCACTTGCTTAGGCCATTAAGGTATGCCATTTGTGGAAGAAATTTTGAAGATGAGGGATTTGTGCAGTGAAAAAAAAATGACTTAATGACCAGAACAAGGAGTGGTACTGACAGGGCATACATACCCTTGTCTCACTGGGGGAAGGAAGCAGAGTCACTGGAAGCAGAGTACGGGGGAAAATCAAAATTGTAGAAGCATATTCTTTCTTGTGTGTAATTTTCATGGAGTGGAATAAATAACTGTTGCAGAAAAAAAAGTGTGCATTACTTTCTAAGCGACCCCTGTAGCTTCAGTTTTTCTGAAGCAAGTTAAATCAACACATTGATAAATATTAGTGACTAAAACTTCATTTATCTTTTATAATTAACTTCAATGTATGCTGGTAATAAAGGCATGAAGCATGGTAGGACTATAAGAATCAGAAATAGAAGTAATGAATCTGTATTTAGAAAATGTGTACTCTATAGAATTTTGACATAGGCCGACCTGGTTTATGCTGGCTGATTTCAAGTAGGTGATAAAATATCATTGTTTTCTTGTATATGAATGATGTCCCAATACACTAAACTAACTTTCGACGTTGCTATTAATATGGTCATAATGTGAAGTATTAGCAATTATTAGGTAAAATATTTCTTTGGTTTGAAACTGATTGTTTAAGGTTAGACTTTATAGGAATTAACATTTCTATGTGAATAATGCAAGAAACAATACTTTCAGGGGCAATGAATGTGTTATACTAATGTGTGCTGTTTTGGAAGTGCATGATTGGAATAAGTTCAAGACACGAATGTTCTGAGGATGATAGATTGCATTTATGTTGTCCTGTTTTCTTGTGAATGTGCTTTGCTGCTTCTACTAGATCAGAGTGTAGAAGTAATTTCACTTATTAGTTCTGCTAATTGGGATCCTGTCCGATTTTGAACAAAATATCCTTCTGCCACTTCCTAGTTTTCTTTATTTTCAGAGAAAGAAGATATCCTTAATTTATGCTTGGGCTAATCATTCAAATACAGGTTCACTTATTTCTGAGTCGAGCCATTTTGCCTATTTTCAGAGGTACCATCATTACGGAAAAGGCCCAGGTGGTTTCCAACCATCTTTGTTTCTGGTGTCACTTCGAGTTGGAGCTCGTGAGTTCATTGGAGAAGGACCTACACCTCAAGCAGCTCGACATGATGCAGCTTCCAAAGCTCTTCATCAATTGAAAGCTCTGCCACTTCCAGAGGACAGCCTTCAACAGTGTGATGCAGGTTTACAAGAAAATGGTATAACTTTTGTTTTATTTTGCAACTGTTTAATAACCCACTTTATCAGTGAAATGACGAATTTGAATTTTGAAATTCAAAACAAGGAAGAAAATATTCTGATTTATCTGTACCTAGTCTAGCCACAAATACTGTTACAAACTTTTGACACACATTGTACCACAGGTACG
Source organism: Tenodera sinensis (assembly GCA_030765045.1). Taxonomy (NCBI): domain Eukaryota; kingdom Metazoa; phylum Arthropoda; class Insecta; order Mantodea; family Mantidae; genus Tenodera; species Tenodera sinensis. The sequence goes on from CM060968.1 coordinate 59,443,137, forward strand.
GAGTGAAAACAACTGTTAGTGTGCACATGTTAACCTTGAACCGTTGTTACCTTGTCTTTCAAAGAGGAAGCATTTAGCTCCAGGTTTTAACATGGAATGGAGTGATTATGAAAATTGTGCTGCCGTCATAGCATTGCATAAAGTTGGAAAATCTGCAAGTGACATTTTCAAGATGCTACAAAAGCTGAAAATCATTCGTTTGTTTGTGTACCAGACCACTGAGTAATTCACTGCATCTGGGACTGAAGGATCAGCCGAGGGAGGGTTGCCCACGCATTGTGAGGACTGCAGCAGCAAAATAAGCTGTGGTAGCTCATGTTTGCAGAAGCAGGCTATCTTGTCCTGTGAAATCATTTCAAAATGGTCAATCTCCAGGATTCTTTCAGAGGACCTTGGACTAAGTGCTTAATACCGAGCACACCTAAGGAAGCTGAGAGTACTTAAATGTCACCGTCTCCTGCAGCATTATGCACAAAATGGTCATGGGAACATCCTCTTCACCAGTGAAAAAGTATTCACTATTGAAGAGTCTTTCAGTGTGCAAAATGACAAGAGTTTATGCATCATCTTCTTCGAAAGCCAGTAATAAGGTTCCTGAAGTTCAAAGCACCCATAATCCCTCATGGATAGTGTGGTGGGGGCTTTTATTCTGCGCTGCCCAACTGCATTCCTACAAAAAGGGCATTTAAACCAGTGCCAGAATGTATAAAAGCACTGTTTTAGAACCTACTGTCAAGAAATTGGGTGGTCCATTGTTTCAAAACCAACCATGGACTTTCCAGCAGGATTCTGCTCCAGTGCACAAGGCTAGGTCAATTCAAGGGTGGCTCCAGCATCATGTTCCTGACTCCATTGTGGCAGTCCGGACCTGAACCCTTTGGGAGTATTGAGTGTGGTCACTGCTTGAGGGCATCATCTGCAAGAGGAAACACCCCACCATTGAAAGTTCAAAGCGTTTCTCGTCAGCAGTGGCAGATTTCCCCTGGATATCTGTTCCGCCATAGACGAATAGCCACAAGGACTCATGGCCTATATCAGTGCAAGAGGTGGCCATTTCGAAATTTGATTGACGCTGTGTGTAATAAATGCCTCTTAAGTACAACATATTAAAAACAAACTAAAATACGTCTCATGGTATTTGCATTCTGCACTTTTTAAGTTGTAACATTATCTATGGCTAGACTAGGCATATGGGAAGATAAAACGCTATTCTGTTTAAATTATGCCGTTCAGGTTATAAACCCATACTTCACACACGTTAAAGAGAAAGTTATCTACTATACAAGGGTATTATGGTTAGCTTGTACTGTGCATGGAAACAGAGGTCTTGTTTTATGTTAAAGGAGACTTTTGTATGGCTTTGTGGGCATATTTAAAGTGTTGCAGATTTTCACCACACATGACAGTGTATTATACAGGGAGTGCAAAAAAGCTCTAATGGGCTGCACAATGTTTTGTCTGTCAGCATCCTCATCACTCGTCGCAATCTGCCACTATCACAGAATGGTGTAGATGAAATTGTGCATTTTTAAAACTACTTTTAAAGGCTTGACTTACCAAGTTTACAAATGGCGGTGCTGAAACTGGCCACCGTCATCCATACATTTTTGACATCTCTTTAGGAAACTATCCATCACTTGCCGTAGTTCACATTGAGAACTGGTGGTAATTTCCCGGCGAACATTTTGTTTTAATTCTTCCAGGGTGTGTGGGTTTGTCTCTGCATTTTTTGTGTACTAAGATTTTATCTCTCTTAGTTTCCCAGTTATGCAAAAGTTGTTAAGAATGAAGGAGTAGAAGCCTCCAGTTCTGAAAGTCATGGATTCAGACTGAGCATAAAAATCCTTAGCATGGCTTTGTTTGAAGGGAAGTAAAGCCAGTGGTCCCATGTAGATTTACAGATTTAAGAATCTCAAGCCTGATAAAGAGGCCTCTGAGCAAAATTAAGCAGTGTATCATGCCCAAAATAGAACGGGATGATGAGAATCATGGAGTGTCATAAATAGAAACTTAATTTCAATTTTATAACGAAGAGGATTTAAGAGGCTATTCTCAGAAACTTCAAGATCTACATTTAATTTCTTATGAAAATATCTTAAAACATTTGGCAATAACATTTTCCATGTAAAAATACTTTGAGATGGGTAGATATTTTTAAAATCTTCATGTCACATCGCCCGCCTCGGTAGCGTGATGGTTAGCGTGTCTGCCTCACGTTCAAGAGGTCGCGAGTTCGAATCTCGCTTAGGGTAAGTTATCCGGGTAAGGTTTTTTTCCGAGGTTTTCCCTACCCTGAGAAGACGAATGTCGGGTAACTTAAAGCTCCATGGACCTCGGGCTCATTTGAGCATCATTTCACCCGATTCATTTCATTCATTCGTCCGATATGACACAATGTTGGAGGACGTTAATTAATAATAATAATAATAATAATAATAATTCATGTCACATCCTTAAAAGATGCTAAATTTTTCTTTTTTGAGTTACATTGTTCACAGACAAAATGCACATGGACACTTGCACTCATATTAGTGTTTTTCTAAAAAGTGCTTTTTTATTCAAGGGGTCTCAAAATATGTATTTCCAATGAAATCTCTGTATATCACTTTCTTTGTTCCTTTTGTGTGTACTTTTCACTTTGCTTCAGATTTCTTCACATATAAGTTAACCCCACATCTACAGGCTCATAATATACACACGTCCTGATTCAAATCTTCAGATTCACTTTGTATTTGATCACTTGTTTTCTTAGAAACTGCTGCCTTACTTCTCTCAGTGACCTGATTTTTCCCTTCCCTCACTACTCTGCATTCACTTTTCTTCTGCCACTTCTCTTTGCACCTAACTTCCCTCTCCACAATTAGTTTCTCTCGTTTCGGCTAGTCACCTGCTTCATGCTGCCTGTGTGGCATGATGCTTTTTGCTGATGTATTCATTGTTGTTACCTCAAAGTTCAATGCACTCCGTTCATTCACCCTGTTGTCCATTTGCTTACATTTGTTGATCATCCATCCAGAACTTAAAATTACAGATGCATGCCCTTTTTCCTTGATTTCGTTTGGGTCTTTTTTTTCTTTTTTCTTTTTTTTTTTTTTCATTAGTTGCCTCATTTCACTCTGTTTATATAAGACCTTATTTATATAAATGTCTGATGTTTTTAGTTTCTTTGCCTGTCTTAACACTTAATTTCTCAGTTGCGTGGGGGACGCAGTGGTTTGGCTCTTCATGGGCTGTAGTGCCAGGCTTTTATATTGTTTAGTTGCTCAAAAGTAGTCTTTTACCATTTTCTTTGGGATGTATTAAGCAATTACCAGATGGCTGTCAACAATTAACTGAATCCCAAATCAGGTTTAAAATTTGTTAAAAACTGTTACATGAATCACTGTGCAACAATAAAATTTCTTGACATTTCTATGGAAACTGACCAATCTTATCGGTTCCATCTTCTGTTCTAACGGTCGCACAAAGTGTTGTGAAATGGCTTATTGTCATTTAGGGTAGTTTACCAAATGGTATTATAAATACAGCCCATCCAGATCATTGTGGCTCTGCCCCCTTCCAAAGTATGGATGTGCAATAGCAGAGATGTGCCCACTTGTGTAATAGATGTGGGGATTAGTATATATCTTGCTTTGACTGTGATAACTGCAGAATAATTCATCAAAGTTCTAAGGCTTTCACAGCCGGTGTCAATACCAGATACATTCGTTGGTCTGGGTGGCTCAGTTGGTTAGACGCTGGCCTACTGATCCCAAGGTCACGGGTTCAGATCCGGTCCAAACTGATGCTTTTTAAGTGTGCTTAAAAACGGCAGCTCCACGTCAGTAGATACTGGTGCAGGACAAAATTCCGGCACACTGACGATGGTGATGTCATCCTGCCAATCGACAGCATCTTTAAGCAACACTTTTTTTTTTTAAATTTAAAAGCTAGAATCATGTCAATTGTCATTATGACAAATTCAGTGTCAAATCTAAGTGCAAAGGAACTAATGTGTCAATGTTAGGCAAGCCATTAATTAATTGCAATGCATGTGTTTCTCCCAAGTTGAGAAAACAACTGGGCAATTATATGTTAACTCAAGAACCAAAAATGTTAGGTGCAAAGAGCATTTAGAATGGTTTAAACATGAATGAAAGACACTACATTGAAACAATTTATTAATTTTTTGTTTTATTCTTATTTATTTAAATAGAGGCTAGAGTTACGTCAATTGAAAAATCTAAGAGCAAAGGAACTAATGTTTCAATACTAGGCAAGCCAAATTATTTAATTGCAATGCGTGTGTTTCTCCCAAGTCAAGAAAACAACTGTGGCAATTATATGTTAATGCAAGCACCAAAAATGTTAGGTGCAAAGAGCATTTAGAGTGGTTTAAAGTGAATGAAAGACACTACATTGAAACTAAAATTAATGAAAATAAGTCATCCCTGATTAAAGACAAAACATACCACAAAGTAAATACTGTTCATGTAAGCCATTACTTTGTACACATTCTATATAAACTCACAACTGGTAGCTATGAAAATTCCAACATCCTGTATCATTAAAGGAAAAGTGCCAACAGCATTGAAGAAAGAAGCATATTTCTGTTGGTAATGTTCTAATGTTATGTTTCCTTTACAATCCTGCTGATGGCTGCTTTGAACAGTCTGTATCAGTCCAAGAATTCCTCCTCTTGCAGGTTTTCAAGTTCATTATGATGCACTTCTTTTCTTCAGTTAAGAACAGCATTAAAAAGCTCTAAATATAGCACTTTCATATCATCAGCTTGGTTTGTACCAACCATTTTCCAAATTAGATATTTCTTAAATTCCTTAACACAACGTTATTGCAACATTGACAACATAAAGTTTAAAACCGTGTTTCAGCTAACATTGCTTAATAAAAGAAAATTGACAAACTTCAAATTTAAATCACTAACATTGTGTTCAAAATAGTTGATGAAACAAGCCATTTAAGTTTTAGAGTAGCAATTACATTGAATAAATGTTTTTCTTACTTTGCGTACATTAACGTTCATTATTAATGTTTCAGGAACCACATGTGGCATTGAGAATGACCCAAATGCAGACCTCAAGTCTCCAATATCCCTGGTTCATGAAATTGCACTGAAGCGTAACTTGCCAGTGAACTTCGAAGTAGTTAGTGAGAAGGGTCCTCCACACATGAGGACATTTGTCACCAAATGTGTGGTGGGTGACAAGGTGACAACTGGAGAAGGCAACGGCAAGAAGGTATGTTTGCAAGCTTCAAGTGGCAACATGATGCATGCCTATTTCCTATGTAATATTAAGAACTTAATACAAGTTATGGAAATATCACCAATATAAGATAACATTTTTTACCTTAAAATATGCACAGTCTAATATTTAAAGAGACTCATTTTTGGAAGGACTATTGGCTTCATCAGTGAGAGTCAAATTATATGCATCACCACTGAGTTCAGGGTCACACCACAATTATTTTTCCTTTCTTGCTTTGTAACAAAAGTGTATGGGATTGATGAAAATGTATAACTCCACAATAAAGTAGTAGTGTAACAAAAGTGTATGGGATTGATGAAAATGTATAACTCCACAATAAAGAAGTAGTGGTAGTCTAATGCCCTTTTGCTTAGATATTTTGCATTTTCTTTCTTGCTTCCCAGTATAGTTCTGTTAGTGATCCAGAGGTTAACATCTTGAGAGCCATACAATGGGGGAGATGATCCTTGTTCATTATAGAGATCTCGTCCCAAAACAATACACAATTTGGGGAGTTGAGAGTACCAATTTTATGAAGGTGCACAGCCAAAACGTCATGACCTGTCAGTAATCTAAATGTTGCAACAGCTTCATGTCTTGGATAATTAGGTATTAACTATTAACTCTGATGTGAGACTGCCTTTGTGGTTTACTGGGAAAAATACGAACTGTTTTGAGAATACTAGATGCAATAATATTAACCGGGCTTGTGGGCCGTGGTCTATTGGGTTCCTTCTTCTTCCCAAACATTTCGTCTGCGACTACGGCAGACATCTTCAGTGGCGGCGAGGTCGAAGTTTCCTAGTGGAGATCTCAGCACCGACTGTGCTGGTCACCACCAGAGGTGCGGTATTTATGTCGGCGGCTGGAGGGGAAGTACGTTGTGATAGGTCCGGGTGGCCAGTGGGCTGGACTTGTACCAGTGGAGTACTACAAGGAGCTGGCGTCTGATTGGCTGGAGAGGGGTTCTGCATTTTTGTTTTTGTTAACGCTGTTTGCCATATTCTGTTGAGTTTAAGTCCTTCTTCTTTGCGATTGATATTATTTTTGTGCTTGTGTATTTCAATGGCTTCACGGAATAAGCGAGAATAGTAGTGGGATGTAGATGCCAGAATATCTGTGTTACCATATTGGATGATGTGTTCCCCTTCTTCGAGTATGGCATGTTCAGCAATTGCTGATTTTTCAGTTTGACCCAAGCGACAATTTCTTCTGTGTTCTTCAATGCGGGTTTTTATACTACGTTGTGTGGTTCCGATGTACACCTTGCCACACGAACAAGGTATTCTATATACTCCTGCGGTGGATAGAGGATCCCTGGGGTCTTTGGCGGAACGGAGTATGTTACAAATCTGTTTAGTGGGCTTGTAGACGGTGTCAATGTTGTGGCGTTTAAGTAGTTTGCCTATGCAGTCTGTGACTGATCTTATGTACGGTAAAAAGGCCTTGCCCTTCCTATTGTTTGCGGCTGTTTCTGTGATGTTGGGACCTTTACTAGGATGTAATGCTCTCTTAATTTCTCGTTTTGCGTAGCCATTAGAGTGGAGCGCTGACTCTAAGTGTTGAAATTCCTGGTGTAGAACTTGTGGTTCGCAAATGCGTGTAGCTCGGTCTGCCAGAGTTTTAATCATAGCACGCTTTTGTTTCGGATGGTGGTTGGAGTTCTTGTGAAGGTAGCGGTCTGTATGGGTCGGTTTACGGTACACCTTGTGGCCTAGTGTGCCATTCTGTTTTCTGTTTACCATGACATCCAAAAAGGGCAATTTGCCGTCTTGTTCCTTCTCCATGGTGAATTGAATTTGTTTATTGATGCTGTTGAGGTGATCCAGAAATTCTGTCAGGGCTGATTCTCCGTGACTCCAAATGACGAACGTGTCGTCCACGTAACGCCACCAGCACGAAGGTTTAAGCGGTGCTGAATCCAAGGCAGTAGCTTCGAAAAATTCCATGTAAAAATTCGCAATAACCGGACTGAGAGGACTTCCCATTGCTACACCGTCTGTCTGTTCATAGTATTCGTGGTTCCACTGAAAATACATAGTCGTGAGGACGTGGTGGAAAAGCGTCGTAATGTCTTCTGGAAAAATCTCCTTAAGCTGTGTTGTGGCTTCATTGACTGGAACCATGGTGAACAGAGATGTTATGTCGAAACTGACAAGTAAGTCGTTGGGTTGTAAGCTGATGGTCTTGAGTTTCTGAATGAAATGGGCGGAGTCTTTTATGTATGTGTCAGTGTTGCCGATGTGAGGTTGCAGCATCTTTTCGAGGTATTTCGCAACTGCGTACGTAGGTGAGTCAATGGCGCTTACAATCGGCCTAAGGGGTGTGCCAGGCTTGTGAATTTTCGGAAGTCCATAAAGTCTGGGAGGTAAAGCTTCACTCCTCTTTAGTTTCAGCTGATCACTGGGTGGAATGGACGAAGACTTAATCAGTTGATTGGTTTTCCGAAGAACGCGACCTGTTGGATCCCTGGAGAGCTTCTTGTAGGTGGTCGGATCTAGGAGCTCAGTCACCTTGTGTTCGTAGTCACGTTGGTTCATCACCACCGTGGCGTTTCCTTTGTCCGCCTGCAGTACTATAATCTCCTTGTTTGAGTTAAGATTTTTAAGAGCTTTTCGTTCTTGAAGAGAAAGATTGCTCTTAGGTGGCTTAGCTCGTTGAAGAATTCTAGAAGATTCGAGGCGTATTTGGTCTGCTGTAGTTGACGGCAATTCACGAATACCGGCTTCAATGCTGGAGATGATCTCCTCTATAGGTAGTACATGGGGTGTGATGGCGTAGTTCCCACCTTTTGAGAGGACGGAAGCTTCTGCGGGTGACAGTTAATAATATTATTGCATCTAGTATTGACACCGGCCGTGAAAGCCTTAGAATTTTGATGTTTTGAGAATTCAATGTCATTTTGGCAGGTTGTCACAGTAGCTCAATGGTTAGAGCACCCGCCTAGTAAGGAGGTCTGTGGTTCAAATCCCAGCTGTGGCATTGAATTTTTAAGTTCCAGTTCTGCCTCTCAAACATTGCCCACACATGGTTTGTGTGTTTAAAAACACCAACAGTAAGTTTGTTAGCATAAATAAATAATAATTACCATCTGAAGGTTATTTAATCCCAGGACATAAAGTGCTTACAATAGTAAGTCACCATTGTGGGTAATTGTCTCTGATGTGAGACTGCCTTTGTGGTTTACTGGGAAAAATATGAACTGGTTTGAGAATTCAATGTCATTCTGGCAAGTTGTCACAGTAGCTCAATGTTTAGAGCACCCACCTAGTAAGCGGAAGGTCTGTGGTTCAAATCCCAGCTGTGGCATTGAATTTTTAAGTTCCAGTTCTGCCTCTCAAACATTGCCCACACGCGGTTTGTGTGTTTAAAAACACCAACAGTAAGTTTGTTGGCATAAATAAATAATAGGTATTAACTTCTTGTTCTTTAGTAATGCTGCCCAAGATTTATCAATACCTGCGTTTTATAATACTGCTTCAGTTCTTTTTAGAAGTTTCTTTTAATTGTAAGTTTTGCCGAGTGGAATGGTAAGATTTGATTTGGTTTTGGCAAGATTTTGGTTCCTTTTTTTGGCAAGGAGATCTGCAACTTTATTCCCATATATCTCACAATGAGAAGATATCCATTGGTGCCAGATATTTTTATTTTGTTTTGTTAATATTTTTATCATCTTTTATTTCTAACTCATTAGACAAAGAGGGAAAATTATTTGATGCAATAGCTTGAATAGCTGATGTTGTTAGCTAATGCTGGATTTCTGACAATGAAGTTATTAATCCTATTGCCCTCCAATATTTTTCACTTATAGATGGGTTGCTAGAAGTGGCCGGGCATATTTAAAGGTGGTCTTGGTCCATTTCCTCTTGCAGATCACATAGAAGTCAAAGTGGTGAAGAATATATCCCAATTCTATTCAAATGTTTTGCCAGACAGTCATGTGCTGTAATCAACCTGAAGGTTGCAACTGCCGTTTTTCGAGGATACTCCGGAATACTGTTTGAATGTTTGGTATTGCCCATCTTTTATTTTTTGAATTTTCATAGTAATATTTTGCAATAATTTTTCTGAATTCTTGAGTTGACTAATCTTTTAGCTGCATAAAATGATAGATTAACCATAGATTTCTGTACACTGCTGGTACCCTTTTTAGCAAGAAAATCAGCTTTATGATTACCACTCAGTCCACAGTGAGCTGGTATCCATTGGAAGACTAGGTGTTTTTGAAGTGCTAATTTCATATTCAATGGGATGTTGGTTGGTTAGTATTTCCAAAGCTGGTATTGGTGTGGTTTTGATACCTGTAATTAGACTTTGGTTTGAAAGATTTGAATTTTTTTTTTTGTATTTGCTGTTACAAGAACTTCGCTGCAATAAGTAAATAATGGCTTTATGTACACATTGTATGTAGTGTTAAAGAGTTGCTCTGGAACATCCCCACTTCATTCCTGTTAGATGTTTTAACAGTGAAGGGTACCTTTCTGCTCTTTGTATTACATTTTCTATTTGTTCCATGCAAGTTTGGTATCAAATCTAACCTTCAAATACTTTGCTTTCTTTGTCTCTGGAAATTGCTGACCCTCAAAATTTTGTTTTATTTTTAGTGGTTTTTTTCTTAGTGAAAAGATTTGGTAATTTGATTTTGTTGTATTAAGTCATTAAATTTTCTTTGGTCCACTTCTGTAGGTTGGTTAAGGATTGTTGCATGGTTTTTTTCTAGTTCTGTACTTTTGTGTTTTGGTTTTGAAGTCCACATTACTAAGTTATCAGAAAATAGTGCACATTTCATACCTGATTCTTGTATTTGTTGTGGCAGATTGTTAATAAATATATTAAAAAGTATAGTGCTGAGCACTACGCCTTGTGATAAACCACGGTGTACTTGTTTATACAGGGTGGAAGTGAAATAATCCACCAGACTGAAGCAGGTGAGAGTGGATGTAAATTAACAAAAAATTCCAATAACTTTTTTTTAATTAAATGCATCGTTAAATAGGTAATTGTGTTTAAATGTGAAAGTGTATGGCAACATGGCACAACCTGTTGGTCGGGTACTGAGCTGCTATCGTGGGATCAATGAACTATTCTAATGCTCTATAAAAACCATTTAAGTAATGTTAGCCATGTATTGAATTCAGATGTTTTGTTGAGCTGCACCTAACACCAGAAAATTGCATGAAAAAGTAAGGTTATGGCTGATTACCCCATATGAAAACATTACCTCATATCTTACAGTTCCGCATAATTACAAATATTTTGTTTGGTACGTTTAAAGGCCTGAATATCTGGCCTGTTCTATTTGAGAGGGTTATTCCTTGATAAGATAACGACCTCACTTGGAATCAAATTCTTCTTTTAAATGCCGCACAAAATTGTTTACTAACTTCTGAGAGCAGTTGCAGTATTACATCCGTTAGGGAGTCACAAATGTGATAGAAACATTAAAAAATAAACTTTTATGCTCTAATCAGTCAGAAATGCATATATTCACTTGAAATTAAACGAATACACGCTAAGCCCATGTCTACTTACTGCGTATGCACACTGAGCAAATACGATTTGCCTTATTCACTTGATTTACGGAATTGTACAGACCTAACACAATATTCATGTTCATAATAAATACTAAGATAGTTTGTTACTAACACTTAACATGTGGTGAACACATGCAGTTTTCATATTGTCTATAAGACGTATGTATGGATCACTGGTGTTGCGACTGGCAGCTAATGGCTGGAGGTTAGGTTACCTGCATTGAGCATTCCAAAGGTTATGTCACTCTTGCTGAAACACCTCTTGTGTTGTAATACCGTTATGCCGTATTGAATTTAAGAATGTGATACTAGTAATTGCTGAACCTTTAGGAAAGCGTAATATATAATGTGAATTTACACTCTACTACAAAATATTTAAACAAAATGTATTTGCAATTGTTTACACGTTTGGCCTGGTAAGTGTGCAATTCTCTTTAATTTTTAGTGTACCTGACTTAAAATGGGACTAATGTGCTTTATGCAAGCACGTACCTACATCTAAGAAAAGGAATTGGTATAACATGATGCAGAAGTTTTTGGAAGTTTTCTCTTCCAACAATTACTCCAAGTTTTAACAAGAATCTTATGAATGCCAAAGAACTCAAATTTGTGAAATTTGCAACACAAAGTTTTTGACAAGATGCACCTGAGTACGTGCGAAAGATATTAAAATATTTCAAGAAATGTAGGTAAACAAATCTGACACTGGTGTTCGTGCCCACAGCCATGGACTAACCATATTTACGTGGTAACTTTAGAAACAAAAAATGGCCATACTTTTGATAACTAACATTTATTAGCAGTAACAAGTATGCAATAACATTGGGATTAATTTGAAATAATTTAGAGAAAGTATTCAATATCTATAGTCAGGCTTCACATTTTTTGTGGCTTTGACAAAAAAACAATTGGATGCAATTAAATAAACATTCCGCGTGATGTACTAGTACACCAATGTGCAAAAAAAGTAAACACAGTTCATGCGATGTTGCCACTTCTACCAGAATTAAGAAGGCAACAAATAATGGGTTTTTTAAATTGAATTTAGACAAAAACTGTTGAATCTATTGAAGTGAGCCAAAGGAAAAAGTTGTTTACTCAGTTGTCCATGAATATAGCCATAAATCAAGAACCTTTAATCTGTAATAATTCAGCCAGGTGATGATAAATTTTTTTGATAAAAATATTTTTTTCTAGAAAACTATCAACTTCTCAGCTTTTTGGTATTAGACTTTCTTGTTATTCACAATAATAGAAATTTGCTGTTAAAGTCTGGCGGATTATTTCACTTCCACTCTGTATTTAGATATATTTCTTCCATATCTGGTAGCAATAATGTGTTGCGTTTGAAAATGACATAGCAATGAAAACATTGGACCTTGTATCCCAATTTTTTTTTACTTTCTTTAGTAGTTTTGTTCTGCATATAGAATCATATGCACTTTGGAAATCAATAAAAACTGATACATTATCTTCTTTTATATTGAAGGAGTCTTTGATTTCTTGACTGAGAAGCAAGACTTTTTCATTTGTAGGATGGAGCTGTCTGAATCCAGCTTGACATGGGGAAATTACATTTTGTGATTCTAGAAACCAGTTTAACCTATTTGACACCATTCTTTCCATCACTTTTGCTATTATGCTAGTAAAAGCTATAGGTCTATAATTTTTTATTTCTAATGCTGTTTTATCTTTCTTCAAGAGTGGGACAGTTATTGCTTTTCCATTGCTATTCCATTCGGCAGGTACAGTGGTTTTCCAGGATAGATTATAGAGTTTTAGTAGTTAATTTGCTGTTTTTCCAAGGTTTTTTATGAACTCTGGATGTATGTGATCTGGTCCAGGAGACCTTTTTAGATTATTTTAGATTATTAATTGCAATGTTCAGTTCTTGCATATTAAAATTTTGAAAAAAGATATTGTGTTGAATGTTAGGATCACATTCTCTTTCTTGTTTCAAATCTTTCTTAAATTGTTTATGTTCCTTTTTATTCTTGGTATCTTGTTACCTTATGTGAATTAGTATAATATTTATTGAATGTTTTGGCTATGACTGCATCATTTGTTAATATTTTATTGTTGTGTATGATAGGTGTGCTATTGTTTTCTTTACTGTCCTTGACATTTTTTATGAACTTATGGGCTTTGTTACCATCTGTCCTATAATCCATTTTTTCTAAGAAATTATTAGTGATTCTTTCTAGCTGTATTAATTTCATTTTTAATGAGGCACATTTCTTTCACTATATTTGTGTATCCGATATGTTTTTTGTTTATTTAGCTTTTTATTTCTATCTGTATCCCTTTGCTTTTTCAATTTTTCTGACTGGGGGTTCCAAAAGGGTTTGAAATGTTTTATTCTGCTATGAGGAATATGTTTTTTGTGGTTTCTAGGATGACTTTACAGAAATTTTTGTTCATATGATCTGGTTGGTCATGCCGCTGTGAGTGTTCTTTAAATTTATTTTCCAGTTGAGTTGTATATTTATTCCGGTCTGCTTTTTTGAAGTTCCAATACAGATTCGTGTGATGTTGACTGACATCTGTATTATCTACTTTTATGTCGGCAATTACTGCTCTGTGACCAGAACTTTGGTCTTCCGTAACTTGTTTTTTAATTTTTGAAACAATATCTGTTGTAGCTAACACGAGGTCTGGGTTACTGCCTGCTCAGAGTAATGTATGAAGGTTGTGGGATCTTCTTTATTATAAATCAGTTCAAAGGTTGTGGCATTCAAAAATTCTTCCGCTATCTTCCCTGTAGAATCCACTTTTTCATAACCCCATCTTTTGAAATGGGCATTGAAATCCCCAATTATGATTGTTTTATTTAATTGAACAATAAGTGAGAGATCTGGCTCATTCCTGGCGGGATTGTAAATACTGTATAAATGAAGATGTGTTTTGTTATCCCAAAAATTCAGCTTTATCTGTGTTATCCATTTCTTTAATAATTTGAAAGGATTTAATATCCTTTTTGACTCCAACTAATATTCCACTACTTATCTATTTTTGGGTAGTAGTGTAGTAAAAATCCAGTAAAATAGAAGTATTTAAGTTGATCATTTGTTAGATTTGCTTCTTGTATGAAAAATATATCTACGTTATAGTCAAATACAATTTTTTTGAGCTCTATTCTTTTTGTTTGGGTGAGACCACCTGCATTCCATTGAAGAATTCTGATGTTAGATCTTTATTAATATAATGTTTTGGTTCTCTTCCCTCCCGGAGATCTGAATGGGGGACTATTTTAATTCCAAGAACATTTTACCCCACAAAGAATTGGGATATATTCTTCACCACTCTGTCCTCTATGTGATCTGCAAGAGGAAATGGATCGAGACCATCTTCAAATATGCCCGGCCACTTCTAATGCCCCATCCATCAGTGAAAAATATTGGAGAGCAAGAGGATTAACGACTTCATTGTCAGAAATCCAGCATTAGCTAACAACAACATTTTACCCCACGAGTCATATTTCATAATAATGATATTGAAGAGAACAATAGCACTAATAGTAACCGCTTTTTAGAGAGCACCATATTTTTATGTTTTGGTGGTCAGATCGCTCTCTCGCACCCCCAGAATGTCTGGACGACCACACCTGTCCTTGGTTTATGGGTCTCACAGACTTGACCGGGAGAATTATCAAAATAAATTCACTGACCAAGTTGTCTTCTATTAATATCTCCCCGCCTGGAGATCTGACTATTTTAACTCCGGAACATTTTACCCCTTGAGTCATATTTCATAAATATTAAAGAGCAGTAATAGTAACACGTTTTTAGAGAGCACCATATTTTTATGTTTTGGCAGTCACATCGCTCTCTCACAACCCCCCAAATATCTGGAGGACTACACCTGTCATTGGTTTACGTGTTTCACCAACATGACCTGGAAAACTACCAAAATAAATTCACCGACCATACCCTCTGATTACCAATCAGAGGACATATTACATGCCATGACAGGTCAGCATGTCAACTGATGTTGAATGACTTAAAATAACAGCATTATGAAAAGAATTTATTCTGTAAATACGATGTGTTAATGCTGCCTGTATATCCTGGATTTCTCCATCAAAATGAGTGGAATTTTTTCCCCACAGCTATATAATAGCTGAATAATTTTGAGTATATTCCAGCTCCTGCTCCATCTTTATTATCCAATTTGGAACCATAAGTGTAGATATGTAGCCATAATGGTTCAGAATGTAAACTGTGGGTTGTTTCCAGAGAAATTTGTTTTAATTCGGAGGGAGTCCTGTTACTTCTTCTTCTTCTTTTTTTTTTGAATTAACGTCCTCCAACATTGTGTCATATCGGATGAATGAAATGAAATAAAATGGGTGAAATGATGCTCAAATGAGCCTGAGGTCCATGGAGCTTTAAGTTACCTGACATTTGTCTTCTCAGGGTAGGGAAAACCTCGGAAAAAACTTTACCTGGATAACTTACCCTAAGCGAGATTCGAACTCGCGACCTCTTGAACGTGAGGCAGACACGTTAACCATCACGCTACCGAGGCGGGGTCCTGTTACTTCTAAATACATGTTCCACTATGTTTAAGTTATAGTTAATATCTATATTTTCTAGTGGTGAAATTGGTATGAGGAGTCTTGTCAGGCTTTTGATTTGGATTATTGTGTTTTCTAATTTATAAGCTTTCTGTTCAGTTTTAAGCTTTCTCTTTCTGTTTTGATATTTTTGCCAATTGTCTTGGGGTAGTCTTATTAATTTTTGCTGTTGAGTTAAAGCTTGTTTTTTAATCTGATACAATATTGGAGGGTTTTAAGTAAGCATCTGCATCGTCGTTATGGGAATAGATTTAAGACCACCTGTTATAATCTTAGAGTTATTTTGACTTGTTTCTAATTTATTAAGGATTTTTATGTTGGATGTAATCAGATTTTTGCTACCATATAGTAGAATGTTCAATATATCTCATGTAGGTGTTATTTAGTACTTCCCTAGAGGAACTCCATTTGAGGGTATATCCTGGGATATAAAAACACTTGCAATAGTAAGTCACCATTGGGGTAATTGTCTCTGATGTTAGGCTGGCTTTGTGGTTTACCGGGGGAAAATAGGAACTGGTTTGAGAATTCAATGTCATTCTGGCAGGTTGTCACAGTAGCTTAATGGTTAGAGCACCCGCCTGGTAAGAGGAGGTTCTGTGGTTCAAATCCCAGCAATGGCATTGAATTTTTAAGTTCCAGTTCTACCTCTCAAACATTGCCCACACATGGCCTGTGTATTTAACAACACCAACAGTAAGTTTGTTGGCATAAATAAATAATAATGTTATATTAAGTAAAACTTGAAGCTATTAACAGTGAAGCAACAAGATTCTAAAATAAGAACAAATTAGAATTTTAGTATAATAATGTTATGTTGGTATTAATTTTAATGCAGTTATTGTTACACCATTGTTCTAATTATTGTATGGCATTATTCATTTGTGAATTGAGTTTATGCTGAGTATTTTGAGGAGTAGATGTTCAGATGGTTAGATTGTCTGCATAAAATGTACAATTAATATTATTTTTTTTAGTTCTATTGGTAATCAATAATAATATTAAAAAGTGGGGGCTAATTACTGAGCCTTGAGAAAGTCCTATTTTCATTTGTTTGTATTTAGATGTTAAATTACAATATTTTGTTCCACAAAATCTTTGATTGATGAAACTATAGATCCAACTGAGGCAGTTCCCTTGACACCAGCACTAATCACATTGATATTATAAGCTCCGGCTAACTCTGTGGACATCTTCGTGAGAGTATGTCCTCAATGCACTTGTGTGTGTTTATAATGCGATAGCTTCAGTGTTTGGGTTACGTTGATCAGTACATAAAAGGAATAATGGGAATAGCTGGGTTTGGTTGCATGAGAACTCAGGGGGAAGAGGAACTGTTACACACTGAACTTATTAAATTGCAGTTATTATTTAACAGCATGAAATACAGCGCTTGAGTATGAAGTTGTGTTTGCTATATCACTATTGTCATGCGGCTGCTTCAAAAATTGCTTTGTCCCTTGCAAGTGAGACAGAATATTGGACCCTGATAGAAAATCGTTCATGTAAATGTTTTTTTAAAAGTGTATAAATTTCTAGTTCTTGTTTGGGTGTATCAGGGACTTATTTTTAATATTCAAGGTAGCCAATGTTTTCTTGTCACTAGATAGTCTGTTGTGTTCAACCAATAAAAACTATTTGCGCGGATGAATACAAAAAATGGCGGTGTGTCGTACCAAAGCGACGCCAAGGACTATATTCATTAGCGTCTGTGTGCTCAAGATGAAAGGACATGTTTTTTGGTAGCGTGTGAACATGGAACTTTCACCCAAACTTTTATCCAGTGTAGATTCTACTAAATCATAATTGTGAAGGTCTTTGATTATTTAATATGGTGCTGAAAGTGTAAAATAACGAAATGTTAATGAATAAATATGTTGTGATAAAGGAACATTGATTTATGCATTCCATTCTACACGACCCTGAAAATAGGAATCGCGTCTGCTATCACAGTATTTCATCTCTCAGTAACAACATTATTCCTGCTGCTATGTAATGATCTTTATAAAAACAGCACCACAAGTGTATTCATTATTAGCTCCTATTGTCAAGTTAGCTCCTTGCATACTGTTTTACCATCTATTGTTTACCCATCACAAGTTGGTTTTCTGTTAGGAACTGCCTCCTCTCCTTTAAACAACTCCTTTGTCATTTTTTTTATTGCGGTGATCAGTACAATAATCTTTTTTAATAAACGTAATAAATACCATCGCGAACTTGCAATATTTATCGTATCTATCCAATGCTAAAATCCTACTTCAAGGTAACATATTTTCATTAATATTTAATTTCATCATCTTGTCCATAAGTTTTAATTTCCAAACTGACCTGAAGACATCTTCAAAGTCTATAAATATTGCTGCTACCTTTAGTTTCTTGACTAAATTTGAGTCTGTTCTGTAGTGGAGTGGTGAGTTCGAAATCCTTCTTGAACTAATGATATTAGATTATTTTTTTCTAAGTCCCATATAAATTTGAACTGAACCATTTGTTCCATTGTCTTTGAGAATATACTTGTCAGTGAAATCGGAAGATAGAAATGTTTTCTGCAGGTTTCTTAGGTTTCAAAATTGGAATTTTAATGTCTTTTTTCCATGTGGAGAGAATACCCATGCTCCATGTTTGATTAATAAGGTTTAGGCAAGTAGTTAATGCCCAAATTTCGCCGATGCCTCCCCTTAACATAAAATACGTCGCCCTTCTACGTTCTCCAGACATGAGGTTCGGGCAGTAAAAGTGAAAATAATGCTGTGGATCATATTTCTTTTTGCAGGTATCCAAAAAGCGAGCAGCTGAGAAAATGTTAGACGAACTGAAGAAGTTACCACCACAATCACCAACAAATATGGCAGCAAGTATGGCTCGTTTGAAACGCAAAGCAAATCCTGGGAAGAAGAAAACTCGTAATCTCATCAAGGTATATCAACAGGTTAGCAAACAAACTAATTCCATTTTTTGTAGCATAATTTCCATCTGCTTGAAGTAATGATTAAATACTTTTCAATAAACACCTTTAGTAAAAAAACATTTTAGTATAGTATTAGTATAATATTTTATTTATAACTCCAGCAGTACTGGTTCACTACTAGAGGAAGAGGAGCTGGAGAAGCATGTTACATAAAGATGTTCTATCTTCACTGTCATGTTTTGTGCACACTAGTGATTCACATATCATTGTTGCCAACTAGTGTTAAAGTCACCAAACCTTAATTAATTTGCCAGAAAACTGCTAAATCAGAGTAAATACTATAATTAATTAAAAGGTATTTGTATAATGTTTTATAATTTTAAAAGAAAAATTCACTTCTGCAATCAAGAAAAATTGTTTGTCTTCCTGCTGCTTCCCAAGTATCTCCACAGCGAATAACATGGATTGCACTGGATGTTCATAGGTCTGTGTGGACTCTTATAATGTACTAATTTCATGCCCAGCATCATGTGGGAATCAAACTATTTTGTAAAATCCTAGTAGCATTTCTGCAGTACAGCATACCCAGCTGTCACTGTTGAAGCATTTAGGCTGATTCTGTGCTTTGACAGTGTTCAACTTACTAAAAAGCCCTTCTGCTTTTCATTGTGGAAGAGAGGGGATTACGGTTGCCAAATATACATGTTCTTTAAATGGATTTGATGTTGCCACATCTTCGTAACAATTTATTGTAGTATCTAGAACTCCACCGACTGGAAATGGTTAGCATGTTATAACATTGAAGTTCTATTTCACTTATTTGAGAAGGGATTCAATGCAATCCTCAAAGAAAAGAATTTTTGCTGTGTATTTTATTTTATATTTAAAACTTCAATTATTCTTTAGCTAGAAAACATATAAAGCCAAATATACATGCTAAGACATTCACAGCCAATGTTAATTCAGTAGATAGTAGTTTTCAGGTTTGTAGGCTGTGAGACTGTGTTAGGCATCTTCAGAGAGTGACTCCTGGCTGGTTAACTAGAGGGTGCTCCATCAATTGCCCTCTAGTTATCCAACCTGGAGTCACTCCCTGAAGATGTCCAATATAGTCTTGGGTGAAACGTCAGATAATTTATCAACTGGACCACGACCTACAATCCCAAAAACTACTATCTATTGGTTATAAAGCCAAAGACTTGAATCCTCAGAATTGTCTCTAAATGTCATCTGAAATAGTCAGAAAAATAACTAGTCACTATCTTTGTACTTCTGTCCCAATATGACTTCGAAAGACCCCAGATCTAGTGACAAGTCGCCAGAGTTGGCAACACTGTCACATGTATGCATTTTATATTAAACAAATCAACTGTATGAGCAAATTAACAGTTCAAATCCTCCCTCGTGCCTCAGACTTCAGTTGCCTACTTCTGGTGAGCAGACAGTAACTGCAATAGTCACACAATTTTAGTTCATTTGAATGTCACTTTGAGAATGCTTCTCCCCACACTTGGATCCCTATTACTAATTGCTCTTTCTGAAGTTGGCTTATCTGGTCTCATAAGTCACCATTCTTCTATAATTCTATCCATGTATAGTATGAACAGTATGGGGAGAGCCATGCTTATTATGAACAATATGGAGAGAGGCTATATCTTTGTCTTACTCCAGTGTTTATATTGATCCATTCTGTTTGTTTATCATTGGTTTGAACTGAAAGTAAATATGTTTTGTAGATATTGTAAATATTTAAAATATATTGTGGTAGATTATTGCTGGCTAAAATTTATGATTTATTCTTGACTCATATCAAGAATCTACAAAAGCAAGATATGTTTTCACATTAAACTTTGTATGTATCTCTACTAATAGTTTCATATTTTGATTAATGAAAGCTTTGTTTGCAAATGCCTTGTAGGAACAAAAAGCAGAACTAGAATATGGTGAGGACATAAACCCAATTTCACGACTTATCCAAATACAGCAGGCTAAGAAAGAACGTGAGCCTGTGTATTCGCTGCTTGAGGAAAGAGGTGTACCCAGACGTAGAGAGTTTGTAATGGAGGTAAGAAGAGCAAACACATTGAAGTGCAATCTGAAGTTAAGATTGAATACATAGAATATGTTATGTATGCTAGAAGATCTTGCGAATCCTCTCAACTAAACAAGGATGTACATAGTCATTATACTCGTAGACAAAATTATTTCTTTCTAAATTCATACAGGGGTACTTTAAATATAATTTACTTATGTTCTAAATATTTTAACTCATTACCAACAGAACTAAAGAGAATGACTAACACAAACCAATTTAACCTCTTGAGGGATATGGACGTGAAATCACATCCATTTAAAATGACGGATGAGCGATATGGGCGTGTATACACGTCCTGTGCGTTTAAGCATTTAACCCTTATTTATCCCTTATCCAACTCAACTTATTTTAATTTTCCCTTTATGAAACATTTTAGTAAAGTCTATATACTTTATTGGCTTACCTTAATATGTTCTTTCTGCAGTGATTTACCTCAAAACAGAGATAAACACATAAGGGTAGGTACATCTCCACATTCGCGAATTCCCTTCTTGCGGCACACGAAACACTTTCGAGATGGGCGAGACTTCTTTGCTGTTGGTGGTATCCTTTTAGGATAATGTTTTCCTTGAAGTCTGAGGGGTGCAGGGGTTTTGGATTTTCAACCCCCAACGTGGTATTGTTCAAATTAGGCTGCGAGCTATTTCGGAAGTCAAGGTCGGTCATTGTCCTGTGTGGGTTTAGAGAGCTGTCCAAATCACCAAACAATTGTATATGGTTATATTCAGTTGGTGCAAAAACAGCTTTTTATACCACTTCTCCCTTCAGCTACAAGCAGGAAAATATACATATGTATTTCAACAAAGAAAGACACGGACTCTACTAAGTTACGAAACTCGCGTAAGCAAAGGTTGCAATGTTGCTCTATTCTGATGACTCAAGAGACCACGCATACAGTAGTGCTTTATTACACAGTATGCTGACGCATAAGCCACACATACAATGGGTGTTTCTTTACTGTTTCTTTCCAAGAACTTATATTAGATGCGTTCGACAGAGCAAAGTTGACTTTTCACCACAGTGAAACAAAATTGTGCCATTTCAACGTTTTGTAAATACAACTCAACTTTGCTGATGATGTACATTTATACTGCAAATAACGAGTTTTATACCAGTTTTTGTTTCATTAAAATAACTTAATATTTACACAAAATACAGCTGTGTATATAAGACGCACTTTAAATGCCCTGCGCTGGATATTGGGTAGCAGTTCTTGGCTCGCGGATGTTTTAAATGGCCATCGCTCAAGAGGTTAAAAAATGTCTTAAAAAATGTTTATTAACACATTACTTCTGTAACACCGAAGAATATTTAAATCATATCACAAATTCTCCTTAAATATGCCAACTTAAGTTACTTCATATTGTATTAATTATCTCACTTGCAAGTATCACTATTGTTACTACTATGTAAATATCACTATTGTTATTACTGTTTTGTACTGATATTGTAACTATTTGTATGCTTTTTGATTTTGACGTGATCTACAATAACATCGTTTCTCTATTCTAAAGTAAGAACAAATTAGAAACTAAAAACTTCACTTATCTTAGTAATGTTGCAAGTTATTTTTTCAAACACTGACTCGAGTTGAGTCAACTCGAAACTCAAGTCAGTGTTTGAAAAAATAACTAGCAACATTACTAAGATAAGTGAAGTTTTTAGTTTGTAATTTGTTCTTACTTTAGAATCTTGTTGCTTCACTGTTAATAGCTTCAATTTCCTTAATCGTTTCTCTATGTATATTGTATGATTTAAACAAATCTGAAAACTAAGTCTTCAATAGATCTTAAGGTAGGTAGTGTCCAACAAATATTTTTTTTATGATTGCTGAACATGTACACAGTTACAGAAATGTTGGTTTCATATTCTCCACACTTTTTCTTTGCCATATTGGGTTAACATTGAAGTTCTGTAAAACTATGAAAATTGCCTAAGCAGTTGTGTTTATGTTTAGTGGCTTGTTTTGTTGGATTTTGGCTAGTTACTTTCTCTACTACATATAGCAAGTAGGGCAAGTATTGTATTTGACCCAAAATTTCAATGTCGAGATTTCACTGGAAATATATGCTTCTAGGCCCTCTGAATCCAGAGAAAGTTTTAGAAAAACGTCTGTCTATGTGCGTGTCTGCTAAGGTAAATGTATATAATACCCCACAGTGCACCCTCTGTAAACATCCAAATTAAATTATGGACAACGAACACTTACTAATATGCCAAGCAATTCCTAAAATAGAAGGAGATCTTCTCACGCAATTAACATCTTATTACTGGGATGCCAGACGGAGAATGGATGAAGTCCGAGATACAGAGCATTAGCAAAGAACATGTATGTGTCTGCAAGTCCATCTGTGAATAGTATAACTCTTAAACAAAAAGTTGGTTAAAAACCAAAGTTGGTATTTAAGTATAATATTCCATATTCAAGGATGTGAAATGAAGATTTTGAAGAAAATTCCTCCATCCTAAACTACCCTTTATTTTGAACATTTTTGGAAAATTTTTATTTCCTCAAAAATTGGCCCTCAACATTGATTACAATGGGGTAGTAAGGGGTAGTGATGCACCTCCTATAGCCTCTCCTACCCAATTCCCATCCTCATCCTGCCCGTGGTGCACCCTGCTTTTAACAGATGAGGCTCTGGGGACCGAATCACAGCGGTATAACTGTTTCATCTAAAATGGAGGAAATGTCATTTACATATGTGCTGGCCTATCACAGCACAACAGCGTCCCTCAGAGCCACATGAGGGGAAGGTCGGTGGATCTAAATACCACCTATTTAGTCCTCCCGGCTAGGTCCGATGGGCCCGTTGACCAACGATAGGTGTGGTCCCCCTTGCAAAATGGGGGTTTAAGTCGGGTGATGTAACTGCCACATTGTAAAACTGGTGCCCGTTAAGAAAACAGTTACATGAAAGCCACATACATGAATGAAGAACAGGAAATATACTTTGAAATGGATCAGTACACTACACATATACTTCCAAAGGCTCGTCAAATAGCAGGTGGTATTCTTACAGGAATTAAAAGAAATATGAAAGTGGTGCTGTTTTTGCAATTATTAACGACGCTGTGTCTTTACGCTAATGAGATCTTTGTGATCTCAGGGCTTGGTAACGGATGGAATGAAATATCACACAATGTTTCTTTACCACAATGTATTAATTTATTAATACTTCATCGATACTTTACATTAAACAATTTCTCTCAGCACCATTCTATATGCTTAAAAAACCTTTACACTTTTTCACTTAGTGGAACTTATGCTTGATGAAAGTTTGGTGAAAGTTCCATGCTCACACTACATGTCTTTTCATCTCGATCATACACACGCGAGTGAACAGTTTTTGGCGTCGTTTGACGCGACACCGCTTTTTCATATCCATCCGCGTATGCGTCCACCAAATAGTTCTTTCTCGTTAGGGGAGCGATCCCTAATCATTCCCCCCTACTTTTATTATGGAACCCATATAATTCTAATATTTATACATATATATTAAAATCAAATATGGAAAGATTTATGATGTCTTTGGGCAAACTTAGTTGTTCGTAACAATGAACCTTATCAACATGTTTTCATCATTTAACTATCTCATACCAACATCAAAAAACGAATTACACTTTTAACAAACATTCACATGAACGATTTTCTTTTGGGGTCTTCTAATATTCTGTCTCAAAAGCTACTATCCAAATCCAAAAAACAATGGAAGAACAAGATAAATCAGAAATAGTTAAAATTGAAGTATGGAAAAGTAACTACCACTATAGAATTTACAGTATCTACAATCCTCCAGACAATACACTAGATCTAAATTCTATTCCCATAGAACCCAAAAGTATTTTAATAGGTGATTTTAATGCAGACTCCCCTAGGTGGGGCTACAGAGATATAAATTCAGCAGGAAGAGTCATAGAAGACCTATTAAACTCATCAACAATGGAATTAATATTTAATCCAAATGATCCACCCACTTACCTTCATTATAATGGTTCAGGTACAAATTCTGATCTTCTGATGGTGTCATCTGACATAATTGACAATACAAAAAGAGAAGTAATAGAAGACCCAGGTTTAGGCCACAGAATCACCATAAACTCCATAAGAGGTCTAATAAATAAAAGTAACAAACCAAAAATTAAAACTTCTTGGAATTTTAAAAAAGCAGATTGGTCCAGTTTCCAAAATGAGATAGAAGGGAAGTGTAATATACTGTTAGAATCAGAGTTCAAGTCAGCAGATGAAATGAATAAAAAAATTTGTGAAACATTATTGACAGCAGCCAAAACACATATCCCCAAAGGAAAGTTAAAGAAATATAGCTACTTTTGGTCCCCATCTTTATCTAAGTTAAAACACGAAAGAAATATAGCAAGAGTCAAAGCCGAAGGAACCAAGTGTCCAGAAGATGTACAAAACTGGAGAAGAAAAGCAGCCATTTTTAAGAAAGAATTAATTACAGCAAAGAGGGCCAGTTTCACAAATTTTGTAGAACATATGGACTATAGGAAAGATGGAAATAAAATATACAAATTCCTTAATAAAACAAAATTATCAAAAAATACAACTGAACCATTAAAACATAATAACAAAAGCTTAACTACAGATAGGGAAATAGCAGAATCCCTTAACAAGTTTTATGCTCAGTCACAAAGAATACCCCAAGCATATAAAAAACAAGATAAGGCTATCCAAAAGACTATCAGAGAAACTAATAAGCCAAAAGGTATACGAAATGATGTTTTTATTCAGGATTTTAACGAAACAGAACTGGATTTAGCAATAGAACAACTACAGAACAAAAAATCTCCAGGACCTGACAAGATCCACCCAGAGTTTATTAAACACCTTGGCAGGAAAGGAAAAGAAATCCTACTTAAACTGTATAACATGTGTTGGAGAATGACTGTACCTTCCGACTGGAAAAAAGCCATTATCATCCTGATTTTAAAGAAAAACAAACCTTCAAACAATATTAATAGTTTCAGACCAATATCTTTGACCAGTGTTATTGCAAAAGTGATGGAAAGAATGGTGGCATCTAGACTTAACTGGTTCCTAGAATATTACAACTTAATTAATAGTTCACAGACCGGCTTCAGACAGAATCATAGTACAAGTGAAAATGTACTCCTACTAAGCCAAGACATCAAGGAAGTTTTCAATAGAAAGGAGGATACCTTAGCAGTATTCATTGATTTTAAATCAGCATATGACTCAGTCTGGAGAAACAAATTAATTGAGAAGTTGCAATCAATAGGTGTGAAAAGTAACATGCTTAAATGGATAACTCAGTTTATTTCACAAAGATTTTGTGCCACAAAATATAACACATACATTTCCAAATATAAACAAACACACCGAGGACTTCTACAAGGTGCTGTTCTGAGCAGAACACTCTTTAACATATATATAAATGACCTTCCATCAATAATAAAAACTTTAGAAACCAAAATTGCTTTATTTGCTAACGATGTAGTCATTTGGACTTCAGGCTTTCCAAAAAAACCTGAATTAATTAAAGACAGAATAGAAACAACCCTAAACAAAGTACATGAATGGAGCTCCAAAAACCTCATGACTATGAATGTGGAAAAAACAAATTATGAATTATTTACCCTAAAATACAAACCAGTTAATATTAACATAAATTATAATGGCAAACCACTCAAAGCAGTTGATGATGCCAAATACTTAGGCATCACTTTCGACAGAAAGCTAAGTTGGGAAAAACATATAACAAACATCTCAGAAAAGGTTGAAAAGAAACTGCAAATCCTGAAAAGGTTAGCTGGTGCTAAACGGGGCTGCTCAAGGAGAGTCCTTAACACAACATACAAAATTTATGTTAAACCTAACCTCTTGTACTGTTCTGAAGGTTTAATAACAGCAGCAAATGCTAACATCAATAAACTTGAACAAATGCAAAATCAGGCTCTTTGCCTAATCACTGGAGCAGTTAAATCCACACCTATTGCTGCCATGCTTCCCTTAACACGGACTCCATCAATAACAACAAAAATAGAAGAACAAGCATTGCTCCAACATGAGAAAATGTTACGACTGCCAAACTCTAAATGGACAGAAGAGAACCTCCCCCCTTCAATCCTTAAAACTCATAGTAGTTTCCTAGAAAAGGTAACACAGATTAAATCCAAATTGAACATTCCTAACAACAGAGAAAATCTACTTATAAGAGAAAATCCATTGGAATTATTGCAACCTACCTTCAGTTTGGAATTAATAGAGGAAATAAGTAAATCAGACACACCAAAAGAAATACAAAAACTTCTAGCTCTGGAAACAATCAATACTAGGTATCCCACAGAAGAATGGCTGCACATATATACCGATGGATCCTCCAAGGAAAACCTTACTGGAGCTGGAGTTACGTGTTCACATTTTTCCTTTTATCATTCTGTTGGCAGAGACACAACAAATTATGATGGAGAAATAGAGGCTATACACATTGCTCTCCAACAATTATTAAATCTTCCCTTAAATAAATTTAACAAGGCAGTAATTCTTTCAGATTCTAAAGCTGCAATTCAGGGAATATGTTCAAATACTACAAAGAAGTCAACAAAAATTAGAGAATGCTATAAAATGTTAACACAACTCCAAAAAGTTAATAAGACTGTTCATCTCCAATGGGTTCCAGCACACTGTGGAGTCATGGGGAATGAAGCTGCAGACTCACTTGCAAAGAAAGGCACAACAATAAAACAAAAGTCTAAATTCAATTTCTCATATTCCTCAATAAAACGCTTGATCATTAAAAAATTTTCTCATTCATACCTACAAGAAATAGAAACAAATGCCAAAGATAAAAAATGGATTACACTACTTTCCAACCCAGATATAATCCCCCAGAGACCAAGGAAAACAGCGGTTGCAGCCTTCCGACTATTGACAAATCACGACTGCTTAGCAAGTCATCTCTACAGAATAGGTATCTCAGCTTCACCAATGTGCCCTGTGTAACGATCCAGCAGAAATGAATGAAGACCACTTGAAGACCTGTGAAGCATTAAGATCAGAAGAAACTACAGTTCAAAAGTATTGGAAAGCACGAATGCTAATGGCTTCATTGCCAGATGCAAGGCACTAGAAAACAACAACAACAACATTGATTAAAATGCCATATGTTTAAGATATTTATATTTTGAATTTTCTGGCTATAGCCTGTCTTTATATAACTGGTAAACTGTAAGAGAGAAACCAAATCTTACTATAAAAAAAAAGATTTGTTGTTGGCAAATACTGGATTTCTCATGATGAAACCATTAATCCTTTTGCTTTCCAGTATTTTTTACTAAATGATGCCACTTTGATGATAGTGGCCACACCATAGCCAAGTGGTTAGATCATTTGCTTCTCACCAAAGTGACCCAGGTTCAATCCCAAGCAACCATATGTGGGATTTGTGGTGTTCAAAACGGCGCTGGGGCAGGTTTCCTCCAGGTTTTCCAGTTTCCCCTGCCATCTCATTCCACCAGTGCTCCATCTTCATTCCAAGTATCATCAGTGTCACTGTCTGCGGTCCATAGTAGTAAAAGCAGGCGTTAAACAGTACAAAAAAAAAAAAATTGTGATAGCTGACAGCATTGAAGATCTTGATGCATTTCCTCTTGAAGATCATATAAGGGGCAAAGTGGTGAAGAATAAAACCCAACCCTAAGGAGATACTTTGCTAAATAATCATGGCCTATGAATAGTCCAAAGATTGCAACTGTACTTTTTCTTGGCTATCCAGGGATGTTTTGATTTGTGGTACAAACAACGTAGATCTCACTAAAGCACACTAAGTTACGTCTGAATGCATTTTTTGTTTTTTTGGCTGTGGAGAGAATGGAATTTCAAAGCTTTAAAAGATTTTATTCACTCAGAGCCTACTGTATTCCCATATTCCCTTTGCACCTACAAAAAAATTAGCAATAAGTTAATTTCTGCAAATGCTTATCTCAACTAACATGAAGATAGAGGAATAAGAGTTGTAAGAACATTTAGCACAAGAATTTTCTTATACCTCACTAACTAGAGAAGGAAAACCAAGAAAGGATGTTCCAATTCTCCTCACATGGTTCAGCCGTTGGGTAAAACAGTTCTATTCTCTGATCACCGTAAAGAATCGGACTAAATGTAAACATTACTGTGTTTCCGATTATGTTAATTGGTTGGTCGCCAGTGCTCTGCTTTTGCTTAGTGCCGTACAAATGAAAATACTTGTTTTGAATGGGAAACATAAAACTTATTTAACAACCTAAGGAGGAAACTCATCTCATAATACTATATTATTTAGATAGTAAATTTAATCGGATTTACTGACACATCACTTATTAAAAATGGGACATGTTTTGTGAGCTTAGTTGCTCTCATTCTCAACTTAGTACTGACTGCTGGAACATGGTGTCCTGTTGGAGATTGCAATGCTGTCGTCCTCTGAAGTCCTCCAGGAGTTCTTGCTGAAGTTACTTTGGGACAACTTAAAGTTGAAGACTGACTTTATTTTTCTGAATAAATATAGTCTCCCAGGCTGTTAGTTGTTTCACTTTAAGAGATACTTTGAACAATGTAGGTTCAGGATCAATTCATGGTCTTCTGGACAAAACTGTACTGCTACTGCTGATTTTATCACGTTTATACTTTAGATTCCCAAGATGTTCTTTAGACCTTGCTTTCAATTTTCTTCTTGTTTTTCCAATATAAATGTTCTTGTCTTTTCAGCTGAATTGGTATATTTCTGATTTTTCTATTGTTGGCATGGTATCCTTCAGTTTAGAGTGCAGTAGATTTTGAATTGGATGGGGGTTTTTAGGTGCTAGAATAATGTTGTGATCTTCAAATATTTTCTGGAATTGGGTGTGGGTTTTGGATGGTATGTGAAATTTGTCTACCTGCAGTTTTCTTTTTCCATTGACAGTTTGGTGGTTTCTTGTATCTTCCGCTTTTTGCCTTGTGGATATTTTGTCTATTGTTTTTCTATTGAAACCATTCTTTCATCTATTCTGTGGATTGTCTCTTTTACTTTAATGTTAATTCTGTTGTGCTGAGAGGTAGGTTGTGGAATTGAGAAAGATTAGCTTGACATCATCCCCATTATAAAAGGAGGTCAGAGCAGTGGCGGCTCGCGGCTCATAAATGCATGACCTTCAATCTGATCAATCAGATTTTGAATTTGTTCAATATTCAGCATTGGTCTGGGTAGCCCAAGCTTCCTAAGTTCCAATCGAGATGCAAAACTCGTTACACCCACACTAAGTATGCTAGTTACACTGTTAATGGTTCACTATAATCGCTCCACCGTTAGATCCGCACTTGATGTAAACACAAGGCATCAACAACAAACTCACAATTCGCCGAAACCAAAGCACACCATAAAATATAGTACCTTAAATATCGGCGATTATCTGTGAGTTTTCAAGATGTACGATAACTCTGGTAAAGACTATTTAAATGTAACGTGATGTTTCTAAAATTCCTGAGTAAATATATTTCTGCTGCAACAAAAGACGAGGTATGGGTCCACGTGGTGTTTGTTTTGTGTTAGCCGTAGGTGATAACATCAGGTTATCGTGATACAAGGGGCGGATCTAAGGCTGGATGGAGTATAATTTATTTCACAGTCCCCATGAAGATTCAGATCACGACACCACTTGAAAATGCTGCTAAAACTGGGTTTGTTTAACCATTACTACTTTCAAGTTTCAGAGCAAATTATATTATGATGTAATATGTATTCAATGTGTCATGCTACCAAAATTATCAACATGAATGTAGTATTAATATACTTCCTTGTTATCGTTTTATCGCAAATGTGCAACACTGTACCTTAAATGGTACAGATAGAGCTAATTTAGTTCAGAACTAAATTTCATTTACAATCAATTTAAATTACAAAATTCAATTTAAGAGGAAGGAGTATGTATGTATACGAATGGCAGCACTGTTAGCAGTCAGACAGTTTTGAGAAAAATTATCGCAGGTGCTTTCCCCCTCCACCCAGCTGCTGCCCGGATTGTCGTGCCTCTCCACATCCCTCCACCTATAATCAAGTCATCTCCACACCTCCCCTCACCGCTGGTAGTATCTACAAGATGCGAACATTCCCGGAGGGATGACCTACAGTCCGAAACTGTATCTGTAATGAAAACTTCGGCGATCTTCCACGTATTAGCGGTATAAAAACATTTTCCACAAAACAAAATGGGTAAATAGAATCAGGAAATTTACGAATGTATTTTGGCATGTCTGATATCAAGGATATTTGAAGTAATGTTTTTTTTAAGTAATGCTTCAGAAGCAATGCTACTTTTTCTTTATTTTTATTAATTAGGAGGGCGTCGTCTTAGAGTCCTCCATTGCTAGCTGCCACTGGGTCAGAGAAGGACAGGTCAGTCAGTCAGTTCAGTTTTAGAGTTAAAGCTATGGTCATAAGACAGTCTTGTGTGTCAGTGAATGTGAGCCAGCTGTGCGTGTGTGTGTGTGTGTGTCGTGTGTACATTGTAAGAAGATTGACAAGCATCAAGTACATCATAGTGTATGAGACACAGTGAAAGTGAAGAAAGAGACCAAAAAGACTGAGTTATGATGGCCGAAAGAATGTAAACTGTTGATAACAAGAAGGAAATGGTGTATTTATGGTAACATTTTAGAAGATAGAAAAGTTGTTGTTGTTTTCTAGTGCCTTGCATCTGGCAATGAAGCCATTAGCATTCGTGCTTTCCAATACTTTTGAACTGTAGTTTCTTCTGATCTTAATGCTTCACAGGTCTTCAAGTGTTCTTCATTCAGAAGATAGAAAAGTAACAGGACTGGATTTGGTTGTTTTGTCACAATATATTATTCATCCAGGTAATAAGTGTATCAAAAGCAAGTAGAAGCTGTTACATGAGCCTTTCCTTGCAACTTCTGTTTCCACTCCATCTTCATCCATGTGAAAATGGTGGCAGTTTACAAATGTGTTTCCAACATGAGTGCAGATTTAAAGTTTCTGGAGTGAAGAAGGGAACCTAGCAGGTTGTTTGTAACAGGTTTAACAAGTTAATGGAAACCCATTCAGGATTGTTAGTGAATGATATAGTGAAGCAAACCTCTGAATACACAGGCGTCACAGTGAACAATCAATAGTAAATGTCAATAAGGAGTATAAAGAAACTGTAACTTTAAGAACACTAGAGAAAAGAACTGGTCCTAGGAAACCGTGCTAAATGTGCAATCTGAGCTAAAGTGCATAAGTTTTTCTCTCAACAATGAACCTCCGACAGTAAATAAAGTTTTAACTGTGGCAAATAATGACCCAGGTTTAGAGCTGTACTTTTCATAAGCTATTAATTAATATGAGCTTTCAGCATGTAAAGAGAAACAGGATTGACATGATAAGTTAGAGATGTGCTGTAGAGCCAAAAATATTTAAGGAATATGAAAGGGTATACGATGGAGAGTCGAAAGACCTATTACCTGTATAGAACATGGGTAAATGAGGGTCATACTAACTCCAAAGTATCGTTTCATATAGAAACGGTTTCTAAGAAGCAAGCCTTTCCTTCCAGCAGATCTTTGAACCTAAGAAATACTCCAGGAAGGGTTAATAGACTTATTGATCTTCATGTTGGCAGAAGCAGTGCATTTTTACAAGACTATGTGTTAGTATTTGAGTCCAAGAAAACGGCTGATTACCATGAAGAAATGGGCAGCAAGGTTTTTTAGGAGTTGTTTGCTAATTTACTACCAAGGCTCAAACCTGGCAGTTTTATGGTAATGGACAGTAGTGTGCAGTGATCACGGCGTGCCAGCCCAGCATAGAGATCGCTGATTGGGTATTATTACGTAAAGTGTCATTTTGCAAGCTTGACATCAAAGCAGAACTCCTGAAATTAGACCAAAACATTGCTGATATCAATGACAAATAACTCAATGAACTTGCCAGTAAAGCTAGGCACATTGTTGAAAGGTTACTGTCCTGTCACTCGAACCTAAACCTTTTTGAAGCTGTTTGGGGCCACATTAAAGGTTTATAGCCAGGAACAACAAAACATTCAAACTACAAGAGGTGCTTAACGCCTTAGGTGTGGCAGGTAAACATTCGCCAAATCATCAGAGAAGAATGAAGTGGCAGCTGAATGGTTTAATTATCAATATCGATGGCAGTTCTGATGAACCCTGTGCTGATTTGTACATGGAAAAACAATGCATTCAGAAAATGTCCATAATCACATACAAAAATAAGTAAAGCCAGTATATAAGTAAACACCATTTTGTGTTAGTTTTTCACATTTATCACTCACTTTTAAAAAAGGTTTTTAACATTTACTTCCTAGCTGCCCCCCCTGCTCTCTCTCTCCCCACATGAAGTAACAAACTTTGCAAGTTCAACATATTTTGTTGCTCGCTTATGTGACTCATAACTATAGATAAACCCCCATAATTTCATTGCTCTCAAAGCTTCAGGAAGTCTGCACTGCTTTTACTGATTCATTATCTTCCCCCTCTTCCTTGTTCCCCTCATTCTCTTCATAAACATTCTGCTTCTCTTCTTTCAAACTCCATCTACTCCATAACTGAACAGGCACAAACATTGCAATTGAAATTCCTCACTCCAGGTGGTACAGATTGCTCTAAAAGCATCAGCAACTACCTGTAAATTATGATCACTGATTTCTAGTTGTTCGCTCTGTCCTATACAAAGGTTCCTTTGCTCCCCAACAGGCATCTAACCCTGGGCACAGGCTTATAAGTCCTACATAAGGGGAAGCTAAACAGGTAAAGAAGAAGATTGAGCTTAAAAATAACATTTGGGGCTGGACTTTTTAATGAATAATGCAGGAAAGTGACATTTCAAGGAATAGTGTATGCAGGTTTTATTACGTAAGTAATGTAAACTGGAGGACTGCATAAATTAAAATATGAGTATAGGTAAACAACAGTTTCAGGAACAATAGATCGATTGACTATACATACATCTGCCACTTGAGAAAAGAGTGGAAGTCATGGTGCCACACCTAATAATGATTAAAAAAATTAGTGAAGTGTAAAAAATCCATCTGAATTCCTTAAGACCACATTGTGTTATTTAAATTCTTTTCTAAGAAAACGTAGGTATATCAATAAAATGTAATGGGACCAAATAATAGCTTTTTATTACAAGATGTAACAGATTTTGGATTTGGATTTGGTTTAAGGGCGCTCAACTTCTAGGTCATCAGCGCCCTTAACAGACAAGATGTAACAGATACCTGCAGTATAAGCTTGCCATTTGTCACTTCCAATTTTTTGTGTAGGGGATAGTTGTACTGTCTCTCACACAGAGAGACCTGAAGACAGGGGGAGAGGGGTGAATGCTTAGAGGTGAGGAGGCACTCAAGAGAGATTCGGGAAGGATTTGGCAACCATCTAGGGTGAATAAATAATACTAACTCTGAGTCGGTGGACTAGTAATTTTATTAGAGCTGAATGGTCAGGTAGCCAAAGACCCGGGCCACAGCCTTAGAACACATCGGCTTACCTTGGTCAACAGGCAGTGTGGCGGCGGTGCAGACCAGTGGACGGGCGTTGTGATTAGACATGTCCTGAGACGACCAGAACAGATGCAACAGAGCATGAACAGATCAGATGTCACCAACAAGGGGGTGTGAATCACCCACGTTAATAAAGTGCCTACCTGCTGTGTGAGCATTCTGATGTTATGAATACTTGACCTGAATTAGCTTTTGTCATTTTACAATTAGTGTTGTAACCCTACTGTGGTGTTGCAACTGGTATGGTCATTACACTAGTTTACATGACACAGTGCTAATAAAATTGAATCTTCTTGGATGATAGGCAAACCAAAGAATAAAACAGGGGAATGTTGAACCAAGGGTGCCATCTAATCGCAGCCCTGTTCTACTGGATCTTAAAGGAAAAAAACTGTAAAAAAGGTGGCTTTTTAGAAACAGGTTGATGTGTACATGTAACTTACAAACTATATGATGGTTAAATACCAAGTATTTAAATTAAGCATATGCCAAGAATGTAACAGGAAGATAAAGGAAATCCCCTACTTCTCTAGTAACTACCCTTAACATGGAACTTGTTCTTAAAGTGCCCTATATTTAAGATGTTTACATGACAAAGAAAATGTATATTGTAAACAAGAGCAGCAGTTACTGCTAATCACACTTTGTCTCCTAAGTGGGTAGCGTAGCCCTAATGTTACAAGTGCAGAAACTCAAACAACAAAACTTACCTGTCAAATTGAATCATGACTGAACCGGCACTACCAGATTGCACTCATTACGGTTCACTGTCGTTGTCCACTGAACACTTTGCAAACTTTTAACTCCTGTGCGCACTCAGCAGCCCCTTATAATAGGCCTCATATTCAGTTAGGAAGGTTCTGGAAAAAAAGCTTTCAAAAGGCAAATATTCACAATTGGAGGCTCTAGAACCCAGAAATGGCACACACTAGCAATTTTCATTCAGTCTATTGTCTCATTACGGGGACCAATGATTAATGTAGGTAAACACTCCGGTCCATACCCTGGTGTCTATAATTACCTGCAGCTGCAGTGACAATACTTTTAATTTCCAGGGAATAATCTGTGAGGTGTTCTTCATTCTGAAGAAATTTTGTATAACCTGTAAACCTTAGGGTAGACAAAACTTACCCCACAAAAAAATGAAGATTTCATAACACACTTTGTCAGATTAATGCTATGGCACCATTCTTGTGATGTCACACAGAGAATTTGTAATTTGAGGGCTACATAGCAGCCAGCATCTTAAAAAAATTGACTATCACTGGAGTCTCCTTATACCTCTTGTATCTGTAACAAAATAGGTAATGAAACAATGTCTGCAAACGTGTTTCTTGATTAACATGAAGTAGAGAAGAATAAACTTTCTTAAGAATACTTGGTAGCCGAATGGGTAGAGAATGTCAAATTAATGTAACATTCCACCTTTTTATAGGTTAAATCAGGAGCAGGCAGAATAGTGACTACTCTGAATCCACTGTGTACGTAACTCGGTAACATTCTTGCTGATTGGAGGAGTGGTGTTTCTTCGCTTCTTAAATTCTTGACATTGGTGGATCGATACAGTTAACAATCAGCGTGTTTGTTTCAAACAGCGAAGAGGTGGTCAGGCTGTTACTATGGGAAATCAGAATTACACACATTGTCATCATCCAAACATATGAGAAGACGTTCCAACTCTGGTGTAATATCTGTAACAGCTATATGCAGTTGCACCGAGAGGTGGTCATCTGAAACGCAAGATCTCAGTCTTGATTTTTCTATCTTCATCAGGGGAAAAAAAATTGTTCACACACACACACAAACACACACACAAACACACACACAAACACACACAAACACACACACAAACACACACACAAACATACACACACAAACATACACACACACAAACATACACACACACAAACAAACACACACACACAAACATACACACACAAACACAAACACACAAACACACACACAAACACACACACAAACACACACAAACACACACAAACACACACACAAACACACACACAAACACACACACACAAACACACACACACACAAACACACACACAAACACACACACACACAAACACACACACAAACACACACACAAACACACACACACACAAACACAAACACACACACAAACACAAACACACACACACACACACAAACACACACACACACAAACACACACACAAACACACACACACAAACACACACACACACAAACACACACACACAAACACACACACAAACACACACACACACAAACACACACACACAACACACACAAACACACACAAACACACACACAAACACACACACAGACACAAACACACACACAGACACACACAAACACACACACACACAAACACACACACAAACACACACACACAAGCACACACGCACGCACCTACGCGCACACGCACACACACACACACGCACACACACACACACACGCGCACACACACACGCACACACACACAAACATACACACACAAACATACACACACAAACATACACACACAAACATACACACACACAAACATACACACACACAAACACACACACAAACACACAAACACACACACAAACACACAAACACACACACAAACACACACACAAACACACACACAAACACACACACACACACAAACACACACAAACACACACACACAAACACACACACACAAACACACACACACAAACACACACAAACACACACACAAACACACACACACACACACACACAAACACACACACACACACAAACACACACACACAAACACACACACACACAAACACACACACAAACACACACACACACAAACACACACACACAAACACACACACACAACACACACAAACACACACAAACACACACACAAACACACAACACACACAAACACACACACACAAACACACACACAAACACACACAGACACAAACACACACACACACACAGACACAAACACACACACACACAGACACACACAAACACACACACACACAAACACACACACAAACACACACAAACACACACACACAAGCACACACGCACGCACCTACGCGCACACACACACAGACACACGCACAGGCACGCGCACACACACACACATGCGCGCGCGGAGCAAAATATTGCTGTAACAGAAGCAGCAAATTCTTTCAAAGTAACATATATTACCTTACAATGCTCTTTGAATACATCTGTACCAACTAAATTTCTGCACTTATTTTGGGTCACTAGACCTATTTGTAGATCTATGAGTTCACATTGCAAATTAACTCTTGTTTACATCTGCAGTAAAAGGCTGAAGAAATATTGAAATGTCATTCTCAAGATTCCTGAAATCATGAAATCTGTGTGAAGTAAACTCAGTTTTTAAGTCTTCAAGAATGGGAATATAACTAATTAGGTTCTCCTTTGGCACAGTACCAAGTGATTTTATACATTTGAAGTAAATATTTCATAATTTGATTTCTTGGTTAAGAAAGTTGTCACATGGCATGGTATATTATGTTTAGATTGTATGCCTTCTAGAACTCTGGCACGCTCTAAATCTTGAATCTACAAATAAATAATAAAACAAAATATATACAACACATATAAACATTTAGAAAGCATTTACTATAATCGCTCCACCGTTAGATCCACACTTGATGTAAACACAAGCCATCAACAACGAACTCGCAATACGCCGAAACCATAGCACACCATAAAATATAGTACCTTAAATATCGGCGATTATCTGTGGGTTTTCAAGATTTACGATAACCCTGGTAAAGACTACTTAAATGTAACGTGATATTTCTAAAATTTCTGAGTAAATATTGTTCTGTTGCAACATAAATATGAGGTATAAGTCCACGTGGTGTTTGTTTTGTGTTAGTCGCAGGTGATAACATCAGGTTATCGTGGAGGGATACAAGGTGCAGATCTAAGGCTGGATGGAGTATAGTTATCTTGAATCATAACAAAGAAATAATAATAAAACAAAATGTATACAACACGTATAAACATGTAGATCAGAAAGCATTTAGTAGTTGTGATATCAGCAATAAAGCCGTTCAATGTTGGCTCAAAGAAAACAGTGTAATATCTTGCTACAAATGAGGTAAACAGTGCTGACACAGTCATAATTCCTCCACTGATACTGCAGCAAATCAGTTGAACAATTGTTTGTCTCTCTAGGTCTCCATTGGCCAGCATTCCTGCACTGGTACTGGACCAAACAAGAAGTTGGCAAAAAGAGCAGCAGCTGAAGGTTTGTTGCAACTATTAGGCTACTCTCGACCATCAGCACAACCAGCAAAACCCTCAATTAAAACTGGAGATGCTAACACTGAAATGGATAAGAGTAGGAAGGTAGGAACCGTTCCTAACACTAAATGTGATAAATTATTGTATTCTGTGCAAAATGCATTTGTGAATTCTGTAATTGTCCAGGATCTTAACAATGGGAAGGATGCATCAAGTTTCTACCACATAAAATAAACATTCATAATTACAATAACAGTCTCAGTCTGGTTTAGGTATAGCTGGTTATTGAATGCTGTTGCAGGTAACGTTCCTAGAAGAGGACAAAGTTGTGGAATTGCCAACAGGTGGAAGCACTGGACGGCAGCTTGTCCCTGGACTTCTACTTATGGCAGATAACACAGCTTCCAACTATGGACACACTCCAACCAAAGGTTCAGGTGAGTCAACATTTATTCATGCTATTGGAGTGACTGATTGAGTGATATTTCACCTTTTGGTGTACTTAGTGTACAATTGTCTGTTGATTGCAGATGTTTCCCCTAATCACCAGCCATACTGATCTGAAATTCTGAAGGCTCCCATTGTTGATAGGTCAGGAAACAATTGTGCCAAATACCTTGCAGATTTTCAACTTTTTAGAATATATACAACATCTTATATATTTAAACGAGCAATTCTTGTGTATATATATATATAATCATTCCGCGGAACTTGGAAACGGCTCTAACGATTTTGATCAAATTTTGTATTCAGATAGAGTTTTGCTTTTTAAGTTCATCTATATAGGCGTAATTCCCGAAAAAACTCGATTTTACATAAAAAAATAACATTTTTTTATTCTCATTTCTACAGTGCAATTCTTGTATATATATTCCCGGTATTTCAGAAACGGCTCTAAAGATTTGGTTAAATTTTTGTATACATGCACATTATATTCACAGTGTTCTCTCTACTCACTTTTAGGTAACATATTCACATCTCTTTCTCTACTCAGTCTTCTATAAACAATTTTCCACAAAAAATGTGATGTTGCACCAAAAAACATTTTTATCCCCACTTTTAAAATGTCATATCATGTTCTGTATGTTTGAAACAGAAGTGCTATTACATTCACACTGTTTTCTCCTCTCACTTTTAGGTAACACATTCACATCTCTTTCACTACTCACTCTTCTGTAAACAATTTTCCATAAAAAGCGTGATTTTGCACCGAAAAACACTTATCCCCACTTTTAAAATAAGTCAAACCATGTTCTGTATGTTTGAAACAGAAGTGCTATTACATTCACACTGTTTTCTCCTCTCACTATTAGGTGATACATTCACACCTCTTTCTCTACTCACTCTTCTACAAATAAGTCATGCAATTTTCTGTATGTTTGAAATAGAGATGCTGGATATTACATTCACAGTGGTGAATACTTTTGTACTTTTTGGTATCACATTTACATCTCGTTCTCTACTCACCCTTCTATAAATAATTTTCCATAAAAAAACGTGATTTTGCACCAAAAAACACTTTTATCCCCACTTTTAAAATTAGTCATACCATGTTCTGTATGTTTTAAATAGAAATGCTATTACATTCACACTGTTTTCTCCTCTCACTATTAGGTAACACGTTCACATCTCTTTCTCTACTCACTCTTCTACAAAGAAGTCATGCAATTTTCTGTATGTTTGAAATAGAAATGCTACATATTACAATCACACTGTTTTCTCCTCTCACTATTAGGTAACACATTCACATCTCTTTCTCTACTCACTCTTCTACAAAGAAGTCATGCAATTTTTTGTATGTTTGAAATAGAAATGCTACATATTATATTCATACTGTTTTCTCTACTTGCTTTTGGGTAACACACTCATAACTGTTTCTCTACTTTTCTAGAAATAAGTCATACAATTTTGTGCATGTTTGATACAGCAATGCTGCATGTTTCATTCACAGTGTTTACTCTAATCACTTTTAGGTAACACCTTCACATGTCTTTATCCACTCACTCTTCTAGAAGCAATTCATATCATCTATACAACTTGAATGTTTGTATATATGTGACTGTTAATCTCGAAAACCGCTTAACCGATCACTGCGAAATTCGGCACGTATATGTATTTTTTTCATCGAGTTTTTATGGTAACAATTTTACTACACAATATATTACTTTCAAATGGTTTTCTACTCGGTTTTCTTTTACATAGCACATTCATGTATCCTCTGTTTGCCCTTCAACATACAATTCATATAATATTCTAGGATTGAAATATAAATGCAGCATATTACATTCACACGATTTCCTCTACTAATTCTTCCTTTACGAGACACAATCAGTCTTCTTTCGCTATTCGTCCGTCAACATATAATTCATACAATTTGCTATATGTTTGAAACAAATACAACGTATTACATTCATACTACTTTCTCTACTCACTTTTGTTTTACGTAACAATTCACATGTTATTCCCTATGGTTTATCAACTTCATACGTACCAACGCCTATACATATCTTATGTTGAAGAGTGAGTAAATTCCAAAACAGTTTGACCGATCGCCATGAAAAGTGATATATCTAATTTTTTTCGTGGCGAAGGTTTTTATGCAATCCATTTTCCCACGCAATGTATTACATTCACATGGTTTTCTCTACTCCCTTTTCTTTTACCTAACATACTACTCCCTCTTCTGCAAACTATCCATACATTTTTCCATACACTTGAAATATAAGTGCAACATATAACATTCACATGGTTTTTCTACTCACTTTTCTTTAGTAAAACAATCACATTTCTTTCACTACTCCCGCTTCGACGAACAATTCATACAATTTTCTATATGTTTGAAACATACATATGTAGTACATTCGCATGGGTTCATCAACCAGCTTTTCTTCCTGTAGTATTTGTTATTCTTCAACATTGCTTTTGCTTAGTGTCGCCCCAGTGTTTTAATAAAAAATAAAGAAATAGTTAAAAAAAGTAATCACAATTGGTGTCAGGAGTGCGGCGAAAAGCACGATATGGAACAGTTGATGAAACAAATGTTAGCCAAGATGGACATAATGAGAAATGAAATGAATTCTGGAATGTGGCAGAGCAAACAAATATGAAAACCGAATTGGAAAAATGTAAACTACGGAATAGAAAATATGAGAACAAAAATGGAAGCCAAATTGAAAATGTAAACTCCGAAACGGAAAAGATGAAGACGGGAGTTCCAATATGAAGACAGGTCTATTGGAGAATACTAACGAGCGACTGGCCGGGGTTAAGGAAGCCATGGAAGAACTCGACGGAAGTATGAAGGACCTTGGCCAACGTGTTAACGTCCTGGAGTCAATCACAGCAGCAAAGAACTGAACTCAATAATGGAACAAATGCTCGACGAAAACCTCAAACTGGGTGGATATCTATGGGGGAGTCCTGCTTTCAGCAGTACACGTTTTACAGCTGAAATGATGGTGTTTATTAAATATTTTTATGTATTTCTATATCTCTTGTATGTTGGACATTATTCTTATCAATTGCGACAAGTAGTTTTATTTAGTTAATGTTTTGCCTTTCAGGTTTATCTAAGTTTATCTTCTCCCACAAAAAACAAGATTTCACAAAAACAGAGGTGAAAAATGCAGAGCGGAGCTCAGTCGCCCAGGTACTTTATGTGAATACAAAACAATACAACAAAAAACTGAAGCTGTTAACAGTGAAGCAATATAAGTCAACAACTATAATAAATAGGCGCTAAACTTCACTTACCATTAAAATACTTGGAAGATTGGCATACAGTGATGTATAAACAATTCCTAGATACTACACTGACTTTTACTATCTAGAAATTTACTTACCATCCTTGGGCTAATAAAAAAATGTCCATATGATCTTACACCTCAACAGCTGTTATTCAACACAAAAAGTTGATCAGACTCCCATTCAATACATGGAACAAGACAAATTTTACACGTACACCAAAGACTCAGGAGAGCTTTCTTTCCAAAATTCAAGGCATCAAGAAAAATGTATACCTTCCTAATTCAAAGTAAAACTTCATATCTAAATGTTCTAAAATTATTGGCATTAGAGACAATCCATATTAGATTTCCGGAACATGAATGGCTCCATATTTATACTGATGGATCTCTGGTATAGACACGGAGCAGGGGGTGGAGTCAACGTGTCACCTCTTTTCCTATTACAAATCTTTAAGTTATGGAACTACAAACTTCAATGGAGAAATTGAAGCAATTTGAATGGCCTTACAAAATCTTCGGTATAGAATTTTACATTTCATCAAGCAGTTATTCTCTCAGATTCCAGGGCAGAAATTATAGCAATTACTTCCAAGTTGTCACCAAAAAACCAAACAATTATGTTGTTGTTTTCTAGTGCCTTGCATCTGGCAATGAAGCCATTAGCATTCGTGCTTTCCAATACTTTTGAACTGTAGTTTCTTCTGATCTTAATGCTTCACAGGTCTTCAAGTGGTCTTCATTCATTTCT
Organism: Tenodera sinensis; assembly: GCA_030765045.1. NCBI lineage: Eukaryota > Metazoa > Arthropoda > Insecta > Mantodea > Mantidae > Tenodera > Tenodera sinensis. The sequence continues at coordinate 59,485,766 of CM060968.1, forward strand.
GCTGGATCGTTACACAGGACACATATTGGTGAGGCTGAGATACCTATTCTGTAGAGATGACTTGCCAAGCAGTCATGATTTGTCAATAGTCGGAAGGCTGCAACCGCTGTTTTCCTTGGTCTCTGGGGGATTATATCTGGATTGGAAAGTAGTGTAATCCATTTTTTATCTTTGGCATTTGTTTCTATTTCTTGTAGATATGAATGACAAAAATTTTTTATGATCAAGCGTTTTATTGAGGAATATGAGAAATTGAATTTAGAATTTTGTTTTATTGTTGTGCCTTTCTTTGCAAGTGAGTCTGCAGCTTCGTTCCCCATGACTCCACAGTGTGCTGGAATCCATTGGAGATGAACAGTCTTATTAACTTTTTGGAGTTGTGTTAACATTTTGTAGCATTCTCTAATTTTTGTTGACTTCTTTGTAGTATTTGAACATATTCCCTGAATTGCAGCTTTAGAATCTGAAAGAATTACTGCCTTGTTAAATTTATTTTAAGGGAAGATTTAATAATTGTCGGAGAGCAATGTATATAGCCTCTATTTCTCCATCATAATTTGTTGTGTCTCTGCCAACAGAATGATAAAAGGAAAAATGTGAACACGTAACTCCAGCTCCAGTAAGGTTTTCCTTGGAGGATCCATCAGTATATATGTGCAGCCATTCTTCTGTGGGATACCTAGTATTGATTGTTTCCAGAGCTAGAAGTTTTTGTATTTCTTTTGGTGTGTCTGATTTACTTATTTCCTCTATTAATTCCAAATTGAAGGTAGGTTGCAATAATTCCAATGGATTTTCTCTTATAAGTAGATTTTCTCTGTTGTTAGGAATGTTCAATTTGGATTTAATCTGTGTTACCTTTTCTAGGAAACTACTATGAGTTTTAAGGATTGAAGGGGGGAGGTTCTCTTCTGTCCATTTAGAGTTTGGCAGTCGTAACATTTTCTCGTGTTGGAGCAATGCTTGTTCTTCTATTTTTGTTGTTATTGATGGGGTCCGTGTTAAGGCAAGCATGGCATCAATAGGTGTGGATTTAACTGCTCCAGTGATTAGGCAAAGAGCCTGATTTTGTATTTGTTCAAGTTTATTGATGTTAGCATTTGCTGCTGTTATTAAAGCTTCAGAACAGTACAAAAGGTTAGGTTTAACATACATTTTGTATGTTGTGTTAAGGACTCTCCTTGAGCAGCCCCATTTAGCACCAGCTAACCTTTTCAGGATTTGCAATTTGTTTTCAACCTTTTCTGAGATGTTTGTTATATGTTTTTTCCAACTTAGCTTTCTGTCGAAAGTGATGCCTAAGTATTTGGCATCATCAACTGCTTTGACCAAACAATTATAGAATGTTAGAAAATCCTTACCCATCTAACAGCACTTGAAAAACACCTAGTCTTCCAATGGATACCAGCTCACTGTGGACTGAGTGGTAATGACAGTTGATTTTCTTACAAAAAAGGGTACCAGCGGTGTACAGAAATCTAGTTTATCATTTTATGCAGCTAAAGGATTAGTCAACTCTGAATTCAAAAAAATTATTGCAAAATATTACTATGAAAAATCAAAAAATACAAGATGGGATCCACCAAATATTCAGACAGTAATTCCTGAGTATCCTCGAAAAACAGCAGTTATGACCTTGAGGTTGATTACAGGTTATGATTGTCTGGCAAAACATTTAAACAGAATTGGGATATATTATTCATCACTCTGTCCTCCATGTGATCTGCAAGAGGAAATGGACCAAGACCACCTTCAAATATGCTTGGTCACTACTAGCGCCCCATCCGTCTGAAAAATATTGGAGAGCAAGAGAACTAATGACTTCATTGTCAGAAATCCAGCATTAGCCAACAACAACATATTTAATAATAGTTGAGTCAAGGATGCTCTTCAGGGTGGCAATTTGGGGATTGGAGGAAGGGAGGATCAATGTAGATATGTGATTGAAAGAAACTTTTGTAAGTCAATGTTGGGCTTGCCAAGAGCCTTACCAAATGGTGTGGCACTAGTGGAACAAGGAACAATTGGAATTAGAGGAAAAATTATATAAAGAGTGCTAAAATAGCTTTAGATCAGTGTTTGTTAGTACAAGAATGGCGTAGTCAGAAAGACACTTGGTTGAGCAGGATAAAGGAAGTTATGAAGTCAGATTTTGGTGACATATGAAGAGAGGAAATCCTTACAAAATGGTTTCTGGAAAGTAATCAGGTTAGTGCTGTAAGATATTGAAAAACAAATACTTGCAGGCTTTAATTTGAATAACTCATTGGGAATATATAGGGAAATGAAGTGCACTGAAGAAGGGAAAATTTTGTATGTGACAAAGCAGTGAAAGAAAGCTTTGTATGGACTAGAATTGGCATGATTATATTAAAAGGCTTAAAATTAGGAAGCGATTTTGAGAAACGCCTTCTACATAATAATGAAAGATCTGTGGCATCATTTTGGAATGTGAGGAAACAAAGATTCTCAGAAAGAAATTGGTATAAAGGAGTGGTAAGATAAACCAAACAAAATTTGAGGGATAAGCTTTTGATTGTAAAATAGAGAAATGGTCCTAAAGTGTTAAGAGTGAAGTGTCTGAGAAAAATTAAGTGTGAAAAGAAGAGGAAATAAGTGATAGGTAGCACCAAAAACACTCTGGAGCCATGGTGTCCAAGTATTTTGGGTACCAGAGGTTATAGCAACTCAGTGTAGTAATAAGATAGCGAAAGGTACACAAAGCAAATAAGTGCACTATTTGGGAGCATATCTCTATCATCAATCGGGGTATCGTAAGATTTGAGGCATAACTACTGACCAATGTATTGCTGACGACAGTTGCAAGATAGGGATAGGTGTGATTCTGTAATGAGTACAAGGAAAGGAGGAGGAAGGGTAGATACACCTGACCTCGTAGAAAGGCTATGTTTTAATTTTCTTTAGATTTATCTCCAAATTCTTAATGCCTAGTATGGAACATGTTGCTTAAAATAAGCAGCATTTGTTGAGTAAACAATTATGGTCTATATGAAAAGCTTTAAATTTGCCTGTAGTGACAAAAGCATGTAAAGCTTTACAGTAGACGTAATGGATTATTAAATTGAAAAAGATAAAAACCTTTAATCCTTCTACAAATTCTCCACATATTTATACTAGAATTAAGATTTGTATTGAAATAGCTTTAAACATATTTGTCTATTAAATTATATTATGATACAGTCTGCTTTTGAATGAAAGGTTATCTTCAAATACCTATGCAATAAACTGCCCATCTTGGGTAGTATTAAAAATTAATTACATTTCTATGAATTTGCACAGTTTTTGAAATTTGTCGAAGTGTGTTACCAGCTTGCCATACACCAAAAATCTGGCCACATGTAGCTTCTGATGTATACGATATGCTGTGAATTAAGCAACAGTTGAGTAATGATATACTGAGCCATCAGAAATAATCAATACTGCTGTCATTGGAGTGGGATAAAGAGAGGGAAAGAAGGCCTTGTTATATAATCCTTTGCATTTATTTACATTCACTCCGTGTCCCTACAACAAAAGCTTCTAATAAAACTTATTTCTGCAAAGGTTTTTCATCTCTTAAAATGAAATGTATACAAAAATAAGCTTTTGTAAGAATAGTTTGTAGAAGTTGTGTTAAAATACAATCATAGTAGAGAGAAAATCATGTGAATGTAACATATCAGATTTTTATACCAATTGGCTTTGAAGCTAATCAACACTCAGTGTCCTTATGCATTCATTGTGTTATGATTTGTGTAGGTGTCAATCTCCAGACAACTGCAGCAATTGCCAAGGAATTGCTGAAGGGAGGGAGTTCGCCTACAGCTGAAGCACTCGTCAAGTCAGCTTCTGTTGTAGGAGGCCACAAGAATGCAGCAAAAGCAACACTGCAGCAACAAGTTTCATCACAAAACCAAGGCAGTCAGGTTATTAGACCTAAGGATCAGCTTCTGTATCTGGCACAACTTCTGGGATTCCAAGTTCAATTCTCAGATTTCCCTAAGGTCAGTATTAATATAAAGTGATGTGTAATAGTTTGGGTTCATCTTACTTTTTTTTGTGTCACCCTCTGTGGTTTACGGGTGACATGCCAGCCTCTAGTTCCCGAGTATGCAAATGCAGCGGAGGATGATAGATTTTTTTTCAGGCGAAAAACTGTAGCGTGGCTTTCTCCTTAAGGTAAGTAAAGGCACTGCTCCTGTATTGTAGATTTAAGACATGTAAAAGAACCTCAAGCCTAGGGTTACTAAGTTATTTTATGGAAATATAGGACCCAGTAGTAAAAAAATATATACTCTGTTCATCAAGAGATTAGAGGAGACGTAAACAAAGCCACGTGCGTTTTGACCACAGCGCTCCCTCTTGACGCTTTCGCCGTATAAATAGTTCCTTGAAGAAATACTGTTACTAAGGTCTGAAATGTCACTTAATGTTTGCTAAAGCACAAACTAAATGTACTAAGCATAGTTAAAGTTTAAGAATAAGTGAATCTGTAACCAGCCTAATTCATTCTGCGCGCGCACTATTCAGTATGAAAGTAACTTGGCGGGACAACTGAGTTGTGAAACATAAGTGCGGCACACCGTTGCGAAGTGGTGAAAAGACAACAATATTGAACATGTTTAACAAGTTCTGCGAGAAATATCCCGAACTTGCTATCGAAGACATGATGAAATTAACATCCGAGTTTACCGGTGTGTCAGTTGCAAGTATTGACAGCACATGCAAAGAAAAATCGTCAGTTGGTGAAGATCCCGGCCAAAAGTTTTCCACGTACCAGATAAATGGTGGATGTAGTTTGCGACGAGTTTGTGAGATCTGCAATCCGTCGAAAAATTCACCAGGTCTTTGTTAACAATGAACCCCCACCTTAAACAAAAAGCTGTTGGCAGTTAACTCTGATCCCGATCTTTCAGATTTAAAATGAACTTCCCACCACAAGCTGCTTCTTGAGATTGGTTTCGAGATTGTGAGCAGGAAATGAAAAAGTGTTATTGTGGACAGAGATGACGTAAGTAGTAGTTAATTTCCAGGTGCTACATGTTATTTGGATCAAGTAAATGTATCCTTTTAATAGTGTAAAATGCATATTATACCTACGCGTAGCGGTAGGTAACTGTGTTGCGTCATTGTGAATGCACGTGGCCGCAGAGTGATACAATTCGGTGCTTTGTTTATGTCTCCTCTAATCTCTAGATGAACAGAGTATAGGACTGTTATTTATTTATGCCAACAAACTTACTTTGGTGTTTTTAAACACACAAGCTGTGTGTGGGCAAAGTTTGAGAGGTAGAACTGGAACTTAAAAATTCAATGCCACAACTGGGATTTGAACCACAGACCTTCCGCTTACCGGGCGGATGCTCTAACCACTGAGCTATTGTGACAAACTGCCAGAATGGCATTAAATTCTCAAACCAGTTCGTATTTCTCCTGGTAAACCACAAAGGCAGTCTCACATCAGAGACAAATTACCCCAATGGTGACTTACTATTGTAAGTACTTTATATCCCAGGATTAAATAACCTTCAGATGTGTGGGCAAAGTGGAAGGTCTGTGGTTCAAATCCCAGTTGTGGCATTGAATTTTTAAGTTCCAGTTCTACCTCTCAAATTTGCCCACACACGGCTTGTGTGTTTAAAAACACCTACAGTAAGTTTGTTGGCATAAATAAATAATAATTACCATCTGACTTGCATTTGTTCGTTTTGTAAGAAAAATTTTGTTTGGGTAGATATTAACTTTTGAAATGTCCAAAAATTGTGCATGCCTCACCCATCGATCAATCATATCTCTGATTGTAATCAAACAAATTACTTGATCTTTGGCTCAAATTAAAGATAAGTTGCAGATTTATTAGAAAATCGTATTTATTATTATTATTATTATTATTATTATTATTATTATTATTATTATTATTATTATTATTATTATAATTATTATAATTATTATTATTATTATTATTATTATTATTATTATTATTATTATTATTATTATTATTATTATTATTATTATTATTATTATTATTATTATTATTATTATTATTATTATTATTATTATTATTATTATTATTATTATTATTATGATCATCATCATTATTAGGGCTCGGAAGTTCATGCCCTAAAAACACTGAAATATGCATGCAAATATGCTCTTAGAAACTTAGAAAATATGCCAAGAAATATGCACTATTTCATTAGAACAGTTCATGTCCCTTTGCAGTAGATGAGTTAGTGTAAATAATAATAACCTTATTCCTTAGAGGTCGAAGCAGAAGTGGTCCCGCTGCTCCTATTAACTGCTAAATTGCAGTTCACAACCAACACTACACAAATTTTCAACAGTAAAACGTCGTCTATTGTCTGGCAAAACACTTTTGTAATGTGAAAAACTTCTTTACACGTCACAAGATGTTATAGGGGCATATTTAAATGATGTTAACTGTTTCACAGAGAGAGTCAACTCTCTTGATGTGACAGATGGTTTTCTTTCGAGGATGTCTCGAATATCGCACATCTGTTTATAACCAGAATGTTTTGAAATTACACAATTCACGTTCTCTTTCACTTTTTGTCCTCCAGGAACCGAACTTAGATCACATATTGTTTTTTCAAGCACAGTAAGTGATTCATGCAAAGGAAATCCTACAGCTTCCAATGCCGTTGTGGCTGTTGGTAAGAAAGAAAAATGGACAGATATGAAACTAAGATCCTTCTTTAACCCAGTGCCTGACAGAATATTTTGCACAGTTTGTACTGATGAAGCATCTTTCGAGTCCAATGAATTAACAACCTCTTCGATTATTTCTATGTGCTCAGCATAATATAAAACTGCATTGACCCATGTTCCCCATCGAGTTAACACCATTGAAGGAGGAAGTCGGATATTAGGTGCAGTTGATCTAAACAACTTAACTCTTTTAGGAGATTTAACAAAAATTCTCTTTGTACTGGACACAAATCTATCTACCAATGGGAAAGAATCGCGTATTGTCTCAGAAATTCGATGAAGAGCGTGTGCCTAACAAGTTATATGAATTAAGTTAGGAAAAATACCTTTCAGAGTTTTTCCTGATTTTACCATATAAGGTAACAAATAAAAGCAACCAGTTGTATTCGATTCCACATGGGCATTGTAATTTCAAAGAGTCCATCACAAACTGTGTCACAGTTACATTGTCAGTGGCCGACAATTTGCACACATTAAGGAGATAAGCTCTAGTCTTTTGTTCATTATTTAAAGCACCCACGATTATATTAGCAATAGAACAGCGTTCAGAATCAGGGGTTTCATCAACAGACAACCACACAAACTGATCCGCTAATTCATTTTGTATAATTGACAATACGTTATTGTAACAATGTCCTACATAAGTCTTACGCAGTGTACTTTCTTCAGGCACATGTTGTCGAGTGTATTTGGCAAGAAAGTTTTTAAATGTCAGATTATTGATTTTAAACAAGGGAATATCAGCAGCTAAAAATGCTTGGCACAGGTCATAGGAAAATTCAGTAACCCTACTTCCTAAACACTCTACTAGCTGTTTTTGAACAGGTTCTTTGTTTGCGAGTTTTCTGATTAAATTCTCCTTATGTTTTGCTGTGTTTATGTGCTGAACTATTTGAAATGTTTTCTCACTCCCTATATTTTTGTCACATCTCCACAAAAGAGTGCCCTATTATCTGTAGATATTAAATCACCTGAAAACTCTTTCTGTAAATTAATTAATTTACACTCTAAGTTACTCTAAGTTGGATTTATTTTCAGCATTTGAAGAACTTTTTAACATCTTATACACCTAATTTAATTTGGAGGGAACCAGTTCACAACACTGTTACATTTGAAGACCACGCAGAGGCAAGCGTTGCTACAATTGTGCTGCTTGAAACGTTGACCTGCACTTTATCTTTGTTAATATAAACCTCTCAGATAACGCACTGATTATTCTCTACACACATACATATAATGAAAGGATGGAAACAGGGGATTCACTGCCTAACAACATGACTCAGCATTGCTTCTTGCCACCTCGCGAGTTACATCATCATATGCAACACTACCAATATGGAAAATACTATCCAGGTGGGAAAAAAACCATAAAAATCATTAAAATATGCTATATAGAGGCTATAGTATTGAAATAATTTGCATTTATCAAAATCAAGAAAATATGCAGTTATATGCACCGTAAAATCACGTCCAAATAACTTAAAATTCCATAATTCGTGCACATAATGTAAAAGCATACATTTTTAACCCCTATGAAAAAACATGCAAATGTATGAACTTCCTAGCCCTAATCATTATCATTATTATTACGAGGGCTGATCAACAAAGACAGACTGATTTTTTCACAGATGTTTATTACTCCAATTCAATGTTTACATGATCTTTTTCAAAGTAGTCCCCTCCTACTTCAATGCACTTTTTATAGCATCTCTGCCAGTCCTTGAACACGTGCTGCAGACCATTCTTTGTCAGGTCCTTGAGAATAGCCTCACTTTTCTTGAGCACTGCTTCAGAGTTCTCAAATCGAATACCCATAAGCGTTGCCTTTAGTGATGGGAATACAAAAAAATCACAGGGTGCAGGATGAGGGCTATAAGGTGGATGTGGTACACAGGTAATGTTGAATCGAGCCAGAAACTGCATGACTTGATTTGCGACGTGAGACCGTGCATTGTCATGATGAAGTCGGCACCCAGTCCGAGAATGCTCTGGTTGTTTCTTTGTAATGTGCTTGCTCAGTGTAGCCAATACTGACGTGTAGTATGCTGCTGTAACAGTAGTGTGAGGGGGAACTGCATGCTGGTAAATCATTCCATTACACTCAAAAAATGTTATCACCATCACTTTCCCTGCAGATGGAACAACTTTTGCCTTTTTTGGTGCTGGAGAACCTGGCGATTTCCACACTGTGCTGGCTTGTTTTCCTTCAGGATCATAATGATGCAGCCATGACTCATCACCAGTGATAATCGATTTAAAAAATGCATCCCCTCCATCAGCAAAGAGACACAGCACCTCACGGCTTGTCTCCATTCGCACAGCCTTTTGTTCGGGAGTCAACAGACTTGGCACCCAATGAGCACAAACTCGGGTCATATGGAGATGGTCGTGCATAATTGTAAACACACTGCCATATGAAATTCTCAACACTTCATTGAGATTACGTAATGTTATACGCCGATCCTCTAGGACAATCACAGCAGCTTTGTTGATGTTGACTTCAGTCACAGCAGAAGCCGAAACACCAGGCCCACCTTGCTTAACACTGACAAGTCGGCCTTCTTTGAAGTCCTTGAACCACCTAAACACTGTTGCATGAGGTAGTGCATCTTCACTGTATGCTTGCTTCAGATTTTCATAAGTTTCGGTGGCTGTAGGTTTAAACGAAAACAGAATTTGATTGCGCTGTACTGCTCCTCTCGCGTCACCTCCATTATCTGGTATGCGAAATGCACGTAGGGTCTACAAAATAGAGCATTACTACCAACCTACCAATACGAGAGTGCTCCCGCCTACTGACATTATACATAAAAACCCACTCTTTTCAAATATTTATGTTACAGATAGGAAACTATCACGGAAGCTACAGGAGAAAACCAGTCTCCGTCTTTGTTGATTAGCCCTGATATTATTATTATATTTTATACTATTCAATTTTTTAAAGTTAGATATAAAATAAACTTGTGCATTTAAAAATCTGAAGAAAAAAGAAATGAAAATATACTGAAGCTTTTTTTTAATTTAAAAGGTGAGTTAATTAGTAACACTGAACAACACTTACAACATATTTCTCTAGTTATTGTCCAGTTGATAATGGAGGGAAGTTACCTTCGAAACGCGTCCCGGAGAAATATGTTGTAAGTGTTGTTCAGTGTTACTAATTAACTCACCTTTTAAATTAAATTAATTACAACAACACTGTTTTCAAACTTCTATGAAAGAAAGATACTGAAGCTTACTCAATATTTCCAGTAAAAATTAGAATGTAGTCTGTAATAGTTCAGTTCTACTAACATTATTTACAAATCAATGCAGCAGACTCGTGTGGCAGCAGTGACTGCTACCGTAAGCCCGCCCAATTGGCAGCTTCCATTCTGGCGACTGTTGACTGAGGTCCCATGAACATTGCAACAGTACACTGTTAGCTTATACTATTATTGACACGATTAACATCTTCAAAAGGTTTTTAAAATATGCATTTCAAACTAATGTTACCATACAACACAAAACTTAATGTTTTTGTTTAATTTTTTTTCTTTTTCTTTCTTTTGTTTCTTTTTTTCCTTTCTTTTTTAAATTTCTGCTTTAAAAGACTGACTGCATCGGATTGAAAAAGATGAAATGAATCTGTGTCATGCTTCAAATTTTCAGAGAGAGCAACAATACTTTTAAGATGGATTTCTGAGTTTTCTTTAAAATATACTGAAAGTGGTGTATTGTGGCTTGGCACACCGAATCTTGTATAATGAAAGAGTAATCTATTATAACAACATAATTTCCAGGTTGTAAATTATCTTGGCATTCCATCAAAAACTGACTTTGTTGCCGAGGCATGAAAACATGTGGCAATAATGAAATAAGTTTGACAGTTTCTCTAAAAAGTCGTCAGTTAAAGACAGGAGCGTTTCCAAATTAGTGCAACCTACTGTAATCCATTGTTTGTATGTTACATGTTCTACTGCCTCAGCGTCAAACAGTTGCTGAATGTGTTTAATTACACTGTCAGGTCCTGGACAGCTTGATTATTAAGACAACAATGATGTGAGGGTGGATTACAGATATGTGATAATGCATCTTTATAGTTCTTGATAACTATGTGTTTGAATTTGATGTTAAAAGTGGGATGTTTGCACCGTCTGTACTGTATGCCCAGCACAAGAAGGCGAAGCTTAGGAATGTGTAACGTAATCATGTTTTGCTTCCTGCACAGTGTTTATGTCTAGTTTCCGAGTATGATAAGGATGCTAGGTTCGCTTAAAATACACAGTGTTGTCACATAACTCACCTAGAAGTCCAGTTGTCGTGCAAGATCCGAGTCGGAGAAGTCGTCACCTTTGCTGCTGTCACTACCACTCTTTGGATCTTCGTCAGACCTCCTAGTGATATAATAAAATTGTCTATTGCATCTTCCACTAGCCCATCCTTTTGCCTGAACTCATCCTCAAGTTTCTTAACGTACCTAACATAGATTTCCCAATCAGCTGTTGTAACGGAGTTCACTGCACTTCACACACCTGCTGTAGATTTCTTAAATGTAGATCACCGGTTACATTATGCTCTCTCTCTTACATGTTTTATTGCTGCCCATGCCAATTCTATAGCGTTCAACTCGCACATATAAGGAGGTAATCTAAGAACTGTATGCCCATGCATTTCTATTATTCTGTCGAAATGGTATATTTTTTCCTTTGGTTTATGTATTTGTTAAATCAAACAAGTCGGTCTTTTGCAATGCAGCAGAATATGAAATATTGTTGTTCTCCAACCATTGTACCATTTCTTGCTTTACATCATATTTCGACGGAGGCTTATTTTCTTGTACACTGTGGTATGGAGCATTATCAAGCATGATGACACTATTGCAGGGTATATTAGGTAACAGTTCCTCCTCCAACCATTTCTGGAAATTTTCTCCATTCATTTAGCCATGATAATCGCCGCCAGCAAGTCCAGCTTTGAATATCAAAGGAGCTCCGGGTATGAAACCTTCGTTGCTGCCTGCATTTACAAGAATCAGGCGGTTCGAAGAGCTAGTGTTTGTCGTAATCCCGTAGATATCATCACTCTGCCAGCACTTCCCAAATGTCAAATTATTGTCCACCCAGGACTCATCAATGTAAATGATACTTCTCCCAGCATTTCTGTATCCATTTATAGCTCTTAGGTATTTAGCTCTCCAGTTAACTATATCTGGACGTTCAATAAGTAATTTTCTCTTACTTCCACATCGCTTCCATTTGAAACCCATATCGTGCAATAGCTTCCGCAGAGTTTCTCCTCCCCAAGGAAATTTTATTTTTTCCCTAATTGCTGCAAGTAGCTTCAGTACAGTGGGCACTTGTTTTTTAACCAAATAAAAGTCTCGAATTACGTTTTTAATTACTGTTCTATCAAAGTCATCACAATGAAATTTGCATTCCTCGGCCTTTGGTCTCTTTTTCCCCGGAGTATGAAGTGATTTTTCACCAGCGTTAACACCTTCTCTTCTTATTCTTGTTACACTATGTTATGATATCCCACAATAATTTGCCACACGTAAATTTCTTTGTGATAATAAACATTTAAATTGTCCTGATTTCGCTTCTTCGTCACATAGTTCTATCACTTTTCTAATTACCTCCCTTGCTTCACTGTGAATACTTCGTCCCTTCTTTCGAACTGCAGCCATATGTAAATATTAAGCCAAGAATAAAACGAACAAAATACGAGTATATAACTGTAGCGCATGTTAGCAGCGAGAGCCAAATAATGCATAATACTAAAAAATCTCTGCACCTGTAATACTGCAAAGCGCATTAGATCTGGCAACGTGGGTGACTCATGCATTCTCATGCACTCATTTCCTAGTAAACAGATACGCTACCGGAGCAGATAAACAATTGAAGCCCCCTCTGCTCTTCATTCCCCTCTAGCCTTCTTGTCGTGGGCATACAGTAAGTGATTTTAAATTTTCATGATGGGTGCAAACACAAACACAATGTGTTCCATTAGTCCCTGGTAGAATACATTATTTTGGTCTCAGCTCTGCAAATTAGGAAAAACTTATTTTACTATTGGATATTTGTCCTTGAACCATCTGTAGGTTTCCTTAAGGTTATATAAAATTAATCTTTTCTGTTTATGAACTCTTTGACCTCCCTCTTTCACATTACAGAATTCTTTCCTGACATTACCCTACTAATTTCGTCTGATTTGTAGAATTCCAATACTGTTGTTACTGTTGACTGTCCTAAATATTTATCGATTTTAATACCAGGAGTGGATAAAATTCTGTTTTCTTTAGCCAGTTTCTTTGCCACTACTGTCATATGATCTGACACTTCAAAATGTTTAATCTTACTGTATGACTAATCTTCAGAAATTGTTAAAATTTTAGCTTCTAATGCTTTATCATCTCTGGTGTGGAAGATTTCAATTAATTGTGTAATAATGTCATTATTGTCTGATTTTTCAGTGGACATTGCTGTATTATCTTCCACATGAGAGACTTCCTTTGCTGGGGAACTAGTCACTTTCTAAAGCGTTTCTCAGGGATATCACTTTTGTATTTTCTTTTTTTGAAAGGGGATTCGCCTATTGAAACTAAACTCTTATTAATGTCCTCAATATGATCAACATCTTGTGCATTCACAGAACTACCCAAAGAAGAAAAGGAATTTTCACTTTCTTCAATTATGTGGCATTCATTTGATGTATATTTATCATCGCAAGAACCAGAGGCTTCAGGTAACATTTCATTTGACGGAGAAGGAAGTTTATGCACTTTTGTATGGCAGAATTACATATTTGCACATCCAGAGACTTAATTATAAATTTAGTTTTATGAATAAATTACAACTTAAGTATTTTAGATTAATTTTCTTAAGAGTGTTTAGGAAGATTAAAAGATTTAAACATTTGTCAGATCTAATGCGATTTTCACTGCCACTTATGTTGCAAATTTATACCATAAGCTTTAATAATATAACCTTCTCCCACCAAAATTAAATTTTGATTAAATGGTGTTTAATCAGAATTGTTTCTGTAAGGAACTGATAAATAAATAATTTTATTGTCGTTGAGCTGTACAGCAATAGACGTCAAGAAATATAATTACAAGCATGTTGATATTAAGCTGAGTCTACTCCTATATACTAACCCTATTTACAATGCAGAGATTATTACTTATGAACATAAAGAGGAGATGTTACAATAGTAGTTATAATAAACATCCTTTGCTCGCAGCTGTCTAAACAGTTATGTGTCGGAGATGTTTATTGATACTGATAGCAACTGATAGCGTATGCTGCAAAGAACTGAGGTGGACAGCACATGCTGGAATGCATGATATACGAATATTTAGGATTCTTATAGTTACATTCTTGCTATCATAGTTAAATTTATTATCTAATGTGAACATTAAATTTAAAAAACAAAATCTACAAATCTGATTCGGATAAATGAGGTTTTACTATATATCTTTTTATAATTAGATGTAAGTGATGTTCTGTGTTTCAATCCAACTCAGTTTTCATTTTAATTTTACTGTATAGTTGAACCATGCAGGCCAGATCAGAATCGAGCTCCACCAGCTGGGAGGGAAAGTGGCATGTTGTTTCTTTCTGTGACAGAATGTTACAGCTTGTTGAAAGGTTGTGTTTGTATCCTCTATTGTTTATGTACCAGATTGTCGTTGCATTTTTGTTAATGCTGATGCTATCGATGCATTCTTTAGCAGGTCTGGAAGTATGAATGTGTGAGTGAATGCCAATGTGTTTAAATATAAACAGTCTTTTAAAAAAAAAGAAGTAAATCTATGGGTAATAACACCAATTGCTTCTCAAGTCAAAGCCCTCCTATAAGACCACAATAGGGGCCAATTTAAATAAAAAAAAGTTTTTAAAGAGTCTATATGAGTGCACCTTTAACTATGGTTAACTAAATAGAGCTATATTGTTTGTTTTCAGGGCAACCACAGTGAATTTCTGAGCTTGGTTTCACTGTCTACAGACCCACCACAAGTCTGTCACGGGGCAGGACCCACCACAGATGCATCCCACGATCAGGTAACGCAACATAAATTGGGGCCAAGAGGGAGTAAATATAACAAGCAGGGTTTAATGAAGGGAGACTTATTGGTCATGTTACGTTTATGAACTGTAGGCCTCTGATGAGAAAACATCTGAGGGGTTTCTGCTACCTGGTGAGAGGCAAACAGTAACACATAGCAGTTTATGATGTCTTAGATGTACCAGGTGTTTCAAAATGAATATAGGGGTTTTAAGGCTTTGTAGCATTTATTACATGTACAGTTGGGACGATGGTTTTGTGCCGGTGAAGGCTGTGTGCGCGGTGGTAAAATTCCAGTTGCCGAGCCTGCACTCCCGCACATGCGCATTGTATTTAGATGGTCAGTATGCTTGAGAGCCTGGACTGAATAACATCCGTCCGTCTTCTATCGTTCGGTGCAGCACGTTGTTACGGGGTTTTATTAAATATGTCTTTGTCTAGCAGCAGGAATATAGCAGCGGGAGTAATGTTTTTACTAAAAGGTGGAAAGTTTGTTATAGCAGACGCTACTCTTATCTGCAGGGTCGACGGTCGAAGAATGGAATGCAAAAGCCAACGTTCTTTTATCACAAACACATTTATTCGTTATTTACACTTCTTATCACAATCTCGATTAGTTAACAACCTTTAAAATTCTATAGCGTCTACGCTGGTTAAAAGTTTGGGTGTAATTTACATGTTCACACGCCATCAGCAAAAATACACTTCCATTCACTCTGAGCTCACAGACGCCAATGAATATAGTACCTAGCGTCCTATGACGCAACACCGCCATTCTTATGTATTCATCCGCGCAACAGTTCTCATTGGTTGAACTCAAAGTGACGAGAAGACATTGGATCTTGAATATCAAAAAGAAATAGGTCCCTGATACACCCAAATTAAAAGAATTAAAAATTTACACACTCTTACAAAAATATTTACATGAACAACTTTCTATTAGTCAATATTCTGTCTCAACGTTAAGCTTTTACCAGTGGAAACTCTGATTAATCGAATTGGTGATTAGTGTCTTGAGTCTGTGTGTGCGCGTGTAAGTTTGCGCGTTTAAGTTTTTGTTTATTAGACTAAAATGCCTCCCATTCAAAGCAAACTTGGTGGGAAAATGCAGCATAGCCAAACACGTGAGGTTATTAATAATGTTCATTCCTTCATGAAAAAAGAAGCTGCTTCTGGCGATGTGCTAATACCACTGAAGAAAGTGCAAGAGAGGGTGAGTGCAGCAACAAAGGTGCCTGAGAGGACAATGCGAAAAATAATTAAAGAAGGGGAAAAATGTGAGGAGCAAGGGACTTCCTTCGGTACACCTGGAAAGACACATCGTGTACCAAAAAGGATCACTGATATTGATGACTTTGATAGGTGTGTAATTCGCCATACAATTTACAGTTTTTATATTCAGGAGAAAACTGTGCCTACTGTCAGAAATCTGTTCCTGAAACTTAAAGAATCCATTAACTTTAAAGGGGGAAGCACGAGTTTAAAGACTATATTACATGACATGGGTTTCAAGTGAAAGAAAACAAGAAACAATAAGATTTTGCTACAGGAAAGGCATGATATTAGAGATTGGCGTGTGTCATATTTGTGTGCCATAAAAGCGTTTAGAGACGAAGGAAGGCCCACTTTCTATGAAGACGAAACATACCTTCATAGCAGCCACACAAGACCAAATAACTGGTGCGATGACAGTTCCTCTGGTTTATTAGCACCTGTTGCAAAGGGACCAAGAGTCATTATAGTCCATGCAGGAGGCCAATTGGGATTTGTTCCTGGTGCATTTTTGATGTTCCAGTCAAATAAAAAAACCGGAGACTATCACGATGAGATGAATGGCAGGAACTAGAAAAAGTGGCTGTCTGAAAAACTAATTCCTAATTTGCCTCCTAGGTCAGTTTTAGTGATAGACAATGCTCCATATCACAATGTGCAGTTGGATAAGGCACCTACAAGCAGTTCCACAAAAAGTGCTATGCAGGAATGGCTTACATCAAGAAACGTGCCCTTTCAAGAACATATGCTGAAAGTAGAGCTCTACAGCCTCATCAAGGCGCATAAGCCATCACATAAAACCTACATGGTCGATGACCTCTTAGCTATGCACGGACATTCAGTGCTCAGGTTACCACCCTATTCTCCTGACCTAAACCCCATAGAACTTATTTGGGCCGACATAAAACAATGGGTAGCAGGTCATAACACAACTTTTAAATTGCAGGACGTAATGCACTTGTGTGAACGTGTTGCAGATATTAGTCAAGAAAAGTGGAAAAATGTATGTCTGCATGTTGAAAAGATTGAAAATGACTATATTGAAAAAGAAGGAATCTTCGAAAATGTAATAGAAAGCATTATAGTACAAGTATCAGGAGACTGTGAAAGTTCTTGCGAAGGAGAGGAAACAGAAGAAGAAAATGAAGAACAACACGATGGCGATAGTGAGTCAGGAATTGAATGTTTGCCAGATGATTACAAAAACCAGAAATCCGATAAATATCAAACCTGGTATTTAAGTTCATATCTTCCAAAGACGTGACACATTTCCCGGAAACCTAACCTCAAACTTTCCTTTACATGATTCGTGAACTGACAGAAGAAGAGAAATCCAATGGGTGGTTTCAACAAGATTCTGCTGCTGCAAGTACAGATTGTGACTGAAAAAATGGGGTCAAAATGTCATTTCGGTACCTCTCTTTATTTACAGTCTGGTCGTAAAATATTGGTCCAATTATGCGTCGCGCTAACAGCACACCAAACTCCAAATCTCCGGTCATAATGAGGGATTTCTTGAATGCGATGTGAATTTTGAGATGCCCAATACCGACTGTTATGAGTGTTCACGCGACCATTTAGATGAAACCACGCCTCATCTGAAAAGAACAGAAGCTGTGGATCGATTAAACCATTGTTCACGACATTTCCAGCATTTCTATAAGGTAAAATTTTTATACATGTTTTACGTGCGGCTTGTTAGTAGCAGCAAACTCGGCCGCAGCAGCTTCAAACTCGCACAGGCAAAAGGCCGTGCGGCGGTGAAAAACCAATTCGAAAGCCCTGTATATGACAACATACATTTACTGCTTTAGAATTCCCCTGGACCATGTGAAGGTCTTTCAGCTAACTGTTTAGCTTCTTCTTCTTTAAGTTTTGCTACTCTTAACTTTCTTTTTGCTGATTTGAATGTATTTAATGTACTCAATGCTTTCTGCTTTAATCTTCCCTTATCCCTAACATTAATAATTATTTTGCTGACTGGACTTACTTTTCTAGCTGTGACTCCTTTCTTTACATAGAGAGTAGCCTCACAACTCATTAAATTCACTGATAACTGAAGTCACTGCAATTTTTTACTACTTGAACCTGCTTCTGCAAGACCTAATATAGACCTAGTTATGCTTGTTTCCTCCTGAGATTTGCCAGTTTGACATCTATATATGTATATCAAAACCACACCAATAGCAGCTATGGAAATACTAACCAACCAATACCCAATTGAACATGAAATAGAAAAAGCGGCTCTTATTCAACACGAAAAGTTGATCAGACTCCCATTCAATACATGGCACAAGAGAAATTTTACACATACACTAAAGACTCAGGAGAGCTTTCTTTCCAAAATTCAAAACATCAAGAAAAATGTACACCTTCCTAATTCAAAGGAAAACTTCATATCTAAAGTCAATCCGACACAAACATTAGACATCACATATTATTTACACCTGACAGAAGAAGTTAAGAGAAGTGTTCTAAAATTATTGGCATTAGAGTCAATCCATACTAGATTTCCAGAACATGAATGGCTCCATATTTATACTGATGGATCATTGATATCAAACCAAGATGGAGCAGGTCCTGGAGTCACATGTCACCTCTTTTCCTATATGGAACTACTAACTTTGATGGAGAAATTGAAGCAATTTGAATGGCCCTACAAAATCATTTGTACAGAATTTCACATTTTCAGCAACCAGTTATTCTCTCAGATTCCAGGGCAGCAATAATAGCAATTACTTCCAAGTTGTCACCAAAAAACCAAACAATTATAGAATGTTGGAAAACCCTTACCCATCTAACAGCACTTCAAAAACACCTAGTCTACCAATGGATACCAGCTCACTGTGGACTGAGTGGTAATGAGAAAGCTGAATTTCTTGCAAAAAAGGGTACCAGCGGTGTACAAAAATCTATAGTTAATCTACCATTTTATGCAGCTAAAAGATTAGTCAACTCTGAATTCAAAAAAATTATTGCAAAATATTACTATGAAAAATCAAAGAATAAAGGATGGGAACTACCAAACATTCAAACAGTAATTCCTGAGTATCCTCGAAAAACAGCAGTTGCAACCTTCAGGTTGATTACAGGACATGATTGTCTGGCAAAACATTTAAACAGAATTGGGATATATTCTTCACCACTCTGTCCTCTATGTGATCTGCAAGAGGAAATGGATCGAGACACATTCAAATATGCCCAGCCACTTCTAGTGCCCCATCCATCAGTGAAAAATATTGGAGAGCAAGAGGATTAATGACTTCATTGTCAGAAATCCAGCATTAGCTAACATATTTTTTCTTGCTGCAAGAGATTTCTTTGTTTGCTTTTGCTTACCCATTTTAGAATAATTTTATACCAATTAATAATTTAATGAAAATCTGGTCCACCTAATGTACAATCTTTACAGCTGTACAATAAATTGTGGTGAGAAGAGAGTTAGCTGGTTGTGTGTTTACAAACAGCTAAATAAAGAATTTAGATTTTTACTTACAGCAAGAAGATACTTATTTAGTATTCCCTGCCTTATATTATACTTATTATTATTCTAAACTCTACTTATCTAAATGTACACCACAATAAAGATGACTTCTCTCTTCTTCAGGGTGTGTAATCTTGAATAAAATTCAGAAAAATACAACCATGTTGTTCAAGCATGCAAAAACAGGAAACAGTGGTCCGTTTCACGGCCATGAATGTTTGCAGAAAACCCGCAAGATGTCTCTGCTTACATCCACCAGAACTGAATCAGACCGCCCAATTTAAAACTTCAAAATTGTATGCGATTTTGCTGCAATGGGGTAATGAGTGCATTTCAGCAGCCACGCCCACCTGCACATGGGCATTTAAATCATGGCGTAATGGCCTTTTAAATGGTGAGGAGGAGTAAATGACGGGAGATTCTGAAAGTACAAGGTACAGACATAATTTTAAGGCAGAAAACGAAAAATCACATTTTTTGTCATTTTTGTCCAAATTTCACCGATGCCTCCCCTTAACCTCTTGAGCGATGGCCATTTAAACGTCCGCAAGCTGAGAACTGCTAGCATTTAAATTGTTAAATGCGCTTCGTATATACACAGCTGTATTTTGTGTAAATATTAAGTTATTTTAATGAAACAAAAACTGGTATAAAACTCGTTATTTGCAATATAAATGTACGTCATCAGCAAAGTTGAGTTGTATTTACAAAACGTTGAAATGGCACAATTTAGTTTCACTGTGGTGAAAAGTCAACTTTGCTCTGTCGAACGCATCTAATATAAGTTCTCGGAAAGATACAGTAAAGAAACACCCATTGTATGAGTGCCTTATGCGTCAGCATACTGTGTAATAAATCGCTACTGTATGCGTGGTCTCTTGAGCCATCAGAATAGATCAACATTACAACTTTTGCTTACGCGAGTTTCATAACTGAGTAGAGTCCGTGTCTTTCTTTGTTGAAATACATACGTATTCTTTCCTGCTTGTAGCTGAAGGGAGAAGTGGTATAAAAATGTGCTTTTGCACCAACTGGATATAACCATATACAATTGTTTGGTGATTTGGACAGCTCTCTAAACCCACACAGGACAATGACCGACCTTGACCACCGACTATAAATAACTCGCAGCCTAATTGAACAATACCACGTTGGGGGTTAAAAATCCAAAACCCCTGCACCCCTCATACTTCAAGGAAAACATTATCCTAAAGGGATACCACCAACAGCAAAGAAGTCCCACCCATTTCGAAAGTGTTTTGTGTGCCGCAAGAAGGGAATTCGCGAATGTGGAGATGTACGTACCCTTGTGTGTTTATCCCTGTTTTGAGGTAAATCACTGCAGAACGAACATATTAAGGTACGCCAATAAAGTATATAGACCTTACTAAAATGTTTCATAAAGGGAAAATTATAATAAGTTGAGTTGGATAAGGGATAAATAAGGGTTAAATGCTTAAACGCACAGAATGCCCATATCGCTCATCCGCCATTTTAAATGGACGTGATTTCATGTCGATATCCCTCAAGAGGTTAATAGTACAACAATGGCAACACGCTTTCGGTACTCAACAAATCCTTAGCAACATGAAAAATAAATTATATTTACAATAAATATTTACATAAATGAGAGGTAGAACTGGAAACTTAAAGATTCAATGCCACAGCTGGGATTTGAACCACAGACCCCCATGCGTACCAGGCAGGTGCTCTAACCATTAAGCTACTGTGACAACCTGCCAGAAGGACATTGAACTCTCAAACCAGTTCATATTTTTCCTGGTAAATCATAAAGGCAGTCTCACATCAGAGACAATTACCCCAATTGTAACTTACTATTGCAAGTACTTTGTCCCAGGATTAAATAACCTTATGATGGTAATTATTATTTATTCATGCTTGTGTGTTTAAAATCACCAACAGTAAGTTTGTTGGCATAAATAAATAATAATTTACATAAATGCTTTCTTTTCGGGGTCTGTACACATATTCTGTCTCAATGTGAATGTTCCTCCACCATCAGCTGAACTACCCGACTTAAACAGGATTCAAGCAGTAGTTCCAACAGTTACTTCAGTTACTCATCAAGGTTTGCCTATCAGCTGAATGTGTGCCATGAGATGAATGGTACTCACATTGAACAGTTGCAGGAAAAACCGTTTGAGCTCCTCTTTCAATTGATGTATGATTCATAACTATAAGTTAAATGTAATAAATGCTACAAAGCCTTAAAACCCTTATATTAATTTTGAAACACATGTACTCTACATTAAATTACTGTGCAATGTTAGTATCCCAGCATTGCTAGCACAAAGGTATATGTTTCCGAAAGGACCTAAGCATGGTTGATGCGTTGAAACTCTACACCTAATCTTTCTCAGAAAATGCTAAAGTTAATTTATAAATTGAAAGTAGTGTACTGTGAAGCTCAGTATAATTGCTTACTTTTTTAGTTAAATACAAAATTGCTTCACACAAACTGTGATGTACACAGGACTAGTTTCATAGGAATTTTTCTACATCATCGGCTGCTCTTGACTATCTGATAATTAGTCGATTCTCCACTGTCAACTGTTTTCCTGCTGGTATAGAATGGACGAACTTTGTGACTGGGTTTTTTTCAAATAGAGCGTCAAAATTCATTAGGAATGTTCGGAAGATTTTTTTTAGATAAATGTTTTCCCCAAGTGTTGAGATTTCTTACCTGCTATACATATTTTAAAAGATGGATGTTATGTTTGATATCATGATTGTTTTCCAGAAATGGGCCAAAACTGCATATTTGTAATCTATTTACTAAATTACTAAAATGTTCCTTGAACGTGGTGCCTATGTTTTCTTTTTGTTCTGCCAATGTAGGCTTTACGGTCTATTCTGTATATTCCTAGTTTTTTATTTATTGGAACTTTGTCTATTTTACTGGATGAAATGAGGTTTTTTATGCTGTACATGTTCTGAGGTGCCAAAATTGATTGTAACAGTTCAATATCCTTTGGAATTCTTTAGTTGTTAAATCAGAAAAAGACAAGAAATTTATAAAATTCACTTATTATCCATGAGCAGCTAAAATATTCTAAAGGATATTGAACTGTTCCATCCAGCAAGATAGAGTTCCAGTAAATAAAAGGCCAGGAATATACAGAATAGACCATAACTGTGACAACGTTTAATGGATTTAGAAAGGGATACTCGATTATTAGTGCCATTATAGAATTTATCCATGAAGTATTCACAAATATGGACATAGGCGAGAATACTATAGGATTATTTGTAGATCTATCTAAAGCATTTGACTGTGTGTCACATAAACTGCTGTTAACGAAACTAGAAAATTATGGGCTAAGGGGGAAAATAAATAAAATATTACAGTCTTATCTAGTAAATCGTAAACAATGTTGTGAACTAAATTGGCTGTATGGAAATCATTTCAAATCTGTTCAATCTAACATTCAAAATGTAAAATCTGGAGTACCTCAAGGATCTGTCCTAGGGCCACTGCTCTTTATTTTGTATGTAAATGATTTGGGGGAATCAACCGATTTGAAACTCATATCGTATGCTGACGATACTTCACTCATTTGTAAAGGAAAAAACTTGCTACAACTAGAAAACAAAATTTCTCTAAATTTGCTACAAATTTCAAATTATCTTAAAGATAACTCTCTTAAATTAAACATAAAAAAAAAAAACTGATACATTTTCAGCATCAGCAAAAAAAGGGGGAGGAACTAAACTACATAAATGTAAGACTTGAAAGTACTAAAGTAGAACAGGTATCTAATAAAAAATTTTTAGGAATATATCTTGACGAACACTTAACATATGAAATGCATGTAAACAAAGTAAGTAAGAAAATCACAAAAAACATATACCTACTAAAATACTTTGCAAAATACCTTAATGTAGAAGAGCTTAAAGCTATATATTACAGCATAATATACGTGCACTTGGAATATGGTATTGAAATTTGGGGAGCGTGTGGGGTAACAAAATTAAACAGGATACTATTGCTACAGAAGAGATGCATACGTCATATTTTTCAACTAAAGACTACAGACACGTGTAAGCCACTCTTTAAAAATAATAAAATATTGACAATAGTTGCTATTTATGTATACAAAGTAATTATACTGATTCAAAACAAATCACCCACTAAAAACACAGATATCCATACATATAACACCAGAGGGAATGAAAATTACCATAGAATGCACTTAAATAAGGCTTCAACCAAAAAGGATCCGATTGTAATGGGAATGGTATTATATAATGCCCTACCAAGAACTATAAAAGAGCACTCAAGAAAAAACTCCTTTGCTAAAGAGTTAAAGAATTATCTAATTGAAAAGTGCCCATACAGGTTAGAAGAGATGTTAAATTAATGTGTACTGTTAATGTATTTTTGTATATTCAATATTCCATGTTTGTATTCCATAAGTCTAATTATGTGCCATGATGTACTTTTTATTCATGTATTAGCATTTGACAATGCTCCATGCTTGTATTACAAGTTTTATGAGCAATAAATTTGATTTGATTTGATTTGATTGGCAGAAGGAAAAGAAACACTGGCATCAGGTTTAAGGAGCATTTTAGTCATTTAGTAAATAAACAGATTAAAAATCTGCAGCTTCAGTCCATTTCTGGAAAACAGACCATGATATCCAACATTACATCCATCTTTTAAAATAAGTACAGCAGGCAAGAAATCTCAACACTTAGCGAAAAGATTCATATTAAAAAAGTTCCAAACATACCTAATGAATAATTTTGATCTTCCATTTGAAGGAAACCTGTTCTTGAAGTTGATCTATTCTACACCAGAGGGAAAACTCTTGACAGTGGAAGATCAGCTAATTGTATTGTACAGTCAAGTTCAGCTGATGATGTAGGAATGTTCCTTTAACTAAAAAACTTTATTAAAAGCAATTAATGCTACAGTTGATGTCAAGCATATTCCTTACAGTCACATTCTTTCTTTCATTTTTTTTTCCTTTTCTTTCTTTCTGTGGAATATTTCACTGTCATGGGTAATACATAAAATTGATTATATATCATTATTATTATTATTATTATTATTATTATTATTATTATTATTATTATTATTATTATTATTATTATTATTATTATTATTATTATTATTATTATTATTATTATTATTATTATTATTATTATTTTTTTTTTTTTTTTTTTTTTTTTGAGACAATATATGGTTAGACCCCAAAAGGAAATCATTTATGTAAATATTTATTGCAAATGTAATTTATTTTTCATGTTGATAAGGATTAGTTGAGTAATGAAAACGTGTTGCTATTTTTTTATCGTTACGAAAAATAGAATTGTTTAAAAACGTCATAAATGTTAAGAGCCATACATATTTAATGTTAAATGTGTAGGGAGGATAGATAAAGATCGCTTCCCTATTACAGGAACTATTTAGCAAGGAAAGTATAAAATGAGCACCTACGCACATGAATATAAAAAGAGTGTCATGTAAAGAGGTGCCAATTTTTTGTCAGTAGCGTCTCTGTGTTAGAAAGGTGAAGACGAGTTTCTGTAACGCGCGTGGGTCTGAAAGACTTTATAAAGTGAAGACTGTCAAGAAAATACAAATAGGTAAAACAAAAGTCAATTCCAATATAACAAGTGTAATAAGGGACGAAAAAAGTGTTAATAAAGTGATATATAGTGGAGCTACATCGAGTGTTCATTCCACCCAGTACCACGATCCAAGATCACAAAGATTTCAACGGCTCAAACACCCAACGAAGCATCCCATTTTAAAAACACAGCACCAAATGGCTTGCCCAAATGCGCAGCACGAATAATGGGTGAAATGAAATTCAACAGGAAAATGAATTTACGCAAAATACCAAGTGACGCCAGTTTTCGCTCGAAAACGGAAGAAGACGCCATTAAACAATCCATCGAAGTTGAAGGTGACAGGAGACGTTATTAAGCTGGAACCAACGGGGGAAGTGTCGACAAATGCTGACGGACGCCTATCCATCGATGCTGAATACATCAAGGAACGACTCGTGAAACCAACCACTGAGGGGATGGACGTGGCAAAATAAACCAACAGAAAAAAGTAGGACCAAGAATGTTTATTTAAAATTTACTTTATTTTTATGTTTTTGCGAAGCGGCAAAATAGTAGGACTTTTAAGCCCAACTGAACTGAATCAAAAAACGAAAATGTCATAAAAAGGAAAATAAGTAAGTACAGGAATAGGGGAAGGGGCAGATAAGCCTAGTTATCAGATAGAAACGGAAAGTGAGGAACAAGTAGCAGTAATAGGAAAAGACCAGAAGTTACTAATGATCATGTTTGAGATAATGGAACAGAATAAGGAAGAATTAAGGCAAGATTTAGAACAAAGCTTAAGTCAGAAATTAGAACAGAACAAAAAAGAGATACGTCTGAAAATGGAGGAAGTGAGACAGGACTTAGAGCAGAAAATAGAACATAATAGGAAAGAATTAGAGCTAGATTTGGAAAAGAGAATAGAAAATAGAATAATGAAGGCAGGAGTGTAAAGAAAATATGAAAGTAATGGAAAGTAATTTGAAATTAGTACATAAAAACATAAATGAAACAAAGGAAACTTTAGAAGCTAGGATAGCAACCATAGGAGATAGGATGAGAAAAATAGAAATGGAAATGAAAGAAAACAAGATTATATTAGAGGGAGAAATTGGTAGATGTAGGGATGAAATAATAGAGTGTAATATGCAAGTGTAGACTGTAAGATTACAAATGTAAAAGTAGAAATAACTGAGGAATTAAGGAAAAAAATTAAAGTAGTGAAAAAAGGTATTATTAGTGAAACTGTAGAACAAATTGTCATTCCAAAAATTAAGACTGTGGCTGATGTAGTACAATCACAACAAGATGCTATGAATGATATAAAACAAAGTCACTTAGAAATGAATGATTTAAAATCAATCTGTGAAGAAATGAGAAAAGGAAAAGAAAGTTTGGCTAATATAAATGATGTTGTGAATGCACTACAAAGGCAAAATGATGATTTAGGTGTAAGTGAGGTTCAAGATGAAAGTTATTTGAATAATGTACAAAATGATGACTCACCATATATAGATAGAGGTTCACAGTTAAACAATAACACAACACATGCTATGCCAACAGCATACTACATGAAATCACACCACCTACATTTGACGAGGAGAAGGGAGACGATCCAAAACTCTTTGTTAAAGAGATGGAAGAGTATTTTAAAGTGAAAAGGATACAAAATGAGCTTAGGATGATGATACTCAAGAAAAGCTTGAAAAATAAAGCATTAGAATGGTTAAGGTTAACACTAGCTGGTCATGAATCATATAGCTCATTCAGGAATCTATTGGGGCCCAGCTAAGCAGAACCAGACAAGGAAGATATGATCTGGCAAAAGGGTTAGCGCTAATCAATTATTTTATGAAAGTAGCTAACAAAGGGAAGCTATTAGACCCTAACCTGTCGGAAGCAGAGTTAATTACCAGCATAACAAGGCATTTCCCAGACACAGTGAGAACAGGGTTAATTGTTGTGAAGCCAGTAGATTTTGCAGACATGATAGAACTACTAACAACCTTCGAAACGCAAAATGGCCGGCCTAATGGGCAAAGACATAGAAATGGTCACCCAAACTCACCGATCTTAAGCAAAAGCACGGCTATAAACAACCAGAGCGAGAGGGAAGATAGAAATACTAGGAGCACCCATGACAGGGGAAGAGGGGCACACCATTTTCCACGACCACACAATCATGGCGAAAGGATGGAGAACACAAGACAGCGGTACCACGACACAATACCAAGGGGTGAATCGAGATATCGAACAC
This sequence comes from Tenodera sinensis, assembly GCA_030765045.1. Lineage (NCBI taxonomy): Eukaryota > Metazoa > Arthropoda > Insecta > Mantodea > Mantidae > Tenodera > Tenodera sinensis. Next base: position 59,513,143 of record CM060968.1, read on the forward strand.
ATAGGTGTGATCGTGGGAGACCAGGAGACTGTACCCATCAAGTGAATCACATACGATTCTGTCGGGAATACTTGAACAGCCAAAGACCGTCATACAATAGGGGTTCACACCAAAGGGGCAGAAACCAATGGAACACTGACAACGTAAGACAGCATGAAATAAATAAAAATGAGCCAAACAGAGCGGATGCTGCACAGAATACAGAAACAACCATCACCACCAACACCCAGGAAAATTACCACGACTAAGTTCGCCCCAATCGAGTTCATGACCAACACAAAACCTAAGTGATTGAAATTGAAATTGACACCACGATGGCTGCCCAAAGGGAATTAACAGAAAAGGAAAAATGTCAATTGGCATTCAGAAGATTGCAGCAAAAAGCAGAAAAGAGAAATAAAGTGAAAAGGTACATCAGGAAATGGTCCCCACAAATCGGAGAAAAGGTGCTCCTAAGAAGGCACAAAGCATCCAAGGCATCTGAAAAAAGTCTGGGAAAATGGAACTACTGTACACTGGACCTCTGGTCATAACGAAACAGCTGGGCGACCATACATATGAGCTACAGAATTCAAGTGGCAAGTTGGTAGGAAGATAACATAAAAACAAATTAAAACCATACAAAGAAAGGACCAAGTAGTCTTTGCCAACAAATGTGTAAGGCAAGAACAGTAGAGATGAGGAAAAACAATAAGCTTTAATGGGTTTCTTACAGAAAATTATATACAGGTTGGAAGATTCAACAGGTAAGGAAATCAACATTGGATATAATGACCACCAAGAGCATTGCCAACAAAAACAGATGAGAATACTGATTGTCATTAAAGAAATTAATTATAGTAACAAAGAAAATGTGTTTTTGACATAAGGATGTCAGGGACAAAAATAAGGGTGACAAAGAGAAAATATTTTTGACACAAGGGTGTCGAGGGTGGATTAAGAAGAAAAATAATATAGTTGCAGAATAATTATAAATATAGAAGTTTTCTCTTATAGAGCCAAGAGATAAAGAGATGACAATTAGTAAAGAGAGAAAAATCATAGTCAGAAAAACAATGCCCATAGATTAAGATGGAAGTGGCCAATGTTGAGCTTAAAGAAATGTTGATGAACTAAACAATAGTGAATAATAATAATAATAATAATAATAATAATAATAATAATAATAATAATAATAATAATAATAATAATAATAATAGTAACAATAGTAACAACAGTAACAACAACAACAATAATAATAAAATATTTAATTGTCATTAAGCCGAGTACAGCAATAGACAATGTCAAACAGTATGTACCGGTTATATACAATACAAGTAGTAGTCTTATATTTATATACAATTTTTCTAATATTACAACATACTTTCAAACATTTTAACTTAAATTCTGGAATCACTATACACATTAAAAGCTAATACAGCAATAATCAATACCCATGTGTAGATTCTATCAAATAACAACCTTTTATAATTAAGCCTAAGATGATGAAGTTGCTTTATTTATTGCTCTCAAAATATTCATGTATTGAATAGTATGGATTAGAAACTAACCATTCGTATAATCTACTTTTAAATTTACAACCCAATAATTCTGTCAATGCAGTTGGCAAAGTATTATACAGTTTAATGCCCAAGACTTCAAAGCTGTTTGATGTTTTTGAAAGCCTGTGAGATGGTAAGTTAAGTTGGTAGTTATGTCTAGTATTATAGTCATGTATGTTTAGTCTGTAGACTTGGTCTGATATATTATTTTTTACATAAGTGAGTGCTGTATAAATGTATAGGTTAATCACAGTCATTACTTTGAATTTTATGAATAGAGGTTTACAGTGTGCGGTTTTTTCTGAATCTGCAATAATACGAATTACCTTTTTCTGTAATAGTAGGATATTAGAGACATGACTGCTGCTTCCCCAGAGTAGAATACCATATGATATTATGCTATGAAAAAAAGCAAAATATGTAGATCGTATATATGGCTCAGGTACATGGTTTTTTAAATTCCTAATTAGATGTATAACTCTGGAGAGCTTAGCTGTTATATAGTTGATGTGTGGCACCCATGAGAGCTTGTTGTCCACAATGACTCCTAAAAATTTAACTTCTGTTGAACAATTTTCTGCCGAGATCTCACACAAATTAAATACAAGTTGTTGCAGTTTATCATCATTTAATATGAAGCCATTGGCTCTGAACCACATGCTAGCACAGCTTATGGTATCCTCTGTTATTGTTTTAAGGCTTTGATAATCGGTGCTCATGTTAAGAAATGTGGTATCATCTGCGTACAGTATCGTGTGCGAAGTTAAAAAGGAAGGCAGGTCGTTGATCATTATTAAAAATAACAATGGCCCGAGTATGGAACCCTGTGGGACCCCATATTTTAGCTCCACCATTTCAGATTTCTCATTTCCAATACACACAATTTGTTTGCGATTTGCTAAGTATGTTCCAAAAAGCTTTAGCGCAGTGTCATTTACGCCATAGAATTTTAATTTTGTTAGTAAGTGAGTATGCTCTACACAGTCGAACGCTTTACTGAGATCACAGAACATAGCCTGGGCAATACTTTTAGTTTCAAAAGCACTAAGGACGTTTTTGACAAGAGAGACAATGGCATCAGTCGTTGACTTGCCTCTTCTGAAACCAAATTGTTCATCGCTGATTATCCCAGTGTCATCTAAATAACTACAGAGCTGTTTGTGCATGATCTTTTCAAGCACTTTTGAGAAAACCGGGACTAAAGATATTGGACGATAACTGGATGGACATTTTTTATCACCCTTTTTATAAATTGGGACCACCCTTGAAAGTTTCAGTGCATCTGGAAATACTCCTTCTACAAGGCATCTGTTCACACAAAATATTAGCGGGTATAAGATACATTCTATTGCTTTCTTTATGAGATTACTGGATATACCATATATGTCTACACTATCCGAAGCCTTAAGACAATTTACAACGTTTTGTACATGTTCCGCACTGACTTCTCGGAACACAAAGCTACCCGGACAGTACTTGTTTTTGTTGTGTTCAAGATATTCATTCATAGTTTCCTTTGGCTTTACTATGCTTTGACTGATTTTTTCTACTGAGCTAATGAAAAAATTGTTCAAATCATTTGGTGCTAACTCTATACTATTTCGTTTGTTAGGTTTTGCAACAGAGTTTATAAGATTCCAGGCTTTCTTACACTTATTGGTGGCTGTTTCAATACTATTCATGTTGTATAATTTTTAGCCTCGTTTATCAATAGCTTATACTCCTTTCTTTTGTTGATATATAAAATCCTGGCCTTGTCTGATTTATCTTTTCTATATAAATCTAAGTAAGTCATAACTTTGTGTTTCATACTAGTTAATTGGGGAGTATACCATACATTTTTATCCTTTTTGGAAACAAAATTTCTTTTTGCATTGGTGAATATTTTACATTTTTTTTGGGGGGACACAAGTTCTCAAATATATTTATAAATAAAGTATGAAATCTTTCATAAATTTCATTTGCTGTTAATGCAATGTCAGAAAGGGAGCTGCAAAGCACGTTGTTCCATTTAACGTCACGTAACATGTTTCTGAAGAATAATATTTTGTCGCTGGTTACCGGTCTTGTGAGTATGGTGATTGCCTTTCTTGGTGAGGCCAAGTTAGGTATTACATTTTTTATGGTCAACCACACTGAGTCATGATCTGAGACTGGAAAGACTGATACAGCTGTATCACAGGTTAGCACACTCTCTTTGATGTTTGTGAAAATGTTATCTAAACAGGCTGTTAGTCTAGTGGGTTTATTCTTGGTACATTTAAAGTTAAACTGCCTGAGAATATTTTTAAAATCTATGACTGTTTGCTTATCTTCTGTGATATCAAAATGTGAGTTTAGATCACCACCTAAAACTAAATTAAAATGTTTCCATTTAGGCCCAGTATAAAGGGTTAGTAATTCCTCAAGTTTTTCAAGAAAAATAGTTGGATTTCCCTTTGGAGACCTATATAGGGCAATTATTAGCACTTTATACTCCTGAAAAAGTACCCCAGTGGCTTCAAAATCTATTTCTTGACAGAAAGATCCCAAATCTAACCTTTTACAGCAACCTGCAAGATTCTGTTTTATATAGATTGCAGTTCCTCCATGAATGTGATTTTCTCTGCAGTAACTATTTGCTAGATGGTAGTCTTCTAATACCTTAAATGCTATTTCATTCTTCTGGCACCAATGTTCACACAGACAGATAACATCATACATATTTTCCTTTGCGAAATCATTAATAACTAATTCTTTTTTCCCCATTCCCTGTACATTGCTAAAACCTATTTTAAATTCAGATCCACTGCACTTTTCATTCCTGCTTAACCTAACTTTATCCTTTTGTCTGTCTAGTTCATAGTCCTTGGGTCCATTTAACCTAAAAAAACTGGTACTTTTTGAAATTTCTTCGGAAACACCAGGTTGTCTGTCCGCAACTGCTTCTACTTGTATTTCACTATCTTGAACCACTATTTCACTATTTCCAAACGGCAGTGGAATAATAGTGGAACTGGCTTTCCTGTTCATCACATTCACAATTTTGTTCATGAGCTGCTCCTTCCCTCTCCCGTTCAGATGTAGGCCATGGGTTGTATGGCAGTCACGATCCAAGTCACTAATATCAACTAAACTCACATTCTTGAAATTTTCCACAATCTTCTTTATAGATTCGTTACACTGTCCCACTGCTTCATTGACACAGGATTTCATATCCAGATCGAATCTCTTTGGTATGTTTACCAGCACTACATTAGTGTGCATGAGGTTCTGTACACATTTCAGTAGGGTCTTCTTCACATTCACGGCGTTATTGCGTGCAACATCATTGGTTCCTCCCATGATGACTACATGATCATTTGAGGTTAGGTTTGCACATATTGATTCGTGGTTTCTAGTTACTTCGTTTATTGGAGCCCCTGGCTTGACCAAACCCTCATATGAAAACTCTGGATACGATGCTGCTAGAGTGCCGCTAATCAGTCTCCCGTGACTGTCTGCAAGGATTTTTACCTTGCGGTTGTTTATCTTTGTCTTCACTTTCCGATTGGAGCATCTATTTGTCGTAGTTACTTCATTTAGCTCACTCACTGCTGCCAGATTATTATTGTTGGTTTTAGAGAGGCAAGAAAATCTGTTTTTAGTTTCGACTGCAGTATTTATCACAGCATCTACTTTACCCTTAGCACATCTAAGGGGACGCTGCCATTCACCGTCCACATTGTTTACCGCATATTGTATTGCCGATGTTGGTCGGCTCTTCTGAGTAATTTCTTCTTGCAGGCGTTTAATTTCCTCCCTTGCTGCTTTTAGGTCTTTTGTTAAAACCTCTACAATAAGCTGGAGCGACATAATCCTTTCTTTATTTTCCAATGCAACCCTTGCTTCCGACGCTGTTTCTGCGTGTAACTTTATTTCGTTACATTGGCTGTTGTTTCCGTTACCTTCATTCCTATGGGTGCACTTGGTCTTGTAGTTTTTGATTCTATCACCGTTTCCGTTTTCCACACATTTCACACTAGTTTTGTCAAAATTTCGAAGCTTCGTTTTATAGTTTACTTCACTGTCCGCCATTTTGACAATATATTCAATAAGTATGATCATAATCATTAGTTCAAGATTTGTATCCCGTTTCTCTCTCCTCATAACAAAGAACATAAGTCAATGGGCACATAATAAACCAAGATACACCTAAATAATATTTGTGTCAATGTCAAATGTAAAAACTTTGGAATATTCTTGGTGTTGTGTTGTGTAATAACTAAATATGTTAAAATTATAAAGGCCTGCTGTGTCATGCCAAAACAAGAGACAAAAGCATACAGCAAAGAAGACTAAAGAAAAAAGGATATTGTACAAAGTAAAAAGATTGTGTCAAAGGAATAGGGAGAAGTGTTGTATTGTGTTTCAAGATTGTAAATATATGTGACAAATTGAAAAACAAAACAAGGGGCATGCGAGACAGAATATATGGTTAGACCCCAAAAGGAAATCATTTATGTAAATATTTATTGCAAATGTAATTTATTTTTCATGTTTATAAGGATTAGTTGAGTAATGAAAACGTGTTGCTATTTTTTCATTGTTACGAAAAATAGAATTGTTTAAAAACATCATAAATATTAAGTTTCATGTTTAAATTTAATATGTATAAATATAAGAACCATATATCTATTTAATGATAAAAGTGTAGGGAGGATAGATAAAGATCGCTTACCTAACATTACAGGAACTATTTAGCGAGAAAAGTATAAAATGAGCACATACGCGCATGAATATAAAAAGAGCGTCATGTAAAGAGGCGGCAATTTTTTGTCAGTAGCGTCGCTGTGTTAGAAAGGTGAAGACGCGTTTCTATAACGCGCGTGGACGTGGTTCTGAAAGACTTTATAAAATGAAAAGACTGTCAAGAAAATACAAATAGGTGCAACGAAAGGCAATTCAATTATAATAAGTGTAATAAGGGATGAAAAAAGTGTTATGGGGAGATTGCCCCGATACCGGTCACTTAAGCCAGTATCCATGTTTAGGGCAAACTGGATAATGAATTTAAGCAAAACTGAAAGCAGAGGATAGAGGACAACATGAATAACAATTAGAACAGCAATTTGAAAATATAATTTACTTTTAAGTATGTATAATTCAGATTATTATAAACACTAAGTCAGAGACTTTCACGAAAAACTGTTCCCATTATCGGTCACTTTCGTATGCATGAAAAAAACATTGGTAGAATTTAATAATTACATAAAATGTAGATGATAATAATACAAAGATGTATTTTGTTTAGACACTATCACTCTTAGTCATTTTTTACAATGCTCACACACAAAATATGCTATTTCATCACTGTCTGCACAACCTACATTTGCCCAACCACAACACTGCACCTAATCTTCTTGAAAGCATTCGCCAAAAATAACGCATTCAGTTTCTTCGGTGTTTTCTTTTTTGTTGTCTTCACTTCAATTTCCAAACTGAAGTTTCCGTTTGATACGACCTGAAATTACCTTCTTTTTTGGATCATTCCTTCCACAAAAATCTTTTTCTTTCCTCTGTCGTTTGATTTCCTCCTTTTCTTCTATCATATTTTTGAAGGGAGTGGTTGTCAAAGTGCACTGTTTTTCTCCTCTCCTTTTTCTGTTAACAATTTTTCTCTGCAGGTCATCAGCTACAGGAGAGATCTTGGCAATGGTCTTCTGGAAGTCTGTAGATTCATGACCGATAATGGGAACACACACCTTGACCGGACACGGGGCAACGCAAGGGGGTTATAAAATAGTAAAATGAATACTATACAAAAAGATTTCCGGGAATTTAAGCATGTTAACTCACTGCTTGTGTATGCTAAGAGTATAATAAAATATAATATGTAAGTTAAACTCATCTAAACACGGTCAATAAAGTCGCAAGTTTTAGCAGTGTAATACAAAAGCACCGTCATCCACACTTCACAAAGGTTTTCTCTAAAATGGCGAGAAAAACCTGGACTTCACGCTAAGAATAGTGTTCTTTTGTTCCTGCCTACCACATCATAGCTGTTTTTTGCTACTATCTAGCGTCTTAATGTATAACTACTTGTTGACCGGTAATGGGGCCTGACCGGCACCGGGGCAACCTCCCCTAATAAAGTGATATATAGTGAAGTTACATCGAGTGTTCATTCATTTCACCCAGTACCACGCCTGGAGAGAAAGGAAAGAGTCCCATAGCTCAATGCAAAGTAATAATCTTTTTAAAAATACAGCACCATTATTATTATTATTATTATTATTATTATTATTATTATTATTATTATTATTATTATTGTTATTGTTATCATCATTATTATTATTACTACTACTACTATATATAGGCACTAATTAAGGGATGGTATTATAAAGGAGGTTTAAACTATAGTTTAGATTTTATTCCATTTCATACAAGCTGATCTTCAGTTTATCTTTTCTGGGGAGCGGCGCTGTGGCCAAACGGTTAGCGCGCTCGCCTACCACCTAGGCGGCCCGGGTTCGATCCCAGGGACCGCATGTGGTATTCGTGGTGGACGAAGCGGCGTCAGGGCAGGTTTTCTCCGGGTACTCCGGTTTCCCCCGCCATCTCATTCCACCGGTGCTCCATCTTCATGTATCATCAGTGTCACCGCCTGCAGTGCCGTAGTAGTAAAAGCGGGCGTTAAACACAACAACAACAACAACAATCTTTACTGGGACTAGTTACTGTTTGCAGTTTAATGCTACAAGGGTCATTCCATAAGTCTTGGCAACGATGTGACATCCTTTGAACAGGTGGTATCACTGTACTGCCTGCATATTCATTCAAAACCCCATGACATTAAATTCCCCAACCAATTTGTATTTTCCCAGTAGACCACTAGGGAATCTCACATCTGAGATAAGTATTGGCAAGTTGCCATGGTAGCTCAGTGGTTAGAGGAGCCCTGTGTGAACTGCAAGATCCTTGGTTCAAATCCCAGCTATGGCATTGAATTTTTCAGTCCTGATTCTATCTCTCTAACATTGCCTACATACAGCTTGTGTGCTTAAAACCATCAGTAAGTTGGTTGGCATTACCATCTACAGGTTATTTAATTAAATCTGGGACATATCGTACTTACTTGGGGTACTTACCTCAGATGAGAGATTTCCTATCAGTTGGGGAATTTAATGTCATGCTGACAAGTTGCCATGGTAGCTCAGTGGTTAGAGTGGCTGTGCATGAAGCGGTAAATGCTTGGTTCAAATCCCAGCTATGGTGTTGAATTTTTCTGTCCATATTCTACCTCTCAATCATTATACCCATTTCATTCATCATTGATATGACGGGAAAGGTGTTTCTTAAATAGTGGGTAACTATTTAAGGAGGGCAATAAAGAGTGAAGAGATAATAACAATTTAAAATTAATTACAAATAAAAATAGAGATATAATCCATTATACACAACAACCAGGTTAAGTGTGTAGGATTTGTCAATATAAAACTGTATAAACAGAATGAACTTAAAAATTTTAGTAGGTGAAGAAAACAAACCATTCATTTGCTGGTGGTGTTTCAACTTTCATATAAAGATAAAATAAGAAATTTGACCACTGGGTTTGTACAGTGTAAGAAGGGGTCTTTTTTTATAACTGATACTGAAACTGTTTCTTTGCAAATACAAAAACTCTTTCACATTGTGTTGACAGGCGGCATTGACAGCATTGCGTGCCTTATCCGAGATGGGCTTAGACTCGGTGGCCCCTTCAGGAGGTGGAGTAAAGAAGGACCCCGGACAGCAAGTGAATCAGGGAGATGGGTAAGTAAATCGCAGTTAAGCTCTTGGTTGGAACATGACCCAGGTGCATACCTCACTATGTTAGTCACTTCAGTACAAGTGACCAGTGCATCACTTTGAGGCCCCCTCCCTGTATCCTCCCACTCTTTACCCCTCTCAATATGTAGGCATAGTTTATTGAACACTGGAAACACTTAATATTTAAAAAGATAATTTAAATGGAGTTGTAGGTCACAAAAATCAACATTGTGGCTGGGGGAAATTCTTGTGCCAGTCGGTTCCAGCAGGATTCGCATCAGTTGTCCCCCTCATAATCTTTCACAATGTTTATTATGTAAGCTAAACATTTATAACTCTGTTATTGCGTCATAAACTCTCATTAGTCATTACTAATGTTTAGTCTTCAACCCAAACAGTTTTATATCAGCTTATTCTATATTCTTTAGTCCAAACAAACTTCTAAAATCGACACCCAATTTATACTATTGAATTAGTATTTCATGCACTCTTCACGGAAATTGTCTAGCTCCTGCTTCATTATAATCGTGTCTGTGGAATAATTTAGTTAAATCATGAGTGTCACTAACAGAAGCCAGTTTGATGCATGCTTTAATCCATTTAATGCGAAAAAACCATAAATATAAAAGAAGGAAATCTTTGCATAATGTCACACGTGTTATGTTAATGAAATTGAAGTTGGAGAATATTAATTTAGCGTCTCAGCTGAAAGTGTGAGATATTTGTTGGGTAAAACTTTCAAAACTTTATAACCCTGAACAAATAGTGAGCAAAAGTGTACCAGGGAGTAGTTCTCAAAATTTCCCTGAATCAAACTCCAGTGAAAGTGTAGAAAGTGGTGATACACACCCGTCTGATATGGTTTCTCCAGAATTTGAGAAGGAACTCAAATATCTACTTTAAATAAAAGCTTGGTGTTACTAGGCAAATCTCCGATTAAGAAAAGGAAACTGAATCAAAAATGTTGTCCATGCCAGAAATTACAAAAAATAAAAAGTTATCTTAGAGGGAAAGTATTTCATAATATAGAAAGTGACTATTTCGAAGGATAAAGAAACTAAAATTGATGGTAGCTCAAATATAGTAGAGAAACTTATTTCATGCTACTCAGGATAGAAATCTAAAAATCCAGATCTTACCCATTTTTGAAAATTGGTCGTTTAGTGAAATTCAAAAGCATTTTCAAGCGTCCACAGATAAGAGTTGTTATACAATTAGCCACAGAAAAGGGAATATTGGCAACGCTGCAAATGAAATCAGGCAAGAGTTTAGACATTTCTGTAATGGTAAAGGTAATAGCGTTTTAAAATTCTGATGATGTCAGTAGAATTATGCCAGGGATGAAGAATTATCTAACAGTTAAAGAAAATGGTACTAAAATTCATAAACAGAAACGATTAATGTTAAGTAATCTAAGAGATTACTTTTATAAAGAACTACATCCTAATTTCAAAGTTTGCATAGTTAAGACCAAGAGAGTGCATACTTCCTGGAGCCCATGCTACACATAATGTTTACATTTGTGTTTACCATGAAAATGTTAAGTTAATGATTGGTAGCACTAATATTAATAAATTAAACTAAAACTAAACCACGGCGCAACAGCCCATGAAGTGCCAAGGCCTACCACCCAGCTGCTGCATCCCCTCTCTGCAAATTCAGATTTAGCACTCAGTAATTACAATTGTCTAGCACAAATAATCTGTAATTCTCCATCTTTGAATTGTTATTTAATGAAATGTGGTACATGTTCAGGAATTAATAAGTTAATTACACACCTTGAAGAAATATTTGATGCAGAAAATGTTGGACAAATTACTTATGAAAAATGGGTAACATTAGACCGAACAAGCTTAGAAGTATTGAGGATTTTTTGGACAAATTTTCTTCTAAATTATTAGCCTTATTGCCACATACGTTTATAGCTCAACAGCAATCTTTTTTCCTGAAAGAACGGAAAGAGCAATTGGAATCAGGAGAATACATTGTAAGCAGTGATTTTTCTGAAAATTACGCTTTTGTGATACAAAATTCTGTTCAGGGGGGTACATTGAAATAATACAGGCCACGATGCACACTTTTGGTATATATTACAAAGATAAACAATATTGTGAAACACGTTAATTATGCAGCAATATGAGAGTCGTAAAGCACAACACAATGGCTGTCCATCTATCCCAGACTTAATAAAACTTAAGAAAAAGGAAATAGCAGACCTTAAAAAAATGATCTGCTTTTCCGATGGAGCCAGCACACAATGTAAAAATGTAAAGAATTTGGAAATTTGTATTTCCATGAAGAGGAATTCAGTATTAATGCTCAATGGCATTTTTTCGCAACATTCCATGGAAAGGGTCAGTGTGATGGCATTGGGCATGCGGTGAAGAGATTAGCATCAAAGGCCAGTCTCCAGTTATGTCAGGATCCCATTACAACGCCTAACAAGCTATTCAACTGGACTCGTAAAGATATTAAAAACATTCATTTCAGTTATTATTTATTCATGCCAACAAACTTACTGTTGGTGTTTTTAAATACACAAGCCGTGTGTGGGCAATCTTTGAGAGGTAGAACTGGAACTTAAAAATTCAATGTCACAGCTGAGATTTGAACCACAGACCCTCCGCTTACTAGGCGGGTGCTCTAACCAGTTCTACCTCTCATTCATTTCAGTTGTTTTACTCAAGATCAATATAACACAATGATCACCTGAACTCTAAGATATGAAAAAATAAAACCAATAAAAGGTGCATTAAAGTTGCATTCCATTGTCCCACTATCGAAAACAGGTTTTACACATCAGAGACAATTACCCCAATGGTGACTTACTATTGCAAGTACTTTGTCCCAGGATTAAACAACCTTCAGATGGTAATTATTATTTATTTATGTCAACAAACTTACTGTTGGTGTTTTTAAACACACAAGCCGTGTGTAGGCAATGTTTGACAGGTCATTCTGCCAGGTTGTCACAGTAGCTTAATGGTTAGAGCACCTGCCTGGTAAGCAGAGGGTCTGTGGTTCAATTCCCAGCTGTGGCATTGAATTTTTAAGTTCCAGTTCTACCTCTCAAAAATTGTGTCTTCTGTTCGTCAAAGAAAGTAATAGTTATTGTAAATTAAAGTGTTAAATATCCATCCCATGTGTGCCGCCTCAATGGTGCCTTCGATCCATGTATGCGGACCCACTCACAGTGACTATGCAGCGCACTTGCTCTGGTAAGTGAATTTATGGTGATAGAACAAATGCGAATTCCATCTTATAATTTAGTGGTGGTATGTAGGAAACATGAGGGAATAACATATCTTTTTTAATTTTAAAGTGTTGAGTTGTGGTTGAATTATAATTAGTTTTAAGAAATTAATTATTATGGATCCTTCAAGAATCAATAGAAAATATTTTAAAATATCACATGAAAGACTACTTCTCTTTCATTTGACCCCAGAATGAATAAATTTGGATTATTAGAACTGGAGATACCTTCTCTTGAATGAAGTGCTGCATGCTATTTTTCAAAAATTAAAGTATTTAACATCAACTGAAATAAATTTTTATTGGGAAAACAAAAAAATACAGATCTAGTGGATCATCATGTAAAAAATGCACAAAAAAAAAAAAAATAATGGAATGGTCAAGGTCAATGTCAAATTTTGTGCGATTTGACATAGAATGACTTAAGAAGCTTCAGTGATGGGTTCCTTCCCTTTTTTATTGGCTTCCATATACTTAAAAACACATTTGTTAGGACTAGATTGAGGGAGAAAACAGCGGAGACATTGCAACTGTGTGTTTTACTCCATGTGGACTTAACATCTATCTGTAATTTTATTATTTGTTTATCCCAACAAACTTACTGTTGGTGCTTTTAAACACACAAGCCATGTGTGGGCAATGTTTGAGAGGTAAAATCGGAACTGAAAAACCCAGTGACACAGCTGTGGTTCTACCTGTGAGTGATCTACCTCTCAATCTATCTGTAATTTGTGATTTGTATGCATTCATTGGTGCATTGTAAATTTTCACCGACTCCCGAAAATAGTCATGCGCTCTCTGAGAGATTTCTGTTAACAAAGATTAAGCACATGTTAACCATTTGAGCAGCACAATAATACCTTGAATCATTGTCCGATAATGCATTCCCCTTGAATTACAAGGGAAAATCCTATCAAACAATGTGAGGAAGATGAGTTTACATTTGAAATAAGAATAGTGATACTGGTTACCTCTAAACTAAGGGGACAAAGACACTGGTGAGAGCAAAATGAAAACTTAAAAAAAAAGTTGACTTAAAAGAACAAAATATGATCTGAAAGTACAGTTAAAGATAAAGGTGATAGAAAGTTGTAATTAACAGTAGGAACAATGAAAGATAGGTTTTTTTATAGCATCCTTAATAAAAGTAGTCCCATACATAATTATTACATAATTATGTAACACATTACATAATTTATGGTAACATTTATGATGAAAACAATTTCTTCAATTTCAGAATAAATTTATGGTTTATTAACATTAAAACCAAGTGTTGAATGTAAAATAAAGGTTAGAGATAAATATAACCTGAAAGATGTTTTCTTCAACATGAAGAAAACTTCACTGTTTTTAGTGCTTCTATTTTTAGTAGATAACTATATAGAAATTAAAATTATTAAGGAATGAGAAATGATGTACTGGTGCTGAACTTGCTAGGTAGTGCACAACTCTTGGTCCTCTTAGTGTTAATATGAAAAGTTTGATAACTCACGCACTGCTGTTAATAAACTGTTTGCTATGTTTATGTGTTTCAGCCTTCACATGACTCAATCTACAGTTCAAAAGGCCAGCGGTATCTCTCTTGGTAAGTAATATAATTTTGGGAAAAGAAAAGAAAGAAAAAACATGCGGCCATCTTGTCTATTACTGAAAAATGTTGTGTTTGATATCAAATTCCTTCTTCCCTTTTTGATCTTAAAATAAATTAGGATTGACAGCATACAGAGACTTGGAATTGCTCTATGTTTCAGTAAAATGTTAGTTTGTAGAAATATATTATTATTTACTAAGTATTGTACATCTTATGTTTTAATATTTTGCTTTTTAATATCTTTTACTTTTGAGGAGTGTAAAGGGCTGATAAATTAGTGAGTTACATAACAGCCTTTTCCACCCTCCCCCTGTTTTATTTGCAAGTTTTATCAAAATGTTAAGTGCGTATGTAAGGCTGTCATTCAGAAGTGAAAGAAACTACGCACAAGTTTGTCAAGCTTACTCGTTACTACTGTACTTACCTGGAAACCTTGTATGCTCAGAATTTGTTAAAATATGTCAAAAGTATTCTTATTTAGTTTATTTCATCTCACACATGAAGAATCACATGTGCAATATGTAATTCTCTGAGCATTACAGGGATTTCAGAACTTGCAGAATTCCAGTTTTAATTTTAATAGCTGCTTAAGTCATGTGTATTTGTATTATTTTAAAGTTTGAACATAGAAATTCTTCCTTGTTGTTCAAATGATGTTTTGAATTTAGTTTATATTGCAGTGTGAGAACTTGGGGTGAGGATTGCTTGTATCTTGGCCTCTGATTTTATAACGCAGATGAAAGCTATTACCATGAGGGGTCAATGAAATATGAACAAGACTTTTTGCTTGTTATTGTCAGGAAGGGAGTGATACATATGTGTCAATCCTTTATGGCAGTAAAGAGCACAACGAAGGAATACCTGAGTCTCAAGTCTACCACAAAAGAGGGGTCAGAACTGGTGGATTATGGAGGAAATCCACCCTTTTAGCTATCACAGATATTTGTGGTGGAAATGAAACAGTTAGTGATAGCCAAGAAGAAGCATTTAGGCTTTCCTGGAAATTATTACTTGTCTATGATAACTGCAGTGGGTATAGGCATTTAAGTACCTTAGAGATTATTCATGACAACTGACCTACCTGTAAGTTTCATAAGCAATCTCAACAATAAGCAGAAAAATTCAAGGAAATTTCTCAACTGTTTTTAACATCTCCAGTTCAATCTAGTATTGTCCTGTGACTATCACAAATTGAAATCAATGAAATAAGGATTGAAAGGTCAGCATTTTGAGAACAGTGATGAAGTTTTGTGTATACATTAGCAGACAGATCCATCCTAAGTCATGTTTATATTTGATCAACCCTCATAAATATTGCTTCTTGGGTGAAGGGGTACTAATCATTGGTGTATGTGCAGATTTTGGACCGTACCGCAATATATTATGTATAAAAAATGCAGTTGAGTGCCTGTTAAACTGATGTTTATCCTTCAATAGCAGCTGCTTGAAATGTTTTTCCACTTCATGACTGCATTCTCCTAGCTCAGAAGTATAAATGGGTGTTCAGAAGCTGCTATTGCTTGCACTGTGAGAACTTGAAAAATATTTAAACAGATTAAGTGTAATTTAAATTACAAGCAGCAGCCCCGCTCATCCAGGCAAAAGTGGCAATATTATTTAGTGGCTCTATCTGCATTTGGTTCCTGTGAAAACTTCACATATTAAACATTCGGTCTTGGTTGATTTCAAAATGAATTGTTAATTGTGATGAAAATTTGATAAAGAATTTGTAAGAAAATTGTCTTTACAACTCAAATTTCTTAAACTTTCAACAGCTGCAGAACAGTAACATTTAATTGTATTTCCATTGGAACATACAGTGTGTGCGTTTTATCTTCCCCTGCTCGTAGATGTAGTGTGGCTGCACTTAATTCTGCCCGCCGCAATCAGTGAAATACAGAAAACATGCTTGGTTTTATAAACATGTTAAAGTTCTCCCCTCTTTGAGCTTGGCATAGCTGCTTAAAATGTCTGCTATTGCTATCATTTGTTACTCCGCAATTCATTAAATGTTCATGGATTTATTTTATTGAATCTTTCTTTTAAACCACCACATAAATGATTTGTAATTTTCTCTAACACTTAATAGTGAGAAAAGTTTTATGATATTTTTTTGTTGGTACTAAACAGTAATCAAGCATGCTCTTGACTGACACAAGCAACTAACATTGCTGGATGTAGATACTTCAGCGAGCAGGGGAAGATAAAAGGTATGCATCATACTTCATAATGAAACAGCTTAGTCTGTTTTTCATAAGGAGGGAAAGATCTTGTCACCACTTCAAACATTGCTCTTAATGTGCATTTAGGCAGTTAAGAGTCTGAAGCAAGGAATATGACAAACCAGAGCTTTTCAGTATGCTACTCTGGTATAGAATTGTTGTAGTAGCATTTTATGCCCAGACACTTACACAATGTCTGTTCACAGAAGTGTTGCATATGCATGACATAGGGGGGAATTTGTATTAATGCTCCCTGTTACCAAGGCCAGTTAAATTCTGGCTATCTTCAGTTATCTCTGATTTACTGTATGCAAATTTGACGGGATCTTTCCCTCCTTATGATAAACAGACTTTAATCATTTCCTTTTGAAGAAAAACTAACTAGTTTATTGTACCATAAAAGTTTAAAGATTCTCATCCCAGGTTTGCTTGCTGTTTACATCATTAAGAGTATTAAAAAGAAAAGATGTGTATGTGTGTGAGAGATTTTTGAATGGTTGTTATTTGTGTGTGAATGGATGTAGCTATTATATGTTCTCAGTTGTGTTGTGCACACAAACAGTACATGATCAAGTGTGCAAGTATCTTGATCTCTCTTCCAACTTCCTTCCACCAGGAAAAGCCCAACTCGACACAGAGCTAGTAGCTAGGCTATACAGCAATATATGTTACCATTTAATAACCTTAGTAACATACAGCATTTAACGTCTCTGCATTTTATTTTGTAATTCCATATGCTGGAAAATATTTATAAATTCTTATATGCCTGTATTATTGGGGAAACACCTTTGCTTAAGGTTGGAAGAAAACTTTCTGTTACGATTGGCTAAGATCCGTTTTCTTAATTGCAAGTATTCATTTTTAGTCATCCTAAAGCAAAGGAGTCCAAAGAAGGAATTTTGTATCTTCACATATTTAAAAAAGTTCATATATATTTAAAAAAAATGAAAAGCAGAAGAATTTAGTTAATTTTTTCCCCTTGGGTTTAGAAGGGCCCAAGCACAAGGGTGAAAAATTGCTTGTGAAAATGAAAATTATACAGCCAGGATTAAAACCATAAATTTTGACTGATTGTTAACTCTGGTGTGTGGCTGTTAACAGTTGTTCTAGGATTTCAAGGTTAATTCCAGGCTGTAAAATTACTGGACTTGAAAATAAAAAAGATATTGTAAATTGATTTCATTGTTTAATCTATGGGGCTTCACTAAAGAAAGTCATGATTGCATAATTTTTGTAAAAAAAGAAAAAAATGAGAATTTTTCCCAGAATGAAGAGCAAGTGCTTGGAGCTCAGCTGCAGGCAACTAAACAGGTAATTTCAATTTTTGCTGAAGTCATCTGTTATAAAACAGTTGAGTTAAACCAAGTACACTGCTGAGCACTAGCTTCCAAGTTTCATGTACATGTTTCATTATGTTTAGTGAAGAAGACATTGTAGATTTTAGTAGATGTATAATATAGCTGTGAATGTAATCAAATTCCAGTAATATCAATATCGCTTCCAATTGTCGAAATCAAATTACAAGGTGCATTCCCAGCTTTGATTTCAATAATGTTCATGTTATCAGTTTTGATGTTGATAATACTGCAGCCATTGAAAAAAATGAAGTTGTATGCAATAAAACACTTTGAATTATACTCATAAAAATGTTTGAGTAGAAATTTTGTAATTAATCAAAAAGAATTATTAATATAGCATCACAAACCTTTTCATGGAATATTCTGGGAAATATTTTCCTCAATGATTATTTAGACATGATTGCAGGGAGTGGCATACATTGTTTGCCAGTTTCTGGGAAGGAAATAAAAACAAAATGCTATAACGATGCACTGATTCTCTCAATTCTGTGAGTGTGTTGTAGGGATGTATCTTAGAAACTATACTTTTTCTCCCCAAGTGTACTGTATTTAAAATTAGCTTTAAAAGTTTAGATTTTAAAGGTGCAAATAGTATTCATATTGTTTCCATCAGAAAATATGTTGCTCTCATTCCACTGTCAATATAAATAACTGTTTCAAAAATGTTTTGACATGATAAACAAAATAAAGAGTCAGTGTGTCATTAAATTAAGCATACACATATTCTGCTTAGCTTTTTAATGTTACAAAAGCTAAATGGAATTAGAATAATTCACAAAACATGATTTTCTCTGTGTCTATTAATCTTTCAGCTTTTTGAGTATAGTAGGTATTGTTAACATCAGCAGTAGAATATGTACTCATCCCTTCGTCACAGGAATAAAGAAAATAAAAATTATAAGATATTGATGTTCATTAAAATATTCTCAGTACAGTTATAGTGCGACATTGAAACATACTTGCATTGTGAAGCTGCATTCACACTGAAAGATTCATCTTGGAGATCTGTGCTATAGCACATTTCCTTGGCACCAATCCCCAGCTCATGTGCATGTTCAACACAGTAACAAATGTGATACATGTTATCTCGGAGCTGTGCTGTACAGTATTAAAAATCGAGTGGTGAACTGCATGTGTCTCAACTGCTAACAATACTCTATACCACTCAACATCTTGAAGTTTTAAAACACTTTTTACTAGACTGAATAGTGTATTTCAGAAATCTGTCATCTTCATATTCAGAAAGAAAAAAGAAAATATGCGAAGAAGTTGGTTTCAGTAATGGCAATAATTCTACAGCTTGTGAATGACCCATTTGTTTTTTACAATGTAATTTTGAAACATAACTTGTATGTTGGACTGTCCGGTGATCTTAAAATTTAACAAGCAGTAACAAAATACTTCGGTTCATGGAGAAGCCAGGAAAAATGTACTTCGGAAATCAGTCAACTCTTGTATCTGCAATAAGCTGTGCAATCCCCTGGTTTAGCATTCATATTAATTTATTCAGATACAAACCATTACCTTGTCAGCTTTAAAATGTGGGGTGAAATAGTAAAGAATTTGTGTAGATTGGTATAAAAAATTACCAAAACAACAGGAACTTCACGAGTGTTTTTGAGGTTTTCATAGCAATGGATAATGTAAACGAAGTGCCGTGTTTGTTGCTCAAAACAGTGTATTCAATATATTAAATGTATTTTGTACAGTCATGATCAAAGATGATACATAGTCAATGGATATAATAATTAACACAATCAAATTTGTTAAAACTATTACTGTGTTCCCCCAAGGTAGTAGACAGCTGAACATATCCAAAGCAGCTATATGAAACAAGTTTTTTCTTTTTTCCAGCTGAACATTTGGTATGTTAATGTGATAATTGTACCTAGTTAGATATTGATAAATCTCTGATCCAAAGTACATTGTACTTGGATTCCATTGCACACAAGTTAAACATTTGTACATGTATAAACGTATAACTTAATATCCTTTCATTGATGAATAGCAGTATACAATGTACATCATGTGTAGTACCAGTTAAGATACAGATTGGCTTCTTTTGTATTATTAAAGTTTTGGAAACATCTGAGCTCTTCCAAGATGTCATATCCATAAAAGTGGTTGATAGCCGGTGTCTGAAATAAACTATTCAGTTGCAATCTACATGAGTAAAAATGTATACACAAGAGAAAAATCAGGAGCCAGTCTTTGATGCAATGTTTCAGCAAACATGTTATCTGTATGAACAGTCACATGGTATTTAAGTGCCAGGTACTTGTAGCTCAAATTTGAGGCATAGATCTCTGCAACAAATTGCTCAGTGAGAACATGGCTTAATGCAGGGGCTTCAAATATTCATGAAGTTATCACTCGAAAGTAAAAGAAGAAATTCATGCATGTGAAGAGGTGCGATCTGATGTCAGATTATAGTAGCAGTTGTAATAAACTTATTACTGGAAGAATATAGCAAATGAATATGCATGGTTTCATGCCACAGTATTAACTGTGTTAGGGATATTACTTTGAAGTTTGTTTGTATTTATGGACACATTCTGTTGATGTCAATTTAATACCTACTATAGTAATAATAATGCAATATTGTTTTACTGTTGTTTTTTAACAGTTGCTTCGAGATATATATGCTATGCATTATTTAAAAGGGTATTAATTTTTATCAAATGTACCATGTTTTCAGTTTTTATTTAATTTTTAGTCACAGTAAAATGTCATGTTGTTTGTAATCGGTGTGCGTATGCTTTAAGTATAATATGCAACAATTAGCAATTGCTCAGAGAATGAAACACTTGCTGTCATCAAGGATCCATGTAGTTATGCTGATTCCAGAATCTGCAAGTGAATGGCGCTAATAAATGAATGAGTATTTTCGGAAGTGCTCAGTTTTCATTTCTGGAATGTATAACAGATATGGTTCCATCAGAGGTGAAAGTAAGTTGTAGATAAAGTAGCATCTTGCATTGTTGCAGTATCTATTAAAGTAATGTAGTTTCGAAAGAGCAAATAAATATGCCTCACTAGATACTGAAATCAATAAACAAACCTTGCAGAAACAAGAGTTGTTTTCTTTAATAAACATTTCATACTGTTCCTTTTCTTTTCAGTAGTAACTAATTGCTAATTTTACAATGGTGCACAGTTCTTCCTGACAGACATAGGCTAAAAGGCAAAGGATTTTCAAGATTTGAGTATTAGAATATGAACATTTTGTTGTTATAATAATAATTTGTGCAACAAGTGGATAATACAAAGAGATCCAGAAACATCGGAACCGCTGCACAGTGTTTTTCCACTGCACACACAGAAACACAATAACGCAGGTGTTGTACATGAGGTCAAGTGGTTGACTTGTTTTTCTCTGCTCTGAAATTGCACTATTGAGCTGACGTGTGGTTGAGTTATTACTAGTATGCTTTATTTTGTCGTGTACTTGGGCACAAAGTGTAGTATGGCTCATCTACTATACAGCGTGTATTTATTTATGGTTCATATGTGTTAACTCAGCTCGCCAAGCGAAAATGCGATTTGCAGAAAGATTTCCAGGTGATCTGCAATTTCTATCTCTGGGGTAACTTAAAGCATAAAGTGTACAAGACAAACCTACACACCCTGGAATAATTAAAACAAATATCTGCCAGGAAATTGCCAGCATTTCCTGTCAACTACAGCGAGTGATGGATAGTTTCTTAAAGAGGTGCCAAAAATGTATAGACAGTGATGATGACCAGTTTCAGCATCTCCTTTAATAACAATGGTAAGTAAAACCTTTAAAAGTAGTTTTAAAAATGTATAGTTTCATCCACGCTGTTCTATGAGAGCAGCAGTCGGCGATGAGCACCTAAGATGCCTACAGGCAAAACACATTGCAGCCGGTTTGGAGCCTTTTGGATCACCTGTTATTTACAATTATGGCACAAGTGACTGTCACACTCTTGTGCTTGTGCAACAAATTACTCAAGTTATTTTAAGATTATCCAGAAGTTGAACATTTTGAGCTGTCTTATTATAATGGTAGGAAATAATGAAATCAATCGGCATTCAGAGCAGACACAGATGAGTGTCTTCATGTTGTCACTAAGTGCAAAGTTACTGTACCACTGGGGTGGCTAATAAATACTTGCCCAACTACCTGGTTGTAGGTGCAGCTAGTGGGCAGTCTGCTACAGAACAAGTCATTGTATACCAGTTCCCAGCTCCAGAAGATTTTCTTCGGCTGTTTCTACCAGGTTCGCTTTCCTAAATGCATCGTCCTCTGTGGTCTAGGGGTAACATGCTACCCCCTGGTTTCCAAGATCACGCGTTCAAACCCGGCAGAGGACAATGGACTTTTTTCTGGCATAAAAATCCTTAGCATGGCTTTCTTCTGAAGGGAAGTAAAGCTGATGGTTCCCTGTCTTAGATTTACAGTACGTACAGAGGTATTTTTAGACGTGGTGTATTGCGAAATGTTGTGCAGTGGTTTATAATAGAGTTTACTTCTGTATTTATAAGATCATAGGGGTGTCAAGTTAGTATATCTCCAAATTCTGTGTAGTCAGCATTGCAAGAATGCATCTTTACATAAGTACAGTGCTCACTTGCATTATCAGCAGTTTCTTGTGTATGAAACTGAGACGTTACCCCCACCATAAATTTGCATGATGTCACTTGTCTAAAAATACTTGTGTAAGAAAACATCAAGCCTAATATAGGTCTTTTGAGCAAAATTAAGTGCTCTTTCACGCCCAATATAGAACAGGACACTGAGAACCACGCAGTTAAAGAGCATTCATAAATAAAACTCAATTTCATTTCCGAATCATTTGCTTTGTATTCCTGCCTTACATAATGAGTTAGCTAGTGCCTGGCTGATAGTTTTTCAATTGACAGTTCCGAATGCATTTCAGTTCTCATTCAATTCTCCAAGATTACAGGGGAGCACCAAGAACTGTTGAACTTTTTGATGATCCCCTGGATCTCATTGTCCCTCAGCATGTCCTGTGGCTCTGCTTGTTTTGCCAGAGGAATACAACTTGGTTAAGAATGCAGTCTTTCCCTTGTCTCAGGGGTTTTAGAGCTACATGCCAGTATCCCAATTTCAGGTCCAAGGTCTAGAACTGCTGGACACCAGCAAGCATAGGATGATGTCAGTCCGGGTCAGGGGAAAACTTTTGGGTGACAGTGCTCAGCTTCATATTGTCTCAGCCAGCCTGGTAAAACCTCGCACCCAGGAGCACAGATTATGAGTCCTGGGCCCAGTGGAACTCACTTAAGACTGAGGACAGCGTGGAGTTCAAAGTTTCGGAGTCACCTCATGGGAAGACCCAGCGGAGCAGGTGATCCTCAGAGGAAGGTTGCAGACATCCTGGAGGAATTCGGAAGGACATCTTTGATCCAACAGAGCATTTAAGTTCAATAGAGGTACTACTGGTTGAGGCTGAGGGCCAATGCTGAGAAATAGTGCCACCAATGTGTACGCTGCTCACATACTAAGAACCGTGGCCGTATACTGCAGTAACATCCTTCCAATGGATAATTATCAGTATAGCTGGACCATTCCCTATATCCGACAGAGGTAACAAGTATATCCATGGTCAGGGATTAGTTCAAGTGGCCAAGGGTGTACGCTGTCCTAACCAGCAGGTCAAGATGACATGTACCATAAAACAGGCTAATTTCGGCCATTAGGTTGTCGAACTTTGCTTTTTATTCTGTCATCTAGATTATTAATATTGTAAAGATTTCATACCTTTTATTGTACAGCCGATGGAGCACATTAGTTGCAAAGGTGTTTCCATGCAACTTGGTGCATAAGGTAGACATTAGATAGGGTTCTTCATTTAAAACCTAAAGGAGCACACAGCATTTCGCCTCGCCCACGACCTTGCTGGATTCCCCTACTACTGGCTGCCATTGTGCACGTCGCTAGTTGGTACTGGGACTCCGAAAATCCACATTTGTAGCTGATATCATTCCATCAATAATGTTGCTATTCGGAAGAGTGAAAACAAACATACCTAGCTAAAACTTGAAAATGTAGGTGATTTCTGTTTCACGTAATTGATGTGTAAATGTGCTATTTATGATTGAAACAGATTAAACAATTATTTCTTCATTGAATTAGTTCTATATTCATTGATGTGAATTTTCAGGTTAACTTCGGCCAGTGAAAGCACAAAAAAAAAAAAAAATCCAGATGCTGCTTTTGCTACGATACAGTACCAACTAAATTAAATCGTGCCTAAATGTTTTTTTTAAATCAGCAGCTCTGAAAAGGAACAAAGTTAGACCAAATTAAGTTAAACTACATGGACAAAGCCAGTATAGTATCACAGTTAACTTTATAGAATATTAACCAAAAAGAGCACAAGAACTGTGAAGCGTTTTGGAGTGACTCGTTCATGGAACTCCTGAAATGTGTCATGTAGCAATTTTTACATCTATCATAACCTGGGATTATTGTAACCACAGACAAGTGTTTGCTGTGAATTATTCCATGTAGAAAGGTAAAGGGTAAAGCACAGACTTGGAAGGTTGCACCTAGCACACTGCAACCTACAGAGATCTATTATGGCTAACATCCCCCAGGAGGCAGGAATGAGGGAACTGCTGGGTATCAGGGCCACAGCCAGATGGGCCACAGAGACACAGAAGTACCTAACATACCATTTGATAAATTACTCTTGGATGTTCTTAGAATACTATGTATATGATCTATACCATCAATCTCCAAAGAACACCTGCCCAAAAGGTTTTTGACCAACTCATTGATCTAACTGGATCTCTTTCTGAATTTGATCCAATGACATTGACATTCTGGCTCTCATCTGGGATATGAACAGCAACAGGAATCTTCTGTCATAAAAGAAAAGTAACTGAGGAACAACATTCCTTTGAGCCCGGAAACAATTTTGGAGTTAGTTGAATACTGGTAGGCTTAATTTTCCAACCAAAATCCTGGTGAAAGCTGCATTGTAACAGCAGACATGGTGTGATCCACAAAATCAGCATGTAGATTCACCCCACATTCCTTTAGAGGACAAGTCTGTCTTACAATAGACATGAACCATTTGGTTGTACGAGCCCAAATGTTTCACAAACAGAGCAACATTCCAGTAGATTTCCAGAATGGTTAGATTTTGAGGTTCTGAAACTTGATTACACTAATATAATACAACCATACTCTCAAAAAATGAGAAAAGGCAGGATTTGTCTTTAAAACATACTTGAAAATAGCCTGCAAAAATAATGCCCTGTCATACACAAATGTCTAAAATGTAGAAATAAATTACGTTAAGAGTGGTTTAATTTTACTCAAAGTATTCTGATCCAGGTTTATTTTCCATGTAGCATAGCCTTAGCATCAATACCTGGTCCTAACTATTATTCAATGGGGTTCAAAGAATAGCACACCAGCATAGATCTGCATAGTAGGAGTAGTTCTGATAAAAAAAAACAATTGACTCAACATTAGTGATGGGAGTATACCCGCATGTGGTATTCGTGGTGGACGAAGCGGCGTCAGGGCGGGTTTTCTCCGGGTGCTCCGGTTTCCCCCGCCATCTCATTCCACCGGTGCTCCATCTTCATTCCATGTGTCATCAGTGTCACCGCCTGCGGTGCCGTAGTAGTAAAAGCGGGCGTTAAACACTACAACAACAACAGGTCCATAGGTTTGCTACCCGACATGCAGGTACTGACTTGTAAGTCCTAGGGAATGTAAGTTGTACATAAGACGAGGATAATCAGGCAAAGAAAAAAAAAGGATGTATTCGAAAATGTGTGCTCATATAGTTTCAGTGAATATCTATTAAAAATATTTGATTGCATATTCAATTCTGGCTTCTGACCACATGCACATCACACATAAGTGGCCCGAGTTCGATCCCAGGCAGCCGCAAGTGGGATTTGTTGTGGGCGAAGCGGCGCTGTGGCGGGTTTTCTCCGGTTTCCCCCGCCATCTCATTCCACCGGTTCACCATCTTTATTCCGTGTATCATCAGTGTCACTGCCTGCGGTGCCGTATGTAGTGAAAGAGGGCGCTGAACATTACCAAAAAAACGAGTCGCACACATGAAATATACAGTACTTTAGTAGCGCAGCGGCACCGCATCGAGCAGGGACCGGTGCGTTCTCGGCCAGATTTACGCGTAAAGGACTGGCAAGTAACGGGTATGGGACACAATTACTGTACTAACTTACGTTAGGCTTACCTGCATACAGGGGCGGCGCGTTCTGTGTTCAGTGGTTCAGTGAACCCCCGGAAAAAGGTTGATTGTGCAAATTATATTTAAAGAATCATTTTTTGTTTCTTTCTCGTGTTAGTTAATTTTATGTGCATTTTCAAAGTATTTTGTCGCATGAAAAACTTTTAAGTCGTTCAGATAGCACGCATACGCCCCCAAGTTTGCCCAGACATTCCCGAGGTTCAATTTCTCTTGTGAACCTCCGAGTGTAAGCTTATGGGTCCTCTGATGATGATGATGATGATTTGTGGGTTTAAGGGCGCTCAACTTCTAGGTCATTAGCGCCCTTCTAAAATTCATGGCAATAGCCAGATATAAACTTGAATAAAAAATAAATAACAGTATCAAAGAAAAATACACATAAACGTATAAACAACGACAATAGCCGGATATAAAACAATGTAATAAATAGGTCAAAAGGCATAAACAAATATCTAACATTTTAAATCCGCATAACGGGTCCTCTTTCAGCAGGGAGAGGCAAGAGGGGAGGTCGCTAGGTATATGTGAAAATGCGCTGGTCGGAGAAGCAGTTCCAACTGCAAGTCGGACTCTGGCGGAAACGCACGAATCTACCCGAATTAAAAGCAACCTAACCAGAACAATTAGCACGTGTGTTTTCACTGTAATAATGGAGTGAATGTCTACAATCGTTTAACCGTATTACAATGTATTCAGTTATTTACTTGTGCTTTAGTGTTTATTTGCTATTCATCTGTTCTTAGAGCTATTTTCCAAGAAGAATTAATAGCTTTCAATATCTTTTAGAAACAGACTTCTCAGCTTTAAGCTTGAAAGCTTGTAAATATAAATAAAAGAAATATTTGGATTTGCGGTTGTATTTCTATAAATAAGCCTTTATGTTTTCCGTGCTTGCTGCTCGCTAAGGGTAAATATTCAAGCTGGACATGCTCTGGCGTGTCAGATCTAAGTCATTTAAAACAGAAGGTTAAGAAGCACGAAGAATCTATTTAACATAAGAATGCTTATTTAGATTTATCAGTCCTTGGGAAAAAGAAATTATGCAACAGCTTAGCTCAGCTTTCAGACAGAATATAGAAAGACACAATGACAACGTAGGGAAAAATCGCTATATTCTTTCCAAAATAATCGATTGTATTAACTTCTGCAGTGAGTTTGAACTTGAGTTACGTGAACATGATGAATCTACAGAACCTAACAATCCTGCAATATTCAGCGCGATAGTAAATTTGACTTCAGCTTTGGATGCAGTTGTAAAAGAGCACATGAATAATGCTACAGTCTTTAAAGGTACAACCATGGAAAAAATGATGGAGCGCTTTAGGAGAGCAGAATATTTCTAAATCCCACGTCGTGCTGCAGCGCGGCTTACACAAGCCAATATTTCCAAGATGCAGCCTGAATTTATTGATAGTCTGTGTTCCATATGTTATTGTCTGTCGGACACGCAAACAGGCTGTGCCTCGAATCACCACTCGCATTTGTATCTGCTCCTGATAAAGAAAGGGGCGTGTAGCAAACTGCCTATTTGTGGAGGAATGTAGCAGCAAAGGAAGTATGTCACAATAATGCATCAGAGCCAACAGAGATTTGAATTCTCTAGTCACTTATTGGCCACTAATTTACTTGACCAGCACTACTTTTCTTCGTTGAGAAATAAATTTCCTGAAAAAATCCTTTCTGACGTGCAGTCCTATACATTTTTAAATACATCTAAGTCAAAACAGAACTACAGATTATTTATTCTCGAAATGATTTTGAAGAAATGAAAAGTGCAATAGCCGTTCTAAAGTTTTTAATTTAAAATCACCTGCAACAACCCTTTGGTGATGTTTTGAAACTGTTGAAATTAGTAGCTACTATTCCAATGACAACGTGTGAAGCAGTGAGATGTTTCTCCACTTTGTCATGGGTCAAAACATTTCATAGAAGTGGGTACCATGGATGGAGATGACTGTCTGCTCTTGCCGTGCTGCCTATTGACAAGGAAATGATCCACAGTGTTCCAGATTTCAACCAGTCATAGACAGATTCGCCAAAGAAAAAGAAAGGAGGAGCTTCTCTACAAATATACCTTTACAGGAGATTCAATCCATCAATGTCATCAGGCTCGTTTAAGGTAATTTCAGAGCTACCAAAATAATTTATATAATTTGGAAAATCAAACTATTTAGAAAGGTAAACTACATAATGCACTAAAAGTAGTGAACCCCCTGTTATTTTAGGCACCAGCAGCCACTGCCTGCATCACAACAGATGTTTAAATTGATGACTGCCCGTATTTCTCTCGTGATGTCCTTCAGTTCTTGTAACGTGAACGAATTTGATGTGTATACTTTATTCTTTAACGTTCCCCATATGTAAAAATTACTGAGCCATTTAGTTGGAGGTTAATATTTCCAAGACTCAGCTTTTGCGGCAAGAAACTTCTGAAACTTAAGCCATGCAAGATAGCTGTAGTTACTGTTTTACTACCACAACACCCACTTTTGACGTGTTAGTGATGCAGCGTGGTTTTATCTTCAAGATCACATTTCAACAAGGAATAATGTACTGGTTTACCGAATATCTTCATATTATTCATGAAGTTCATCACGCTGCAAAAGTTGGGTTTGGTCCTCAGCAGGGTTGCCAATTCGTACGATAATTGTAACGTTTGTACAATGGTTGCCAACCCGTGCGATAATTATGGGGGTGTACGATAATTTCAATGTATGATAGTTCGATATCGGCAAAATATAATTTTCACTGGTTTGTCCCACCAGCGAAATGAAACTAATTACAAATAGCTACACCACTTGCCCTCATAGCCTGCCTCCACCCCATAGCAATCGTTTCCAACCCTACTAAGCCTGCTACCTTTTATCCTCTTGTTGCCACTGTGCCCAGATCTGATAATCTCAATGAAGAAGGCACTGTTCAAAAATTGATGATCAATGGAGAAAACTCGGAATACGTGATATTCTGTGTGAAATAAAGAACATGCCTGAACCTGGCAGTGTCTGGAGTGCTGTTAAACATATATCATCTTGGTGGAAATACTGATTTCAAAGAACTGGCGGCCTTTGCTTTATCAGTGGTTTCCTTGCCCCACAGAAGCACTTCTTATGAAAGTTTTTTTTTTTTTCCTCCTAAATTTTCTGAAGTATTATACTGATAGTTTAATTGTTGTAGCATTTGGTTTATGATGTACGATAATTTTGAGTCCAAATCTATAATTTTGAGTGGCTGGTACGATAATTTTACTTTTAAATGTTGGCAACCCTGGTGCGCAGTGAGTTCGCGTAGAATTATCTGTTCCATATTTTACGACTCTGCAGTTGATTCATGCGTTTATGTAAATTCTATTTTAAATAATTTTTTCCGTAACTAATAAGAAGTGAAAGATGATCGTGTGCCTGATTTCAGCAGGATTTAGCTACAGCGCACACTGTTGCGAATTCTACGCATGAATTGGAAGTGCGTATGGTGACAGAATAATTAGTTAAGGATTGTGGCCACTTTGTTCTCCTGACCTATCTCCATGCAGTTGTTACTTTCTCTACTGGTAAGTAGGGCAAGTATTGTATTCCACCCAAAAATTCTATGTCGAGATTGCACCGAAAATATGTTTTGAGACCCCCTGAATAAAAAAAAAAAAAAAAACACTTTTAGAAAAAGGTCCGTGTGTGTCTGTGGACAGCATAACTCAAAAACGAAAAGTCGGTTAAAAACCAAAGTTGGTATTTAAATTCAATGTCTTTCAAGGATGCGACACGAAGATTTTGAAGAAAATAGCCCCACCCTAAACCTCCCTTTACATGGAAAATTTTTCGAAAATTTTGATTTTATTGAAAATGGCTCTAACGATTTAGATTAAAATGTCATATGTTTGAGATATTTTTATGATAAATGAAATGTAGGTATATCTTGAATTTTCTGGCTATAGCCCATGTAGTCGTATTTACTCTGGACGACTTTTGGATAACTGGTAAACCGTTAGAGATAGACCAAATCATACTATACAAAACATGTAGATCTTGCTAAAATACACAATTTATGTCCAAATAAATGTTCTTGTAGGGTGAACCATTTCGGAAATATTCCTTGTTATGTGCGTGAGTTTCGAAAAACTTAGAACTTTCGTGAAATGGATCATCGTTGTTCATTTTTTATGTTAAGTGTGCAAAGACAACAGAATCTCAAAGCTGTAAAACATTTTTATTACAGTTTCACGGGCGATCAGCCGTGTGAGGTTTAAAAATATTGAGCTTTCGGTCATTGTAAATCCATGGCCTTCGTCCGAATTTATAAATGACCGTTCTTCAACTTCAACTTATTTTATTGACTAATATATTTGCCTGGTGCCGGTACAAAGGGGCCCGGCTTACAGGCTCAAATTTACATTATATACAGTTAACAGTTTTAAATGGGCACTCTGGTTTTCTTTTTTCACAACAAAAACCCATACGGTGAGCAGCCTTAGCTCACCGAGAACAGTTTTAGGGTGTATTTTCAGTCTTTATGTTTGTCCTTTTTTTTTTTTAATGTACACTGATCCATACGCTCACTCACTCCTGGGCATACCACACATATGTCCCATCACACGCACACACACACACATACACACACACACACACACACACGCTCGTATATACATATTTACACTGCACTATATACACTTCACTATTTACAGTTTTCCGCAGTTTTCCTGTGCGGACCAGGTTGCAACTCCTGTGGCGTTTCCGAGGCACAGACCTCTTTCGGAGTGCGTGGCCTAGGGCCTGGGTTGCATGGGTGCGCATAAGTCGGCGAGCCATGCAATGTCTAGAACATTTTAATTCTAGAATGTTTACGATGCTTTGGTTCGCCCTTGCCAATATTGGCAACCACGTCATTTTGGTGATTCCTGATGCGCGCCCACGCGACAGTGGCTCTTTTTGTTATTGCCTCGGGAATGGATGGGATCTGGGTTTCCTGGTGAAGGGTTTGGTTAGTGGTTAGGATGGGAGCAGAGAGGATTTTCCGGAGGGAGAGGTTCTGGAGGGTTTGGATAGTCTTCAGGGCGGTTTTTGAGGCGTTTGCCCAGGCCACACACGCGTAAAGAACCACTGACAGGATGAAAACTTTATACAGGACGAGTTTGGACTTCAATTGCAGCTGTTTGCTGCGGAAGATGGGAGCGCATAACTTTGGCTGCTGTCTGCCTTTGTTGGCGCTATTTTTTATGTGGGTGGACCAGTACATTGTGCGGTCGAAGGTAAACCCTAAGTATTTAACTTGCCGACGGCAGTGCAATACCTGACCACTGACTCTTAGGTCCATTGCCAAAGTGTGATGCCGTTTAGAGAAATGTATCAGCTGGCATTTGTCGGGATTAATTTTAATTTTCCAGTCATGTTGCCATGAGAGGAAGTTGTTAACATAACGTTGCATTTCTGCAAGGCCGAAACGTGGATTTCTATGGTGGTTGTATATTGCAGTGTCGTCAGCATACATGGCGACCTTACATCTGGCGTCCACTGGGAAATCGTTGGTGAATAGTATATACAAAAAGGGTGACATGATTGCCCCTTGTGGGACGCCAGCCCGCATCACTCGCTCCCGTGAGGAGAAGCGGCCCACTTGGACGTAGAATTTCCGTTTTTCTAAAAAATTGTGCAGCAAGTATAAATAATTTTGAAGAGCCGGGAAATTGTGGTGCAGTTTGTAAATGAGGCCATTGTGCCAGCACCGGTCGAATGCGGCTCCAGAAATAGCGCCAACGTTGAAGCCCCATTGTTAAATTGCTCTGTTATGTCATCTGTTAGCCTGAGAAGCTGTAAGTCAGTAGAATGTCCTTTTCGAAAGCCAAACTGTTAATTTGAAAGTTCATGGGATTCCGAAACTTGTTTTTGAACTCGAGAAAGTGTAACTTTTTCGAGCAATTTACCAATAGTAGACAAGAGACTAATGGGGCGGTAGTTTTGCGGTTGTCTGGTGCTTTTTCCTTGCTTTGGGAGCATAATTACCTTGGCTCGTTTCCAAGTGGAGGGGAAGTAGCCTTGCTGCAGACAGGCGTTAAATATTTTGGTCAGTTGCACCAGGGCTTTTCTCGGGAGATGCTTAAGTTCCTCATTAGTCACTTTGTCTGGGCCGGCAGCTTTCCCATTAGGTAATTTCCTAATGAGCTTGTAAACTTCCTGCGGTGTTATTAGGGGTAGCTGTTGCTCTTGCTTCTGCGCCACCCAGGTTTGTACCCATGTCTGTACCTCCCGTTCTATATCGCGGTTAGTAACTGGGTTTTCGCTGAATCTATCTTCAAGACAGTCAGCGAAGACCTCGGCTTTCTCCTCTTCGGAGAAGTGCAGGTCGCTATGAGTGTGCAGCGCCTCAGTTGCGGAGTTGACGCTCGTGGAGACCTTAAATGCCTTTAATAATTTCCACAAGGAAGAGTCCGAAAGGGTGGTACTCAGCATTTTGTTTTCCCACTGTTCAGTTTTGTTGATTTTAATTTGATGCCGAATAATGTTGCGTAGCCATTTAGCTAGCATTTTATATTCAGGCTGACGGGTGTACCGCCACAATCTTGTCAAGCGTCGTCTCCGCGCAATGAGTTGCTCTACCTCGGGGTACGTGCAAAAACCGGGTGGTCTTGTGGTGTAAGTGGTAGCGCTTCTCTTGGCCGTCTGTAGCGAGGCAGTCAAGTTTTCAATGGCGACATCTATGTCTGCCTCGCTATAGTATGACAGCCTGGGTTGCGCCATCCTGTACATTTCCATGGTGAACTTATTCCAGTCGGTCTCAGCCCTCCTTCGAGGGCCAGAGGCACCGGCTGAAATGTCACCCTGTATGTCGAAATGCACGGTAAGGTGGTCGGAGTCCAGGCTGTGATACACTGTAAAGTTAATTAAAGGCGCCGCGGTTTTTGTTAGTACGAAGTCCAAAATTTCGGGGTCAAAGTGCCCCGATCTGTGCCAAAATGTGGGATCTGGGGGAAGGTGTACCTCAATGTCGTCATTATCCGTTATAAGTTCAAATAGGAGATTTCCAGGCGCGTTTGCTCGGCGAGAAAATCACCAGGGGTGCCGGGCATTGAAATCTCCTGCAATTATAACGTGCTCCTCTAAAGCGAGGATCTGTTCGAGGTCACGTATGAAACCTGTGGAGTTGGGGGGCCGATAAAGCGCTACCAGCATCACCGTTTGACTATTTACACGTGTTTTAAGTGCTGTGCACTCTAACGCTGCCATTGCAGGTAGCGTAAGAGAAGCATGAGCAATTGAGTTTCTGACAAAATAGCAGTTCCTCCCCCCTGTCTGCCAATTCTGTCGTTCCGAAAGATTTGATACCCCTGGAGCTTAAAAGTATGCTCGTGCTTTAATTTTGTTTCGCAAATGAATGCGACATCAATTTTGTTACGCCGCAGGTAATTTTCAAGTTCGTGCAGCTGCCTGTGGATGCCATCTGCATTCCACAGGAGTGCGCGGGTTAAAGTTATGCCTCCCCTTGAAGTTGCCATTTACTCGAAGAGGGTGGTTACCAAACATATGATGGCTTCCAAATTCTCCATGGTACTGTTGGAGCTTTTTAATCTTGCGATTATGGGCCGCAACTTTGTTAGTAGCGCCGGGAGGTTTAAGTCCTTAAACAAATTGAAAATTTCTCTTAAACCTCCCAGTTCGCTGGTGGGCGCCTGTGAGGGCTGGGGTTGTGGAGGGGGACCATTTTGTGGTTGCACGGGTGCATTTTGCCCTCCGGCGGCTCCTGCAAAGGAGGTGCCGTTTTTGACCAGGGCCGGGTAGGGGATGGGTCGTGGCCCTGGTTGAGCACCAGGAGAGTTCCTGGCTGCAGCTGCCAGTTGACGGCGGTGACGTTCCATTTTGAAGGTCTCACACCCCCTATAGCTGGCAGGGTGCGCTTCCCCACAGTTCGCACAGTGGGGTATAACGTCCTGCTTGGCCTTCCTTGGGCAGTCAGCTAGGCGGTGGAGGTCACCGCAAAGGACACACCGGGAGGTCATATTGCACATTTTAAAAGTATGCCCTAATTGTTGGCAATAAAGCATTGAGTAATATTTAGGTTGCTTTTAAGAACCTCCACGGTGACCATCATGTGGCACACCTCTCTTTCCTGTAAAAACTTTTGATTTTCAGTGGTTCTGTTTAGGCTTACCTGGTAATTTGGAAGAGGCCTGCCGCGGGACACCATTTGTCGCACCTGAATGCCGGTGTAGCCCTTCTGCTCCAGGTCCTCCTTGATATAATCCAGCTGCAGGTCTGCAGGTAGGCGCTTGATTACGTACCTAAGAGGCTGGTCACTTCTGGGCGCGAAACTGTAGTTCTCCACACCGGCGTTCGTCAGGAGCTGCATTGTTGGAATGGCGTCCTGTTTCCTTTGGAGCAAGAGCTTCAGGCAATCTCTCGTGGTCTGTATTTTATAAGTTCCGCCGTTCAGTGAGTTGCGCAGTACCTGTAGGACCTTGACTGCTTTCTTGACGTCCGGGATGATGATCCGTGGCGGCTTTTGGTTGTCGTGTTGTTCTGTAGTTGTCGTCGGGGCTGTAGGTGTTGGCGTTGCTGCTGAGGTAGATGGGATTGGGTTTGATGTGTGTGTGAGGGGAGTGGAGCGAGTTTTTGCTGGTGGTTTCTGCTGTTGTTGTGTGGCCGTTGGTTTTTGTAGCTTTGGGAAGGAAATTTTGGGTGAAGGGGTTGGTGGTCTCAGGTCCTCCGTCTCCTCGCGTTCTGTCGGCTCTAGCGGGGCGAAGGAGTTTCTTAGAGTGAGGGGATATGGCGGTGTGGACTGCCTCGGGATCCTCTTGTTGTTGGACTGTTGGCCGGGACGTTCGCTATCCGAATCGCTCTCCCGGTCACTGTCACGGGTTCTTTTCTTTCGTGATGAGGCAGTCTTCCACCCCTCATTCATCCTCACTAGCTCTCTCTTTTTAGTTGCATAGTCCTTATAACAGAACGCGAGGTCCTGTGTGACCTTATAAAATTTGTCGGAGTCTGCGTCCATGTTGGTTAAGATGTTCGTGTAATAGTTGATCTCAGATTGAATGTCTTCGACCTCCTTACGAAGTTTCTCGAGGGATTTTGCTTTATGCTCCTCCTCCATCGCCATGCGCTGGTCTGTCTCCATTTGATGTTGTTCTGGGCCGGTGGCCAGTGGGGCTGCGGTAGGTGGTACTAGTGGCGCTACGGCCGGGGTGGCTGAGTCTATAAGTACGCTACTAGCCCGGCTACAGCCCGGCAATCATAAGGTATGGCAACTAGTAAGGGCTTTAAAAAGAGAACCAATACACATCCCACCACTTAAGCAATCGGGCACAAATAACTACGCTGAAAGCGACGAGGAAAAGGCGAACGTGCTGGCCGACACCCTTAAAAGAACTTGCACACCCAACGACGGTCAGCAAGGCATACAACTTTACTCCCTTCTGGAGAGCGAAATGAAAGACACGCTTGCCAACCCAGCACATAACAGGTGCAGGAAAACCAACCCAGGAGAGCTGAGGTGGATAATAAAACACCTTCAAGACCACAAAGCTCCTGGGCCAGACCAAATACCAAATTTGGTACTAAAGCACCTCACGACCAAAGCGCTACAGCTCCTAAGCGACATATGCAACTACTGCCTGCAACAAGGATACTACCCTACATGCTGGAAACAAGCAAATGTGCTTATGTTCCCAAAACCAGGCAAAGACAGAGCTGAACCAACCAACTATAGGCTAATTAGCCTGCTAAAAACGGTGATCAAGGTAGCGGAAAAAGTGCTACAGAAACGCATGAGCTCACATATTAAAAAGAACAACATTATAATAGAGGAACAATTCGGGTTTCGTGCAAACCATTCCACAACGCTGCAATTAACCCGAAAAATAGAGTACATAACAAGGGGTTTCAACGAAAACAAATCAACAGGGGTAATATTCCTAGATGTGGAACGTGCCTTCGATACCGTGTACCATGCAGGCCTAATACGCAAGCTGAAAGATCTGAATTTCCCAGACGTCATGGTCAAACTGATCGCGCACTACCTTACCGGTAGAACTTTTACGGTAACCCTCCAAGGCAAAAGCACCCAGGCGCGAGAAATTATGGCCGGGGTCCCACAAGGTAGTTTACTGGGGCCCACGCTGTTCAATATATATATATATAAACGACATACCCAAAACCCCGGATACAAAACTCTCCATCTACGCGGACGACACTGCAATTGCAGCCCAGTCATGACGGCCCGCCGCGATAGGCCGCAGACTGCAAAACGCGCTAACAGCCCTAGAACCATGGCTGAAAAAATGGAGAATAAAAGTAAACACAGCCAAATCACAAGCCGTATTCTTCACCAAAAAACACTCTCACGCAAACAAAGCGCCAAATATCACGCTATTCGGAGAAAGAATAATCCGGATAAATACAGCAAAGTACCTCGGAGTTACGCTGGACTCCAAGCTCACATTCAACGAACACACCACCAACGTGCGGAGAAAAGCAAACCAGCAACTAGGTGCAATATATCCCATTCTAAACCGAAAAAGTGCACTAAGCAAGCAAATGGGGCTGACCCTATACAAGAGCCTAATTAGGCCAGTCATGACTTACGCAGCACCCGCATGGGGCCACTGCGCTAAGACTCATATCAAGAAATTGCAACTCATGCAAAACAGAGCTCTAAGAATAATTACAAAAGTGCCCAGGTCGGCCCCATTGGACATACTCCATGAGGACACGAAAATGCACACTTTAGAGCAGTTTATTAAAAAGCTCGCAGCAAACATGTACAAGCAAGCAAAAACAAGTCACAACGCGGCCATAAGCACATTAGGCAATTACGATCACTCCGCAGATAAACATAAAAGACCACTATCGCTGTTTGACAGGACCATCCCCCTGAAAAGGCACAGTACAGACGACGACGAAGCCATCAGACAGTACCTTAATAACTTAGTCCCACCATAGTTGCCCGCAAGTCCCGGGAAGGATGACTTCCCCTCCCTGGGCGGACCGGGGGGTCTCGGGTGGCCCCCAACACTATCATGACCTGGCAAAAATAGAAGGACTTGAACGGAATAATTAGCTTAGTTAAAAAAAAAATAAAAAAAATATATAAAAAGAAAAAAAAATAAAGAAAAGAAAATGAAAAAAAAAAAATAATTAAAAAAAAATAATAATATACATACATGTTATACATTTAAAATACATATAAACAGATATATTCTGTAGAAGTAGACAACCCCCGTCCCTATGTATATGTTGTCCCCACTTGTTTGTTACAGGACCAGCAGCGACCAGCTCTAGCACTGCTAGAACTTAGAAATAAGCATTAACATATGATTTGTGCAAAGTGTAAATATGAATAAATATACATTGTGTCCCAACCAATCTCCCTATGTACATGCCCCCCCAGACCGCCTGCGGTGCCGTAGTAGTAAAAGCGGGCGTTAAACACTACAACAACAACAACCCCCCCCCAGACACTGTCTGTTTCAGGACCAACAGCGACCAGCTGAGGAATCACGAAGTCAACTCCCACTCCAGTTGAAGCCACAAGACTCAGATAAGTACCCACAATAACATATAAGCATCACACCTCAAACCGCTCCTTCTGCATGAGCATGAAGTACCACCACTAACAATAGGTCCCTGATCTGGGCTCCGGTCAAGATCAGTACCTAATCCCCACTCTGCCTGCATACTCTCTTGGATGCAGGTGCCTATTTAGAAATCACCCACTAACATTCGGTTTGCTTTGGCGGTACCGGACACCACTTACCACTTTTCCTACCCTTCACTGTAGCGTAGCTAGTGCATGGTAGGGGAGGCGATGTAGATCCCTTTCGGATGATCGTCACCTGGGCTGGCGGAGGAGGGGCCAGTCCAAAAAAAAAAAAAAAAAAAAAAAAAAAAAAAAAAAAAAAAAAAAAAAAAAAAAAGGCTCCGCGACCGTGAGAGAGGAACTACCTGCGAGAGCTCCAGCGAAAAAAAAAAAATCTTTAAAAAGCGGCGGACGCCATTTCTTCTAACTGATGCGCGGGGGTACGCTAAGCGTGCCCCACGCGGACTTAAACTCTAAACTAGCACTAAAAAGGTGTCACTGTCACAAAAACTTAAACAAAAGCACTACGGGGAAATGATATTTACACTGGCTGACGTAAGGTTATTTACATGACACTGGGCACTACACGCACTATATATACAGCTACATCACTGATTATCCTCCCGGGTTTACAACACGGGAAAATGTATACACTATTAGCACCACCACTGCATCGGCACTACACTTTGATTACAATAGTATTTAGGAACACCGATCGTATATAACGTAACGGTCGCAATACTGAAATGTTAGATTCACTACTTTCACTCAGCGATCGCGGCGAGCGATGGCAGATTGTGGCTCTCGGCTGAACCAAGTGCGCATGCGTGGGGACTCACAATATTTTCCTTGCGAGGCGAGAGAAGGCAGAGTGTGTTTCTTTTTGTGAGCCTAGTGGGCATGCGCGGGGACTTGTATAATTTTTCTGCCGAAGCGAGCGATGGTAGAGTGTGGCTCTTGGGTGACCCTAGTGCTTATGCGCGGGAACTTGAAATATTGTACTATCGAGGCGAGCGATGGCAGAGTGTGGCACTCTGGTGGGCCTAGTACGCATGCGCGGGGAGTTATATTTTTCTTGCGAGGCGGGCGATATCAGAGTGTGGCTCTTGGATGAGCCTCGTGCGCATGCGTGAGGACTTGTATAATTTATTTTTGAGGCGAGCAATGGCAGTGTGTGATTCTGGGTGAGCCTACTGCGCATGCGCACTGACTAGGAACATTGTTCTACTGAGGCGAGCGATGGAACTGTGTGGCCCTTGGGTGAGCTTAGTGCGCATGCGCATGCATTAGGAATATTGCTCTAGCGAGGCGAGTGATGGCAGAGTGTGGTTCTTGGGTGAGCCTATTGCGAATGCGCGGCGACTTGAAATATTTTTCTTGCGACGCGAGCGATGGCAGAGTGTCTCTTGGGTTAGCCTAGTGACTCAATGCGCATGCGATGGGATGCACATAAGATGCGATATCAAGCGATGCCATGCGCATGTGACGCGATGTGACTCAATGCGCATGCGATGCGATGCACATAAGATGCGATATAGAGCTATGCCATGCGCATGTTACGCGATGTGACTTAATGCGCATGTGATGCGATGCACATAAGATGCGGTATCGAGCGATGCCAGGCGCATGTGACGCGATGTGACTCAATACGCATGCGATGCGATCCACATAAGATACGATATCAAGCGATGCCATGCGCATGTGACGCGATGTGACTCAATGCGCATGCGATGCGATGCACATAAGATGCGATATCGAGCGATGCCATGGGCTAGTGACGCGATGTGACTCAATGCGCATGCGATGCGATGCACATAAGGTGCGATATCAAGCGATGCCATGCGCATGTGACGCGATGTGACTCAATGCGCATGCGATACGATGCACATAAGATACGATATCCAGCTATGCCATGCGCATGTGACGCGATGTGACTTAATGCGCATGTGATGCGATGCACATAAGATGCGGTATCGAGCGATGCCAGGCGCATGTGACGCGATGTGCCTCAATGCGCATACGATGCGATGCACATAAGAGGCGATATCAAGCGATGCCAGGCGCATGTGACGCGATGTGACTCAATGCGCATGCGATGCGATGCACATAAGATGCGATATCCAGCGATGCCATGCACATGTGACGCGATGTGACCAGTGCGCATGCGATGCGATGCACATAAGATGCGATATCAAGCGATGCCATGCGCATGTGACGCGATGTGACTCAATGCGCATGCGATGCGATGCACATAAGATACGATATCAAGCTATGCCATGCGCATGTGACGCGATGTGACTTAATGCGCATGTGACGCGATGCACATAAGATGCGGTATCGAGCGATGCCAGGCGCATGTGACGCGATGTGCCTCAATGCGCATACGATGCGATGCACATAAGAGGCGATATCAAGCGATGCCAGGCGCATGTGACGCGATGTGACTCAATGCGCATGCGATACGATGCACATAGAATGCGATATCAAGCGATACCATGCGCATGTGATGCGATATGAGTCAATGTGCATGCGATGCGATGCATTTAAGATGGGATGTCGAGCGATGCCATGCGCATGTGATGCGATATGCGTCAATGTGCATGCGATGCGATGCATTTAAGATGGGATGTCGAGCGATGCCATGCGCATGTGATGCGATATGAGTCAATGTGCTTGTGATGCGCTGCACATAAGAGGCGATATCAAGCGATGCCATGCGCATGTGACGCGATGTGACTCAATGCGCATGCGATGCGATGCACATAAGATGCGATATCGAGAGATGCCATGCGCATGTGACGCGCTGAGACCCAATGCGCATGCGATTGGATGCATATAAGATGCGATGTCGAGCGATGCCATTCGCATGTGATGCGACGCACATAAGATGCGATATCAAGCGATGCCATGCGCATGTGACGCGCTGAGACCCAATGCGCATGCGATTGGATGCATATAAGATGCGATGTCGAGCGATGCAATTCGCATGTGATGCGATGCACATAAGATGCGATATCAAGCGATGCCATGCGCGTGTGACGCGCTGAGACCCAATGCGCATGCGATTGGATGCATATAAGATGCGATGTCGAGCGATGCCATTCGCATGTGATGCGATGCACATAAGATGCGATATCAAGCGATGCCATGCGCATGTGACGCGATGTGACCAGTGCGCATGCGATGCGATGCACATAACATGCGGTATCAAGCGATGCCAGGCGCATGTGACGCGATGTGACTCAATACGCATTCGATGCGATCCACATAAGATACGATATCAAGCGATGCCATGCGCATGTGACGCGATGTGACTCAATGCGTATGCGATGCGATGCACATAAGATGCGATATCGAGCGATGCCATGGGCTAGTGACGCGATGTGACTCAATGCGCATGCGATGCGATGCACATAAGATGCGATGTCGAGCGATGCCATGCGCATGTGATGCGATATGAGTCAATGTGCATGCGATGCGATGCATTTAAGATGGGATGTCGAGCGATGCCATGCGCATGTGATGCGATATGAGTCAATGTGGATGCAATGCGCTGCACATAAGATGCGATATCGAGCGATGCCATGCGCGAGTGATGCGCTGAGACCCAATGCGCATGCGATTGGATGCATATAAGATGCGATGTCGAGCGATGCCATTCGCATGTGATGCGATGCACATAAGATGCGATATCAAGCGATGCCATGCGCGTGTGACGCGCTGAGACCCAATGCGCATGCGATTGGATGCATATAAGATGCGATGTCGAGCGATGCCATTCGCATGTGATGCGATGCACATAAGATGCGATATCAAGCGATGGCATGCGCATGAAACGCGATGTGACTCAATACGCATGCGATGCGATGCACATAACATGCGGTCTCAAGCGATGCCAGGCGCATGTGAGGCGATGTGACTCAATACGCATGCGATGCGATCCACATAAGATACGATATCAAGCGATGCCATGCGCATGTGACGCGATGTGACTCAATGCGCATGCGATGCGATGCACATAAGATGCGATATCGAGCGATGCCATGGGCTAGTGACGCGATGTGACTCAATGCGCATGCGATGCGATGCACATAAGATGCGATGTCGAGCGATGCCATGCGCATGTGATGCGATATGAGTCAATGTGCATGCGATGCGATGCATTTAAGATGGGATGTCGAGCGATGCCATGCGCATGTGATGCGATATGAGTCAATGTGGATGCGATGCGCTGCACATAAGAGGCGATATCAACCGATGCCATGCGCATGTGACGCGATGTGACTCAATGCGCATGCGATACGATGCACATAGAATGCGATATCAAGCGATGCCACGCGCATGTGATGCGATATGAGTCTATGTGCATGCGATGCGATGCATTTAAGATGGGATGTCGAGCGATGTCATGCGCATGTGATGCGATATGAGTCAATGTGCATGCGATGCGCTGCACATAAGAGGCGATATCAAGCGATGCCATGCGCATGTGACGCGATGTGACTCAATGCGCATGCGATGCGATGCACATAACATGCGGTATCAAGCGATGCCAGGCGCATGTGACGCGATGTGACTCAATACGCATGCGATGCGACGCACATAAGATGCGATATCAAGCGATGCCATGCGCATGTGATATGATGTGACTCAATGCGCATACGATGCGATGCACATAAGATGCGGTATCAAGCGATGCCATGCGCATGGGATGCGATGTGACTCAATGGGTATGCGATGCGATGCACATTAGATGCAATATGAAGCGATGCCTTGCGCATGTAATGCGATGCAATTCAATGCGCATGCGATGCGATGCACATAAGATGCGATGTCGAGCGATTCCATGCTCATGCGATGCGATGCACATAAGATGCGACATCAAGCGATGCCATGCGCATGTAATGCGATGCGATTCAATGCGCATGCAATGCGATGCACATAAGATGCGACATCAAGCGATGCCATGCGCATGTAATGCGATGCGATTCAATGCGCATACGATGCACATAAGATGCGATATCAGGTGATGCCGTGAGCATGTGACGCGATGTGACTCAATGCGCATGCGATGCGATGCACATAAGATGCGATATCAAGCGATGCCAGGCGCATGTGACGCGATGTGACTCAATGCGCATGCGATGCGATGCACATAACATGCGATATCAAGCGATGCCAGGCGCATGTGATGCGATGTGACTCAATGCGCATGCGATGCGATGCACATAACATGCGATATCAAGCGATGCCAGGCGCATGTGACGCGATGTGACTCAATGCGCATGCGATGCGATGCACATAACATGCGATATCAAGCGATGCCATGCGCATGTGACGCGATGTGAGTCAGTGCGCATGCGATGCGATGCACATAAGGTGCGATTTCTTGCGATGCCATGCGCATGTAATGCGATGCGATTCAATGCGCATGCGATGCGATGCACATAAAATGCGACATCAAGCGATGCCATGCGCATGTAATGCGATGCGATTCAATGCGCATGCG
Source organism: Tenodera sinensis (assembly GCA_030765045.1). Classification (NCBI taxonomy): domain Eukaryota; kingdom Metazoa; phylum Arthropoda; class Insecta; order Mantodea; family Mantidae; genus Tenodera; species Tenodera sinensis. The sequence continues at coordinate 59,556,170 of CM060968.1, forward strand.
ATGCGATGCACATAAGATGCGACATCAAGCGATGCCATGCGCATGTAATGCGATGCGATTCAATGTGCATGCGATGCACATAAGATGCGACATCAAGCGATGCCATGCGCATGTAATGCGATGCGATTCAATGCGCATGCAATGCGATGCACATAAGATGCAACATCAAGCGATGCCATGCGCATGTAATGCCATGCGATTCAATGCGCATGCGATGCACATAAGATGCGACATCAAGCGATGCCATGCGCATGTAATGCGATGCGATTCAATGCGCATGCAATGCGATGCACATAAGATGCGACATCAAGCGATGCCATGCGCATGAAATGCGATGCGATTCAATGCGCATGCGATGCACATAAGATGCGATATCAAGTGATGCCGTGAGCATCTGACGCGATGTGACTCAATGCTCATGCGATGCGATGCACATAAGATGCGACATCAAGCGATTCCATGCGCATGTAATGCGATGCGATTCAATGCGCATGCGATGCGATGCACATAAGATGCGATATCAAGTGATGCCGTGAGCATGTGACGCGATGTGACTCAATGCACATGCGATGCGATGCACATAAGATGCGACATCAAGCGATGCCTTGCGCATGCAATGCGATGCGATTCAATGCGCATGAGATGCGATGCACATAAGATGCGATATCAAGTGATGCCGTGAGCATGTGACGCGATGTGATTCATTGCGCATGCGATGGGATGCACATAAGATGCGATATCAAGCGATGCCGTGCGCATGCGACGCGATAAGACTCAATACGCATTCGATGCGATGCACATAAGATGCGATGTAAGCGATGCCATGCGCATGTGACGCGATGTGACTCAATGCGCATGTGATGCGATGCACATAAGATGCGATGTCGGGAGATGGCATGCGCATGTGATGCGATATGAGTCAATGTGCATGCGATGCGCTGCACATAAGAGGCGATATCAACCGATGCCATGCGCATGTGACGCGATGTGACTCAATGCGCATGCGATACGATGCACATAGAATGCGATATCAAGCGATACCATGCGCATGTGATGCGATATGAGTCAATGTGCATGCGATGCGATGCATTTAAGATGGGATGTCGAGCGATGCCATGCGCATGTGATGCGATATGCGTCAATGTGCATGCGATGCGATGCATTTAAGATGGGATGTCGAGCGATGCCATGCGCATGTGATGCGATATGAGTCAATGTGCTTGTGATGCGCTGCACATAAGAGGCGATATCAAGCGATGCCATGCGCATGTGACGCGATGTGACTCAATGCGCATGCGATGCGATGCACATAAGATGCGATATCGAGAGATGCCATGCGCATGTGACGCGCTGAGACCCAATGCGCATGCGATTGGATGCATATAAGATGCGATGTCGAGCGATGCCATTCGCATGTGATGCGATGCACATAAGATGCGATATCAAGCGATGCCATGCGCATGTGACGCGCTGAGACCCAATGCGCATGCGATTGGATGCATATAAGATGCGATGTCGAGCGATGCAATTCGCATGTGACGCGATGTGACTCAATGCGCATGCGATGCGATGCACATAAGATGCGATATCGAGCGATGCCATGGGCTAGTGACGCGATGTGACTCAATGCGCATGCGATGCGATGCACATAAGATGCGATGTCGAGCGATGCCATGCGCATGTGATGCGATATGAGTCAATGTGCATGCGATGCGATGCATTTAAGATGGGATGTCGAGCGATGCCATGCGCATGTGATGCGATATGAGTCAATGTGGATGCAATGCGCTGCACATAAGATGCGATATCGAGCGATGCCATGCGCGAGTGATGCGCTGAGACCCAATGCGCATGCGATTGGATGCATATAAGATGCGATGTCGAGCGATGCCATTCGCATGTGATGCGATGCACATAAGATGCGATATCAAGCGATGCCATGCGCGTGTGACGCGCTGAGACCCAATGCGCATGCGATTGGATGCATATAAGATGCGATGTCGAGCGATGCCATTCGCATGTGATGCGATGCACATAAGATGCGATATCAAGCGATGGCATGCGCATGAAACGCGATGTGACTCAATACGCATGCGATGCGATGCACATAACATGCGGTCTCAAGCGATGCCAGGCGCATGTGAGGCGATGTGACTCAATACGCATGCGATGCGATCCACATAAGATACGATATCAAGCGATGCCATGCGCATGTGACGCGATGTGACTCAATGCGCATGCGATGCGATGCACATAAGATGCGATATCGAGCGATGCCATGGGCTAGTGACGCGATGTGACTCAATGCGCATGCGATGCGATGCACATAAGATGCGATGTCGAGCGATGCCATGCGCATGTGATGCGATATGAGTCAATGTGCATGCGATGCGATGCATTTAAGATGGGATGTCGAGCGATGCCATGCGCATGTGATGCGATATGAGTCAATGTGCATGCGATGCGCTGCACATAAGAGGCGATATCAACCGATGCCATGCGCATGTGACGCGATGTGACTCAATGCGCATGCGATACGATGCACATAGAATGCGATATCAAGCGATACCATGCGCATGTGATGCGATATGAGTCAATGTGCATGCGATGCGATGCATTTAAGATGGGATGTCGAGCGATGCCATGCGCATGTGATGCGATATGCGTCAATGTGCATGCGATGCGATGCATTTAAGATGGGATGTCGAGCGATGCCATGCGGATGTGATGCGATATGAGTCAATGTGCTTGTGATGCGCTGCACATAAGAGGCGATATCAAGCGATGCCATGCGCATGTGACGCGATGTGACTCAATGCGCATGCGATGCGATGCACATAAGATGCGATATCGAGAGATGCCATGCGCATGTGACGCGCTGAGACCCAATGCGCATGCGATTGGATGCATATAAGATGCGATGTCGAGCGATGCCATTCGCATGTGATGCGATGCACATAAGATGCGATATCAAGCGATGCCATGCGCATGTGACGCGCTGAGACCCAATGCGCATGCGATTGGATGCATATAAGATGCGATGTCGAGCGATGCAATTCGCATGTGACGCGATGTGACTCAATGCGCATGCGATGCGATGCACATAAGATGCGATATCGAGCGATGCCATGGGCTAGTGACGCGATGTGACTCAATGCGCATGCGATGCGATGCACATAAGATGCGATGTCGAGCGATGCCATGCGCATGTGATGCGATATGAGTCAATGTGCATGCGATGCGATGCATTTAAGATGGGATGTCGAGCGATGCCATGCGCATGTGATGCGATATGAGTCAATGTGGATGCAATGCGCTGCACATAAGATGCGATATCGAGCGATGCCATGCGCGAGTGATGCGCTGAGACCCAATGCGCATGCGATTGGATGCATATAAGATGCGATGTCGAGCGATGCCATTCGCATGTGATGCGATGCACATAAGATGCGATATCAAGCGATGCCATGCGCGTGTGACGCGCTGAGACCCAATGCGCATGCGATTGGATGCATATAAGATGCGATGTCGAGCGATGCCATTCGCATGTGATGCGATGCACATAAGATGCGATATCAAGCGATGGCATGCGCATGAAACGCGATGTGACTCAATACGCATGCGATGCGATGCACATAACATGCGGTCTCAAGCGATGCCAGGCGCATGTGAGGCGATGTGACTCAATACGCATGCGATGCGATCCACATAAGATACGATATCAAGGGATGCCATGCGCATGTGACGCGATGTGACTCAATGCGCATGCGATGCGATGCACATAAGATGCGATATCGAGCGATGCCATGGGCTAGTGACGCGATGTGACTCAATGCGCATGCGATGCGATGCACATAAGATGCGATGTCGAGCGATGCCATGCGCATGTGATGCGATATGAGTCAATGTGCATGCGATGCGATGCATTTAAGATGGGATGTCGAGCGATGCCATGCGCATGTGATGCGATATGAGTCAATGTGGATGCGATGCGCTGCACATAAGAGGCGATATCAACCGATGCCATGCGCATGTGACGCGATGTGACTCAATGCGCATGCGATACGATGCACATAGAATGCGATATCAAGCGATGCCATGCGCATGTGATGCGATATGAGTCTATGTGCATGCGATGCGATGCATTTAAGATGGGATGTCGAGCGATGTCATGCGCATGTGATGCGATATGAGTCAATGTGCATGCGATGCGCTGCACATAAGAGGCGATATCAAGCGATGCCATGCGCATGTGACGCGATGTGACTCAATGCGCATGCGATGCGATGCACATAACATGCGGTATCAAGCGATGCCAGGCGCATGTGACGCGATGTGACTCAATACGCATGCGATGCGACGCACATAAGATGCGATATCAAGCGATGCCATGCGCATGTGATATGATGTGACTCAATGCGCATACGATGCGATGCACATAAGATGCGGTATCAAGCGATGCCATGCGCATGGGATGCGATGTGACTCAATGGGTATGCGATGCGATGCACATTAGATGCAATATGAAGCGATGCCTTGCGCATGTAATGCGATGCAATTCAATGCGCATGCGATGCGATGCACATAAGATGCGATGTCGAGCGATTCCATGCTCATGCGATGCGATGCACATAAGATGCGACATCAAGCGATGCCATGCGCATGTAATGCGATGCGATTCAATGCGCATGCAATGCGATGCACATAAGATGCGACATCAAGCGATGCCATGCGCATGTAATGCGATGCGATTCAATGCGCATACGATGCACATAAGATGCGATATCAAGTGATGCCGTGAGCATGTGACGCGATGTGACTCAATGCGCATGCGATGCGATGCACATAAGATGCGATATCAAGCGATGCCAGGCGCATGTGATGCGATGTGACTCAATGCGCATGCGATGCGATGCACATAACATGCGATATCAAGCGATGCCAGGCGCATGTGATGCGATGTGACTCAATGCGCATGCGATGCGATGCACATAACATGCGATATCAAGCGATGCCAGGCGCATGTGACGCGATGTGACTCAATGCGCATGCGATGCGATGCACATAACATGCGATATCAAGCGATGCCATGCGCATGTAATGCGATGCGATTCAATGCGCATGCAATGCGATGCACATAAGATGCAACATCAAGCGATGCCATGCGCATGTAATGCCATGCGATTCAATGCGCATGCGATGCACATAAGATGCAACATCAAGCGATGCCATGCGCATGTAATGCCATGCGATTCAATGCGCATGCGATGCACATAAGATGCGACATCAAGCGATGCCATGCGCATGTAATGCGATGCGATTCAATGCGCATGCAATGCGATGCACATAAGATGCGACATCAAGCGATGCCATGCGCATGTAATGCGATGCGATTCAATGCGCATGCGATGCACATAAGATGCGATATCAAGTGATGCCGTGAGCATCTGACGCGATGTGACTCAATGCTCATGCGATGCGATGCACATAAGATGCAACATCAAGCGATGCCATGCGCATGTAATGCCATGCGATTCAATGCGCATGCGATGCACATAAGATGCGACATCAAGCGATGCCATGCGCATGTAATGCGATGCGATTCAATGCGCATGCAATGCGATGCACATAAGATGCGACATCAAGCGATGCCATGCGCATGTAATGCGATGCGATTCAATGCACATGCGATGCACATAAGATGCGATATCAAGTGATGCCGTGAGCATCTGACGCGATGTGACTCAATGCTCATGCGATGCGATGCACATAAGATGCGACATCAAGCGATGCCATGCGCATGTAATGCGATGCGATTCAATGCGCATGCGATGCGATGCACATAAGATGCGATATCAAGTGATGCCGTGAGCATGTGACGCGATGTGACTCAATGCACATGCGATGCGATTCACATAAGATGCGACATCAAGCGATGCCTTGCGCATGCAATGCGATGCGATTCAATGCGCATGAGATGCGATGCACATAAGATGCGATATCAAGTGATGCCGTGAGCATGTGACGCGATGTGATTCATTGCGCATGCGATGGGATGCACATAAGATGCGATATCAAGCGATGCCGTGCGCATGCGACGCGATAAGACTCAATACGCATTCGATGCGATGCACATAAGATGCGATGTAAGCGATGCCATGCGCATGTGACGCGATGTGACTCAATGCGCATGCGATGCGATGCACATAAGATGCGATGTCGGGAGATGGCATGCGCATGTGATGTGATGTGACTCAATGCGCATGCGAAGCGATGCACATAAGATGCGATATCAAGCGATGCCGTGCGCATTTGATGCGAAGTGACTCAATGCGCATGCGATGCGATGCAGATATGATGCGGTTTCAAGCGATGCCATGCGCATGTGACGCGATGTGACTGAATGCGCATGCGATGCGATGCACATAAGATGCGATATCGAGCGATGCCATGCGCATGTGATGCGATGCGATTCAATTGGCATGCGATACGATGCACATACGATGCGATATCAAGTGATGCCGTGTGCATGTAATGCGATGCGATTCAATTGGCATGCGATGCGATGCACATACGATGCGATATCAAGTGATGCCGTGTGCATGTAATGCGATGCGATTCAATTTGCATGCGATGCGATACACATAAGATGCGGTATCAAGCGATGCCATGCGCATGTAATGCGATGCGATTCAATTTGCATGCGATGCGATACACATAAGATGCGGTATCAAGCGATGCCATGCGCATGTGATGCGATGTGACTCAATGCGCATGCGATGCGATGCACATAAGATGCGATGTCGGGAGATGGCATGCGTATGTGATGTAATGCACATAAGATGCGATATCAAGCGATGCCGTGCGCATGTGACGCGAAGTGACTCAAAGCGCATGCGATGCGATGCACATACGATGCGATATCAAGTGATGCCGTGTGCATGTAATGCGATGCGATTCAATTGGCATGCGATGCACATAAGATGCGATATGAAGTGATGCCATGCGCATGTAATGCGATGCGATTCAATTTGCATGCGATGCGATGCACATAAGATGCAGTATCAAGCGATGCCATATGCATGTGATGCGATGTGACTCAATGCGCAAGCGATGCGTTGCACCTAAGATGCGATATCGAGCGATGCCATGCGCATGTAATGCGATGCGATTCAATTAGCATGCGATGCGATGCACATAAGATGCGGTATCAAGCGATGCCATGCGCATGTGATGCGATGTGACTCAATGCGCAAGCGATGGCATGCACCTAAGATGCGATATCGAGCGATGCCATGCGCATGTGATGCGAAGTGACTGAATGCGCATGCGATGCGATGCACATAAGATGCGATATCGAGCGATGCCATGCGCATGTGATGCGATGCGATTAAATGCGATGCACATAAGATGCGATTTCAAGCAATGCCATGCGCATGTGACGCGATGTGACTCAATGCGCATGCGATGCGATGCACATAAGGTGCGATTTCATGCGATGCCATGCGCATATGGCGCGATGTGATTCAATGCGCATGCGATGCGATGCACATAAGATGCGATTTCAAGCGATGCCATGCGCATGTGACGCGATAAGACTCAATACGCATTCGATGCGATGCACACAAGATGCGATATAAGCGATGCAATGCGCATGTGACGCGATGTGACTCAATGCGCATGCGATGCGATGCACATAAGATGCGATATCAAGCGATGCCATGCGCTAGCCCGACACAAGTTACCGCCCCCCAAGCCTTTCAAGAACTGGAATTTCTATTAATACAAATCACGGTTAATAGAAGTAAACTACACATCGCCACGATTTACGCTCCCCCTGACAAAGATTTCCTCACCACATTAATCACCTACCTACACGACAACTACAAACATCTAATAATAGCAGCTGACCTAAACGCAAACCACAAGGAACTTCTGGACGAACGCACCAACAGACATGGCAGAGACCTAATGAAGGTACTCAAAAACACCGAACTCAAACTCATCCTCACACCAGGCTCTGCACGGATAGGTCAAGGCACCCAGAACAATAGCTCACCAGACAAAATACTCACCTCCAAACAAACCTACTCGCTCGTACAAGACATCACCACAGACGCACCCCCCGACACGGACCCTATGCCAGTCATTGTCTCCCTGAAAACCGGTCCATGGAACACACAAGCATTCAGAAGCATAACGGTCAAGGACTATGAAAACGCAGACTGGGAACTATTCAAGGAGACAGCATCCCGACTGACAAGAAACACTGTACTCACCACACCAACGACGACACATGACATTGACCAGCAAGCGCAAACACTGACAGATATAATTATGCAAGCACACATCACAGCAATACCCACCAAGACAGTCCACATAAACCCGTATAGCAGACCACTCCCCAAAGAAATAATATGTCTTATTAAAAAGAAGAGGAAAGCACACAGAAACTACCTAAAAACGCACAACGCAGCAGACAAGACAATATTAAACAAAGCACAAGAGGAAGTAAAGCAGGCCATACAAAAACACAACAGACAATACTGGGACAGGAAATTACACGACCTTACGCAACCACACAAACGAGATCCAGCAAAATTCTGGAAATTGATAAAAAGCACCAAAAGAAAGACTGCACCCAACTACCCTATCAAAAAATATGGAAACACCGTAACCGACACACGTGAGAAACTGGAAATCTTCCGAGCCCACTACGAAAAAGTGTTCCAAACTCCGCAAAGCCCATTTAACAAACAATACTACAAAAGAATCAACTATCACATCAAACTGCAACACCAGTTATACACCCCCCAACTAGCCATCGAAAACTTAACCCCGACGAAGAAGCCGAAGCACCCTTAACAACAGACGACATAATAGCAACATTCAAAAACACCAGAAACACAGCTCCCGGCCCAGACAGCATAACCTACCAGATGTTAAGAAAGCTACCGATAGATACAATAAAACTACTCAGAGACATATACAACAACATGCTACGGTACGGATATCACCCCACCAAATGGAAAACGGCCCACATACTACTGTTCCAGAAACCCGGTAAAGACCATACAGACCATAGAAACTACAGGCCAATATCACTCACATCAACCCTCTCTAAAATATTTGAGAGGGTGATGGTGAAGAGACTAAACAAAATATGCAACCAAAAACACCTCCTCCCAACGACACAAGCAGGTTACCGCAGCGACATCACCATCCAGGACCAGCTGGTTCGGGTGATGTCGCAATTCAAGAATGGTCACAATTTAGGCTATACAACGGTCGCAGCATTTCTCGATGTAAAAGCGGCCTTCGATAAATGCTGGATTAATGGTCTGCTGTATAAGCTCACCGATTTCAAAATACACCCCCGAATAGTCAGATGGATCGCCAGTTTTCTAACCGGCAGAACTGGCAAGATAAAACGAGACAACACATTATCCGAACCCATCACACTACATGCAGGCACACCCCAGGGTAAATGTCGAGGACTATAGGACGACTCCAGCACCAAAACAATGCAGAAAGTGCCAGCAACAATTCCATACCCACTTAGAGTGTCAGGCCCCAGTTAACGTATGCGCCAAATGCAAAGGCCCTCACCCCTCTTATCAATGTAGAGTTCCTCCTCAGGAACGACTGTGCGCACTGTGCAACCACACAGGCCACGGGGCAACATGGTGCGGTTGCCCAGTCTACCAGCTGGCACTTAACTCAAGGCCAAGGGAACAGCCAAATAGGGCCCCCCGTCCCCAACCTCAGAGACAGCAAAACACTACTCAGGCTGTTCCCACTAATAACGAAGGGTGGTTCATCCAGGACCGTCGCGGCCGCAACAGGCCAGCCCCCGAAACCCGCCCTTCTACTGCCAGGGATGACCGAGTCACCGCCGGGCAGACCCTGGCCACACCAGAGCGCACCCCAATCACTAGGGACCGCAACAACACAAAACAACCAACACACACACAAGCACCCCCAACACCGCTGGAGGATTCAATTTTCTCTCCAGTAGCGCTCACCACTCGCGAAGCTTTTGTAAACGGAATGGCTTTGAGGGAGCTTCTGGCTTCACTAGGAGTCTTCAGGGAAGTAAGCTACGAAAACTTCCTTAAACACACAAAATGGCTGCTGGAGTTAATCACACACCAAGACGCAGACCCACGTTACCTCTTTAACTATCTTGCCAGATATCTCCTTGTACTTTCATCCCACAACCAGTAATGGATAGTACATCTACACTAAACGTATTATACTGGAACTGCAACAATATCAGACGAAAACGTCAGGAATTAACGGACTTCCTGATAGGAAACTCGATCCAAATTGCGCTTCTAAACGAAACACATTTAGGATCATTGGACCGCTTCTCCATTCCGGGTTACAGTATATACCGCAATGACCGAAATAGAAGAGGCGGAGGCACGGCAGTAATAATACTGAACACTATCAAGCACCACCAGAAACAAGTGCCAGAATTAAACCGGTTGGAGGCCACAGTGGTAAATGTGCAATTGCACCGCGCCGCGGTAACGGTAGTAGCCGTATACAACCCTCCACTGAATATTGATATTGAGGATGTCGACAAAATAATGCGAATGGACACCAAGGTAATTGCGGCTGGCGACTTCAATGCCAAGCATTACCTTTGGAACTGTCGAACAGCGAATCCGCAGGGTACCCAACTACTAAATTTTATCAACCGGGAAAACATCCTCCTAACGGGTCCAGAAGAGCCAACCTTTATCCCGCGAGCGGCCAATCAAATGCCCGACATCCTCGATATCGCCCTACTAAAGGGAATACCATATGACACCGAAACTACGGTACTAAACGACCTCACATCGGACCATTTACCGGTAATAATGGAGGTCGCGGCGCCCGTAATGTTCAAACCAGAACAGCCTAGGCGCAACTACAAACACGCCAACTGGCCCGAGTTCGAAGCGTTAGTTGAAACGCAACTCGAACAAAACAACCCTGTCATTAGCTCACAAGATACTCAAGAGCAAGCCGTAGAAATAATTACCAGAACTATTCAACATGCGACCGAAAAACATGTTCCCTTAACTAGGCCAACGAATACGGCAACCACACAGTTCCCTCGGGCTGTAAGACAGGCAATGCAGGACCGAAACAGGGCCAGGCGCAAATGGCAGCGAACGCGAAACCAAATACATCGCAACGAATATGACAACCTCAAAGTCGCGGCCGATATACTAATGGCCGAACACATAAGGGAGCAATGGAACGCCACACTGGAGGACGTTGATCCTCATAACAGAACAGTGTGGCGAATAGCGAAGTGCCTGACACGTACTCGCACAAACATTCCGCCCCTACATATTGACGGGCAAATAGCCGAAACACCGGCAGAAAAAGCAGAAGCTTTCGCGACCACACTAGAGCAGGTATTCCAACCGAATGCTGAACCATGCGACAGACAGTTCGCAACAGCAACGGAAGACCAAATTGCTGAAATAGGGAATATTCCAACGCACAACAAACTTCGAAAGACCAGTGCAAGCGAAATTAAATGGCTAATAGCACACTTGCCTACTCGCAAGGCTCCAGGACCAGACAACATTCCCAATATAGTCCTGAAACATCTACCGCCCAAAGCCTTAAAAGTGCTGGCGGATATATTCAACTACGCGCTGGAACACGGAAAATTCCCAAAGCGCTGGAAGGAAGCACGAATCCTTATGTTTCCTAAGCAACATAAAGATAGGTCCATTCCTACTAATCACAGGCCAATTAGCCTCTTAAGCACACTAAGTAAACTGCTAGAGAAAATAATACTTAAACGCCTCAACTCATTCCTAATCAAAAACAACGTGATAACTGACGACCAGTACGGCTTCAGGGCCAATCACTCTACAACCCTACAGATACTTAGGCTTACCGAAAGTATCACCAGGGGATTTAACACTAAACGATCGACAGGCGTGGTCCTATTGGACATAGAACGCGCTTTCGATAAAGTGTGGCATGCAGGATTACTCCACAAACTCATTCACATAGGGGTACAAGATTCAATGGTCGCCCTAATAAAAGATTACCTCAGTGGAAGGAGTTTCAGAATCTCAATTGAGAATACCGAATCCTCATTGCACCCCATAAACGCGGGAGTCCCACAAGGAAGTTTACTCGGGCCTACACTATTTAATATATATATCAATGATCTACCACCACTAGTACGAGTAGATAAATACATATACGCGGACGACACGGCACTGGCCACGCAATCTACTCAGCCACGCATCATACACCTGCGGCTCCAGAATGCTCTAAACACATTGGAGCCCTGGTTCACGAAATGGCGGTTAAAACTAAATGCAAGAAAAAGCCAAGCAATCATTTTTACCAGGCGAAAATTACACAGCCAAAGGAGGCGAGCCCTCCCACCCCTCACCCTAAATCAGGAACCTATCGGGTGGGAGACATCCGTCACGTACCTAGGGGTTAAGATGGACGAATATCTCACATGGAGAGAGCATATTAACTCAGCCAGAGCAAAGGCCAATGGCCAACTCAACAGACTGTACCCGCTCATAAATCTTAACAGCAGCCTTAAGCTACGCATGGGACTTACGCTCTATAAGACGCTGATCCGACCCATCTTAACTTACGCCGCCCCGGTATGGGGATATGCGGCAAAAATGCACATAAAACGCCTCCAAACGATGCAAAATAGAATACTGCGAATTATTGCTCAACTACCGCCAGAGGCTCCGACGTACCAGTTACATGAAGAGCTAAAAATGCTCACAATCGAGCAGTTTATTAAACACCTGGCATGCAACCTATACGCCAAAAAGAATAAGAACCACAACGAGCAAATACGAATGCTCGGGGAGTATGATATGACTCGCGACAAACACCTCCGCCCTCTATCATTGTTCGATCGCACTATAAGTATAGGCGAACCCGAACTCAACATACAGGAATACCTGAATAATTTAGTACCATGAAATTACTGGTTAGGGGATGAAGGGAAGCACACAACAAACACACAACACTATAAAAACGTACACTTACACTCAAGCCCTCACAAGTCCTTGTGCTACCTAGCCAAGGCGGACCCCGGGAGACGAGGGCCTCCCCGGTAGTGGGACAGGCTCGCTCCTGCACTCCAGGCAGACAGCCCGCCATGTGTGCACTTATACGACCAGGCAAGATCAGGTACACGATTAATGACGAAGCTTCCGGCTTAATCACACCCTAGTAACTAAGATTAAATGACACAGTAGAAGCTATCTCTACAAGTTGTAAATCTTATAAATAACACCATAACTGCACCTAGTTATATAAGCATTTCTTAAAATACTACTAGCATAGATTATAGGACGCAATATAAATTAAAAAAATAATAATAATATTAACAAAAAATAAAATACGCTAAGGACAAGAAACGAAACCTTCGGGTGGAGTTTTGAAACAAAACATCCTCATTCACTCATCCATCACATCCATCTACACCTAACGATGCCAAATGGCTGAAACACAAAAAGAACACCATCAACTATCATACACATCACCATTAGTTACTACCAGGGGGCACTCAGGGCTTATGTCATGTTTGCCCTCCGGCACATCAGTAATACTCGCTGTTACTGCCACTGGCAGGCAGCTTCCATCTCTCACCACAGAATGCGCAGGTGCTTTATGCGGTACTGCAGCATAGAGGCCTTGACCTCAAGACTTCCGGTGGGGTTTTTTAGTGAGTAGGCTGCCCGGGTTCGAAGCCAGGGTAGGAGTCTTACACTCGCATGCATGCATGCGGTTAGGGCGTAAGTAGCCTTTTTCCCCACCACAAAAAAAAAAAAAAAAAAAAAAAAAAAATCCGAACCCATCACACTACATGCAGGCACACCCCAGGGGAGCGCAATATCAGGCCTCCTCTACATTATATACACGGCAGACACACCCCAGCCAATCCACCCCAGCATCCAGCTCGCCCAGTACGCCGACGATACGGCGTACTGGTGCACAAGCCCCCGGACGGACCAGGCAAAACATCAATTGGAACTTCAGCTCAAGGCATATATAGACTGGACCAAAAAATGGCGCATATCAATCAACGCAGAAAAAACCCAAGCCATCGTCATCCGAAAGAAGAGGAAATATCGCCACAACAACCTGACCCTCAAACTCAACAAAACAACCATAAAATGTGCCAAAACAGTGAAATACCGTGGAATACAAATCAATACCCAACTGACAGTAAAACCCCACTACAAGGCCCTACTGAACAATACCAGAGCCATTTACTCCACCCTCACTTTCGTCGCCAAACTAAACAAGACGGGACTGAACACGCAAATCCTAACCAAACTATATAAATGCCTCATTCGCCCATGCCCGACGTATGGTGCAGTCGCCCTAAAGCCCCTAATAACCAAAACAACAATGACAAGCATCCAAGCATTCGAGCGCAAATGCCTACGCACCGCAAATAAACTTTTCCCCAACTTTAAAAACACGATGATCCATGAATATGCCAGAATATCCCCATCGATAAGCACATTGCCAACCTAATGCTCACCTACATCCACAACGCACATACAAGACCCCACAGGAGAACACTTATACGAACAGCCCAAACTATGCGAACACTCCCACCAGAAAAACAGCACGAAAATCCACCCCTACTAACGCTAATATACATTTATGACCAACACCAGGAGCAACAAAAAGAACAATCGAACAATATCTACAGGCACTATTGAACATCTAATCACCCCCCCCCCCCCATTACAAGCAAACAAAAAACACACGAAACAAACACTACAGAGCTGAGTTGCAGCGGCGAACGAATAAAGCACATCACACCGGAGAAACAGTCTTCAGGCAGAAGAAGAGACGGCGACAGGTTGTGGGACACGGACCTTTTCCGACATAAATTCAAAATTGTAAATGTGCAAATACGTCATTTTATTATTATTAAAAAAAAACAACACAAAACACAAAAGACAACAAAAACAAAATAAAACAAAAAACAAGAAATATATACATATATGCACATACACAATAACAAACACACACAGACATATTTGCACATATTTTATATAATTAACATACCATTGTAAAACAAAACACGACAATCTGCCCTAAGAGTACGCACACGATGGAAATATGTCTGCGCACACAACTAGGTAAAAATTCTTTTCACTAGGCTTAAGAGGGGTAAACCCTAAGAAGCCCGGGATTGGAAATTTACCATGACCCGAATTCCAATTTTTATTTATTTATATGCCATGCGCATGTGACGCGAAGTGACTCAAAGCGAAAGCGATGCGATGCACTTAAGATGCGATATGAATTGATGGCATGCGCATGTGACGCGATGTCACTCAATGCGCATACGATGCGATGCACATAAGATGCGGTATCAAGCGATGCCATGCGCATGTGATGCGATGTGACTCAATGCGCATGAGATGCGATGCACCTAAGATGCGATACCAAGCGATGCCATGCGCATGTAATGGGATGCGATGCACATAAGATGCGATATCGAGCGATGCCAAGCGCATGTGATGCGAAGTGACTCAATGAGCATGCGATGCGATGCACACAAGATGCGATATCAAGCGATGCCGTGCGCATGTGACGCGATGTGACTCAATGTGCATGCGATGCAAAGCACCTAAGATACGATATCAAGCGATGCCATGCGCATGTGATGCGATGTGACTCAATGCGCATACAATGCGATGCACAAAAGATGCGGTATCAAGCGATGCCATGTGCATGTGATGCGATGTGACTCAATGTGCATGCGCTGCGAAGCACCTAGGATACGATATCAAGCGATGCCATGCGCATGTAATGCGATGCGATTGAATGCGCATGCGATGCGATGCACATAAGATGCGATGTCGAGAGTTGCCATGCGCATGTGCTGCGAAGTGACTCAATGCGCATGCGATGCAATGCACATAAGATGCGATATCAAGCGATGCCGTGCGCATGTGACGCGATGTGACTCAATGCGCATGCGATGCGATGCACATAATATGCAATATCAAGCGTTGCCATGTGCATGCGACGCAATGTGACTCAATGCGCATGCGATGCGATAAACATAAGATGCGATATCAAGCGATGCCATGCGCATGTAATGCGATGCGATTCAATTGGCATGCGAAGCACATAAGATGCAATATCGAGCGATGCCATGCGCATGTGATGCGATGTGACTCAATGCGCATACGATGCGATGCACATAAGATGCGGTATCAAGCGATGCCATGCGCATGTGATGCGATGCGATTCAATGCGCATGCGATGCATTTAAGATGGGATGTCGAGCGATGCCATGAGCATGTGATGCGATATGAGTCAACGTGCATGCGATGCGCTGCACATAAGAGGCGATATCAAGCGATGCCATGCGCATGTGACGCGATGTGACTCAATGCGCTTGCGATGCGATGCACATAAGATGCGATATCGAGCGATGCCATGCACTTGTGACGCGATGTGACTCAACGCGCATGCGATGCGATGCACATAAGATGCGACATCAAGCGATGCCATGCCCATGTGACGCGATGTGACTCAATGCGCAAGCGATGCGATTCACATAAGGTGCGGTGTCGAGCGATGCATGCGCATGTGACGCGATGTGACTCAATACGCATGCGATGCGATGCACATAAGATGCGGTATCAAGCGATGCCATGCGTATGTGATGCGATGCGATTCAATGCGCATGCGATGCGATGCAATGCGAATGCGATGTGATGCACATAAGATGCGATGTCGAACGATGCCATACGCATGTAATTAGATGTGACTCTATGCGCATGTGATGCACATAAGATGCGATCGAGCGATGCCATGCGCTCGTATTGCGATGAGACTCAATGCGCATGCGATGCTATGCACATAAGATGCGATATCAAGCGATGCCATGCGCATGTAATGCGATGCGATTCAATTGGCATGCGATGCACATAAGATGCAATATAAGGCGATGCCATGCGAATGTGATGCGATGTGACTCAATGCGCATACGATGCGATGCACATAAGATGCGGTATCAAGCGATGCCATGCGCATTTGATGCGATGCGATTCAATGCGCATGCGATGCATTTAAGATGGGATGTCGAGGGATGCCATGCGCATGTGACGCGATGTGACTCAATGCGCATGCGATGCGATGCACATAAGATGCGATATCGAGGGATGCCATGCGCTTGTGACGCGATGTGACTCAATGCGCATGCGATGCGATGCACATAAGATGCGACATCAAGCGATGCCATGCCCATGTGACGCGATGTGACTCAATGCGCATGCGATGCGATGCACATAGAATGCGATATCAAGCGATGCCATGCGCATGTGTCGCGAAGTGACTCTCTGCGCTTGCGCTGCACATAAGATGCGTTATCAAGAGATGCGAAGCGCATGTGACGTGATGTGACTCAATACGCATGCGATGGGATGCATATAAGATGCGATATCAAGCGATGCCTTGGGCATTTGACCCGATGTGACTCAATGCGCATGCGATGCGATGTACATGAGATGCGATATCAAGCGATGCCACGCGCATGTGACGCGAAGTGACTCAATGCGCATGCGCTGCGATGCAAATAAAATGCGATGTCGAGCGATGCATGCGCATGTGACGCGATGTGACTCAAAACCCATGCGATGCGATGCAAATAGGATGCGATATCAAGCGATGCCATGCGCATGTAATGCGATGCGATTCAATGCGCATGCGATGCGATGCACATAAGATGCGCTAGCAAGCCATCCCATGCGCATGTGACGCGATGTGACTCACTGCGCATGCGCTGCACTTAAGATGCGTTATCAAGCTATGCCATGCACATGTGACGCGATGTGACTCAATGCGCATGCGACGTGATGCACATAAGATGCAATATCAAGCGATTCCATGTGCATGTACGCGATGTGGCTCAATGCGCATGCGATGCACATAAGACGCGATGTCGAACGATGCCATGAGCATGTGATGCGATGTAACTCAATGCGCATTCGATGGGATGCGCATAAAATGCGATATCAAGCGATGCCATGCTCATGTGACGCGACGTGTCTCAATGCCCATGCGATGCGATGCCATATCAAGCGATGACATGTGCATGTGACGCGAAGTGACTCATTGCACATGTGATGCGATGCACATAACATGCGATATAAAGAGATGCAATGCGCATGTGACGCGATGGGACTCAATGCGCATGCGATGCGATGCACATAGGACGCGGTGTCGAGCGATGCCATGCGCATGTGATGGGATGTGACTCAATGCGCAAGCGATGCGATTCACATAAGGTGCGGTGTCGAGCGATGCATGCGCATGTGACGCGATGTGACTCAATACGCATGCGATGCGATGCACATAAGATGCGGTATCAAGCGATGCCATGCGCATGTGATGCGATGCGATTCAATGCGCATGCGATGCGATGCAATGCGAATGCGATGTGATGCACATAAGATGCGATGTTGAACGATGCCATACGCATGTAATTACATGTGACTCTATGCGCATGTGATGCACATAAGATGCGATCGAGCGATGCCATGCGCTCGTATTGCGATGAGACTCAATGCACATGCGATGCTATGCACATAAGATGCGATATCAAGCGATTCCATGCGCATGTAATGCGATGCGACTCAATGCACATGCGTTGCGATGCACATAAGATGCGATATCAAGCGATGCCATGCGCATGTGACGCAATAAGACTCAAGACGCATGCGATGCGATGCACATAAGATGCGATATCAAGCGATACGATGCGCATGTGACGCGAAGCGACTCAACGCGCATGCGATGCGATGCACATAAGATGCGATATCAATCGATACCATGCGCATGTGACGCGATAAGACGCAATACGCATGCGATGCGATGCACATAAGATGCGATATCAAGCGATGCCTTGCGCATGTGACGCGATAAGGCGCAATACGCATGCGATTCACATAAGTTGCGATGTCCTGAGATTCTGTGCGCTTGTGACGCGACGGAGCTCAATGCGTATGCGATGCGATGCACATAAGATGCGATATCATGCGATGCCATGCGCGTGTGACGCGATAAGGCTCAATACGCATGCGATGCGATGCACATAAGATGCGATATCAAGCGATGCCTTGCGCATGTGACGCGAAGTGGCTCAAAGCGCATGCGATGCGATGCACTTAAGATGCGATATCAAGCGATCCCATGCGCATGTGACGCGATGTGAATCAATGCGCATGCGATGCGATGCACATAAGATGCGATATCAAGCGATGCCATGCTGATGTGACGCGATGTGACTCAATAGGCATGCGATGCGATGCACATAAGATGCGATGTCGGGAGATGGCATGCACATGTGATGCGATGTGACTCAAAGCGCATGCGATGCGATGCACATAAGATGCGATATCAAGCGATGCCGTGCTCATGTGACGCGACGGGACTAAATGCGTATGCGATGGGATGCACATAAGATGCGATTTGAAATGATGCCATGCGCATGTGACGCGATGTGACTCAATGCGCATACGATGCGATGCACATAAGATGCGGTATCAAGCGATGCCATGCGCATGTGATGCGATGTGACTCAATGCGCATGGGATGCGATGCACCTAAGATGGAATATCAAGCGAGGCCATGCACATGTAATGCGATGCGATGCACATAAGATGCGATATCGAGCGATGCCATGCGCATGTGATGCGAAGTGACTCAATGCGCATGCGATGCGATGCACATAAGATTAGATATCAAGCGATGCCGTGCGCATGTGACGCGATGTGACTCAATGCGCATGCGATGCGATGAACATAAGATGCGATATCAAGTGATGCCGTGTGCATGTGACGCGATGCGATTCAATGCTCATGCAATACCATGCACACAAGATGCGATGTCGAGCGATGCCATGCGCATTTGATGCGATGTGACTCAATGTGCATGCGATCGATACATATAAGATGCGTCATCAAGCGATGCCATGCGTAGTAATGCGATGCGATTCAATGCGCATGCGATGCGATGCACATGTGATGCGATATCAAGCGATGCCCTGCGCATGTGACGCGACGTGATTCAATGCGCATGCGATGTGGTGCACATAAGATGCGATATCAACCGATGCCGTGCGCATGTGTCGCGACGTGACTCTTTGCGCATGCGATGAGGTGCACATAAAATGCGATGTCGAGCTATGCCGTGCGCATGTGACGCGATGTGACTCAATGCGCATGCGATGTGTTGCAGATAAAATGCGATATCCAGCGATGCCATGCGTAAGTGACGCAATGTGATTCAATGCGCATGCGATGCGATGCACATAAGATGCGATGTCGAGCGATGCCATGCGCATGTGACGCGATCGGACTCAATGCGCATGCGATGCGATGCACATAAGGTGCGATTTCGAGCGATGCCGTGCTCATGTGACGCGAGGTGACTCAATGCGCATGCGTTGATGCGCACATAAGATGCGATATCAACCTATGCCGTGCGCATGTGACGCTACGTGACTCAATGCGCATGCGATGCGATGCACATAAGATGCGATTTTAAGCGATGCCATGCGCATGTGATGCGATGTGATTCAATGCGCAGGAGGTGCGATTCACATAAAATGCGATACAAATCGATGCCATGCGCATGTGATGCGACGTGACTCAATGCGCATGCGATGCGATGCACATAAAATTCGACATAAAGCGATGCCGTGCGTATGTTACTTGACGTGACTCAATGCGCATGCGATGCGATGCACATGAGATGCGATATCAAGCGATGCCTTGCGCATGTGACGCGATGTTACTCAATGCGCAAGCGATGCGAAGCAAATAAAATGCAATATCAAGTGATTTCATCTGCATGTGACGCGATATGACTCAATGGGCATGCGATGCGATGAAAGTAATGTGCTACATCAAGCGACGCCATGCGCATGGGATGCGATGTGATTGAATGCGCATGCGATGCCAAAAAGATGCTGTATCAAGCAATGCCATGCGCATGTAATACGATGCGATTCAATGCGCATGGGATGCGATGCACATAAAATGCGACATAAAGCGATGCCATGCGCATGTAATGCGATGTGACTCAATACGCATGCGATGCGATACACATAACATGTGACATCAAGCGATGCCATGCGCATGTAATACGATGCGATTTAATGTGCATGCAATGCGATGCACATAAGATGCGATGTCGGGCGACGCCATGTGCATGTGATGCGATGTGACTCAATGCGTATGCGAAGCGATGCACATAAAATGCGACATCGATCGATTCCATGCGATGCGATGCACACAAGATGCGATATAAGCGATGCCATGCTGATGTGACGCGATGTGGCTCAATAGGCATGCGATGCGATGCACATAAGATGCGATGTCGGGAGATGGCATGCACATGTGATGCGATGTGACTCAAAGCGCATGCGATGCGATGCACATAAGATGCGATATCAAGCGATGCCGTGCGCATGTGACGCGATGTGACTCAATACGCATGCGATGCGATTAACATAAGATGCGATATCAGGCGATGCCATGCGCATGTAATGCGATGCGATTCAATGCGCATTCGGTGCGATGCACATAAGATGCGATATGAAGCGATGCCGTGCGCATGTGACGCACGGGACTCAATGCGCATGCGACGCGATGCACATAAGATGCAATACCAAGTGATTTCATGTGCATGTGACGCGATGTGACTCAATTGGCATGCGATGCGATGCACGTAAAATGCTATATCAAGCGATGCCATGCGCATGGGATGCGATGTGACTCAATGGGCATGCGATGCGATGCACATAAGATGCTATATCAAGCAATGCCATGCTTACGTAATGCGATGTGATTCACATTAAATACGGCATCAAGCGATGCCCTGCGCATGTGACTCGACGTGACTCAATGCGCATGCGATGCAATGCACATAAGATGCGATATCAAGCGATGTCGTGCGCATGTGACGCAACGTGACTCAATGCGCCTGCGATGCGAGGGACATAAGAGGCGATGGCGAACGATGCCGTGCGCATGTGACGCGATGTATCTGAATGCGTATGCGATGCCTTGCACATAGGATGCGATATGAAGCGATGCCATGCGCATGTGACGCGTTGAGACTCAATGCGCATGCGATGCGATGCCCATAAAATGCGATATCAATCGATGCCATGCGCATGTGACGCGATGTAACTCAATGCGCATGCGATGCGATGCACATAGGATGCAATATCAAGCGATGCCGTGCGCATGTGACGCGATGTGACTCAATGCGCATGCGATTCACATAAGATGCGATGTCGAGCGATTCCATGCGCATGTGATGCGATGTGACTCAATGCGTATGCGATGCGATGCACATAAAATGCGACATCAATCGATTCCATGCGCATGTAATGAGGTGCGATGCGATGCACATAAGATGCAATACCAAGTGATTTCATGTGCATGTGAGGCGATGTGACTCAATGGGCATGCAATGCGATGCACGTAAAATGCTATATCAAGCGATGCCATACGCATGGGATGCGATGTGTCTCAATGCGCATGCGATGCGATGCACATAAGATGCTATATCAACCAATGCCATGCTTACGTAATGCGATGCGATTCAATGCGCATGCGATGCGATGCACGTAAGATGCGACATCAAGCGATGCCGTGCGCATGTGACACGACGTGACTCAATGCGCCTGCGATGCGATGCACATAAGATGCGATGTCGAACGATGCCGTGCGCATGTGACGCGATGTATCTGAATGCGCATGCGATGCGATGCACATGGGATGCGATATCAAGCGATGCCATGTGCAAGTGACGCGATGTGACTCAATGCGTATGCGATGCGATGCACATATGATGCGATGTCGAGCGATGCCTTGCGCATGTGACGCGAAGTGGCTCAAAGCGCATGCGATGCGATGCACTTAAGATGCGATATCAAGCGATCCCATGCGCATGTGACGCGATGTGACTCAATGCGCATGCGATGCGATGCACATAAGATGCGATATCAAGCGATGCCATGCGCATGTAATGCGATGCGATTCAATTGGCATGCGATGCGATGCACACAAGATGCGATATAAGCGATGCCATGCTGATGTGACGCGATGTGGCACAATAGGCATGCGATGCGATGCACATAAGATGCGATGTCGGGAGATGGCATGCACATGTGATGCGATGTGACTCAAAGCGCATGCGATGCGATGCACATAAGATGCGATATCAAGCGATGCCGTGCGCATGTGACGCGATGTGACTCAATACGCATGCGATGCGATTAACATAAGATGCGATATCAGGCGATGCCATGCGCATGTAATGCGATGCGATTCAATTGGCATGCGATGCGATGCACATAAGATGCGATATCAAGTGATGCCGTGTGCATGTGACGCGATGTGACTGAACGCGCATGCGATGCGATGCACCTAAGATGCGATATGAATTGATGCCATGCGCATGTGACGCGATGTGACTCAATGCGCATACGATGCGATGGACATAAGATGCGGCATCAAGCGATGCCATGCGCATGTGATACGATGTGACTCAATGCGCATGCGATGCGATGCACCTAAGATGCGGTATCAACCTATGCCGTGCGCATGTGACGTGACGTGACTCAATGCGCATGCGATGCGATGCACATAAGATGCGATGTCGAGCGATGCCATGCGCATGTGATGCGATATGAGTCAATGTGCATGCGATGCGATGCATTTAAGATGGGATGTCGAGCGATGCCATGCGCATGTGATGCGATATGAGTCAATGTGCATGCGATGCACATAAGATGCGATTTTAAGCGATGCCATGCGCATGTGATGCGATTTGATTCAATGCGTAGGAGGTGCGATTCACATAAGATGCGATGTCGAGCGATGCCATGCTCATGTGACGCGATGAGACTCAATGCGAATGCGATGCACATAAAATGCGATATCAATCGATGCCATGCGCATGTAATGCGACGTGACTCAATGCGCATGCGATGCGATGCACATAAGATGCGATATCAAGTGATGCCATGCGCATGTGACGCGACGTGACCCAATGCGCATGCGATGCGATGAACATAAGATGCGATATCGAGCGATGCCATGGGCTAATGACGCGATGTGACTCAATGCGCATGCGATGCGATGCACATAAGATGCGATGTCGAGCGATGCCATGCGCATGTGATGCGATATGAGTCAATGTGCATGCGATGCGATGCATTTAAGATGGGATGTCGAGCGATGCCATGCGCATGTGATGCGATATGAGTCAATGTGCATGCGATGCGCTGCACATAAGAGGCGATATCAAGCGATGCCATGCGCATGTGACGCGATGTGACTCAATGCGCATGCGATACGATGCACATAGAATGCGATATCAAGCGATGCCATGCGCATGTGATGCGATATGAGTCAATGTGCATGCGATGCGATGCATTTAAGATGGGATGTCGAGCGATGCCATGCGCATGTGATGCGATATGAGTCAATGTGCATGCGATGCGCTGCACATAAGAGGCGATATCAAGCGATGCCATGCGCATGTGACGCGCTGAGACCCAATGCGCATGCGATTGGATGCATATAAGATGCGATGTCGAGCGATGCCATTCGCATGTGATGCGATGCACATAAGATGCGATATCAAGCGATGCCATGCGCATGTGACGCGCTGAGACCCAATGCGCATGCGATTGGAATTATATAAGATGCGATGTCGAGCGATGCCATTCGCATGTGATGCGATGGACATAAGATGCGATATCGAGCGATGCCATGCGCGTGTGACGCGCTGAGACCCAATGCGCATGCGATTGGATGCATATAAGATGCGATGTCGAGCGATGCCATTCGCTGGCACGCGGGACTGATTAAGAAACTAAAAGATTACGCCTTCCCCGATACTGCAATAGCTCTAATTAGGGATTACCTCACTGAGCGGCGTTTTCGCACTACGGTGGAGGAAGCAGTATCGAGCGTGAAGCAGATTAGAGCCGGTGTCCCACAAGGAAGTTTGTTGGGGCCGACACTATTCAACCTTTACATTAATGACATGCCCAACTTAATAAGAACGGACAAATACATCTACGCAGACGATACTGCCCTAGTAACACAGTCCACCCAACCACGCATTATCCATCAACGGCTCCAAAATGCCTTAATTACGCTTGAGCCCTGGTTCTCTAAATGGAGAATAAAAGTAAACGCACGAGAAGCTCAAGCAATAATTTTCACCAAAAGAATCCTACATAGGAAGAATCAGCGTGTCCTCCAGCCGCTAATGTACCAAGGCGAAGGAATCGACTGGAAGGACCAAGTGACCTACTTAGGTCTAGTTATGGACCAAGGCCTTACTTGGAGCAAGTACATCTCCAAGATCAGAGCCAAGGCAAACGCTCAGCTAAATAGACTATACCCAATAATCAACATAAATAGCCAACTCAATATAAACATGGGTCTTACTCTATACAAAACACTCCTAAGACCAATAATAACGTACGCAGCCCCGGTATGGAGATATGCTGCCAAAACACACGTAAACAAATTACAAACGCTCCAAAACAGAATTATAAGAATAATAGCGAAACAACCGCCGGTAGCACCGGCCTATCTCTTACACAAAGAGTTAAAACTGCACACCATCGAAGAATTTATAAAAAGCTTAAGCTTTAACGTATACAAGCGTAAAGACAAAAACGGCAATGCCCTAATCCAGCGATTGGGCAACTACGAAACATTGCATAATAAACACAAAAGACCGCTGTCGTTATTCGACAGAACCTTGAGCCTGGGGGATCCCGAAATCTACATTCAAGAATATGTCGAAGCACTAATAAGACTTCCATAGAAGCAACATTATTACCCATGACTTGAGGCACGACTTGACGTTGGCAGTCTAGCAGTCCTTGCACCTAGTCAAGGCGGCCCAAGGGGGACGCAACCCCCAGTAATATTGACACAAGCCAAGAACTTCTGCACATGATTTACAAAATAAATTAGCATAATTATAACCCCAAACAATTTGTGTAAAACTTAAGCACTAAAATACTAAGACGCAGCTATAGCGCAGACAATACTAAAAACTCAAGTAGGAATACAATTGACTGACGCAACTATTTGCGACACTAATCACTAAACTATTTCTATATATTCTATATACACTAGTGTACATTGACTGACGCATACACATGCGCCCATTAATACAATTCAATAAGACGCACTCCCCTATTGGAGGTCAGATTAAAAACAAAGAATACTACCAAGTTTAAGTCTCTCCAAATTAATTCTGACTATATCCTCATGTTTCAGGATGTAACACCGCGACGGCGTTTCCATGCGGAAACGAACGTTAATCCTTAACTAATCCCACACCATGACTTCGCCAGGGCGTAGACAGGGCCTCGGTCATGTTTACGTCCGGCCACCCAATTTCACCCGGCTACGGCCATACGGCCAGCCAACACATATTCTCCTTTGAATCCGCAGGTGCGATTCGCGGTACTGCCGGATATCCTTCCTCGAATTCTCTCCGGTGGAGGTTTTTTAGTGTGTAGTACATTCGGGTGAAGCTCACAGTCCCCACTGTGCCTCCCAGTACAGTGGAACTCCATAAATGGATTTTCCCTACACTCGAAAAAAAAAAAAAAAAAAAAAAAAAAGATGCCATTCGCATGTGATGCGATGCACATAAGATGCGATATCGAGCGATGCGATGCGCGTGTGACGCGCTGAGACCCAATGCGCATGCGATTGGATACATATAAGATGCGATATCAAGCGATGCCATGCGCATGTGACGCGATGTGACTCAATGCGCATGTAATGCGATGCGATTCAATTGGCATGCGATGCGATGCACATAAGATGCGATATCAAGTGATGCCGTGTGCATGTGACGCGATGTGACTCAATGCGCATGCGATGCGATGCACATAAGATGCGATATCAAGCGATGCCATGCGCATGTGACGCGATGTGACTCAATGCGCATGCGATGCGATGCACATAAGATGCGATATCAAGCGATGCCATGCGCCTGTGACGCGATGTGACTCAATGCGCATGCGGTGCGATGCGACAAATAAATAAATAAATAAATAAATAAATAAATAAATAAATAAATAAATAGATAGATAGATAGATAGATAGATAGATAGATAGATAGATAGATAGATAGATAGATAGATAGATAGATAGATAGATAGATAGATAGATAGATAGATAGATAGACAGATAGATAGATAGATAGCTAGATAGATAGATAGATAGATAGATAGATAGATAGATAGCTAGATAGATAGATAGATAGATAGATAGATAGATAGATAGATAGATAGATAGATAGATAGATAGATAGATAGATAGATAGATAGATAGATAGATAGATAGATAGATAGATAGATAGATAGATAGATAGATAGATAGATAGATAGATAGATAGATAGATAGATAGATAGATAGATAGATAGATAGATAGATAGATAGATAGATAGATAGATAGATAGATAGATAGATAGATAGATAGATAGATAGATAGATAGATAGATAGATAGATAGATAGATAGATAGATAGATAGATAGATAGATAGATAGATAGATAGATAGATAGATAGATAGATAGATAGATAGATAGATAGATAGATAGATAGATAGATAGATAGATAGATAGATAGATAGATAGATAGATAGATAGATAGATAGATAGATAGATAGATAGATAGATAGATAGATAGATAGATAGATAGATAGATAGATAGATAGATAGATAGATAGATAGATAGATAGATAGATAGATAGATAGATAGATAGATAGATAGATAGATAGATAGATAGATAGATAGATAGATAGATAGATAGATAGATAGATAGATAGATAGATAGATAGATAGATAGATAGATAGATAGATAGATAGATAGATAGATAGATAGATAGATAGATAGATAGATAGATAGATAGATAGATAGATAGATAGATAGATAGATAGATAGATAGATAGATAGATAGATAGATAGATAGATAGATAGATAGATAGATAGATAGATAGATAGATAGATAGATAGATAGATAGATAGATAGATAGATAGATAGATAGATAGATAGATAGATAGATAGATAGATAGATAGATAGATAGATAGATAGATAGATAGATAGATAGATAGATAGATAGATAGATAGATAGATAGATAGATAGATAGATAGATAGATAGATAGATAGATAGATAGATAGATAGATAGATAGATAGATAGATAGATAGATAGATAGATAGATAGATAGATAGATAGATAGATAGATAGATAGATAGATAGATAGATAGATAGATAGATAGATAGATAGATAGATAGATAGATAGATAGATAGATAGATAGATAGATAGATAGATAGATAGATAGATAGATAGATAGATAGATAGATAGATAGATAGATAGATAGATAGATAGATAGATAGATAGATAGATAGATAGATAGATAGATAGATAGATAGATAGATAGATAGATAGATAGATAGATAGATAGATAGATAGATAGATAGATAGATAGATAGATAGATAGATAGATAGATAGATAGATAGATAGATAGATAGATAGATAGATAGATAGATAGATAGATAGATAGATAGATAGATAGATAGATAGATAGATAGATAGATAGATAGATAGATAGATAGATAGATAGATAGATAGATAGATAGATAGATAGATAGATAGATAGATAGATAGATAGATAGATAGATAGATAGATAGATAGATAGATAGATAGATAGATAGATAGATAGATAGATAGATAGATAGATAGATAGATAGATAGATAGATAGATAGATAGATAGATAGATAGATAGATAGATAGATAGATAGATAGATAGATAGATAGATAGATAGATAGATAGATAGATAGATAGATAGATAGATAGATAGATAGATAGATAGATAGATAGATAGATAGATAGATAGATAGATAGATAGATAGATAGATAGATAGATAGATAGATAGATAGATAGATAGATAGATAGATAGATAGATAGATAGATAGATAGATAGATAGATAGATAGATAGATAGATAGATAGATAGATAGATAGATAGATAGATAGATAGATAGATAGATAGATAGATAGATAGATAGATAGATAGATAGATAGATAGATAGATAGATAGATAGATAGATAGATAGATAGATAGATAGATAGATAGATAGATAGATAGATAGATAGATAGATAGATAGATAGATAGATAGATAGATAGATAGATAGATAGATAGATAGATAGATAGATAGATAGATAGATAGATAGATAGATAGATAGATAGATAGATAGATAGATAGATAGATAGATAGATAGATAGATAGATAGATAGATAGATAGATAGATAGATAGATAGATAGATAGATAGATAGATAGATAGATAGATAGATAGATAGATAGATAGATAGATAGATAGATAGATAGATAGATAGATAGATAGATAGATAGATAGATAGATAGATAGATAGATAGATAGATAGATAGATAGATAGATAGATAGATAGATAGATAGATAGATAGATAGATAGATAGATAGATAGATAGATAGATAGATAGATAGATAGATAGATAGATAGATAGATAGATAGATAGATAGATAGATAGATAGATAGATAGATAGATAGATAGATAGATAGATAGATAGATAGATAGATAGATAGATAGATAGATAGATAGATAGATAGATAGATAGATAGATAGATAGATAGATAGATAGATAGATAGATAGATAGATAGATAGATAGATAGATAGATAGATAGATAGATAGATAGATAGATAGATAGATAGATAGATAGATAGATAGATAGATAGATAGATAGATAGATAGATAGATAGATAGATAGATAGATAGATAGATAGATAGATAGATAGATAGATAGATAGATAGATAGATAGATAGATAGATAGATAGATAGATAGATAGATAGATAGATAGATAGATAGATAGATAGATAGATAGATAGATAGATAGATAGATAGATAGATAGATAGATAGATAGATAGATAGATAGATAGATAGATAGATAGATAGATAGATAGATAGATAGATAGATAGATAGATAGATAGATAGATAGATAGATAGATAGATAGATAGATAGATAGATAGATAGATAGATAGATAGATAGATAGATAGATAGATAGATAGATAGATAGATAGATAGATAGATAGATAGATAGATAGATAGATAGATAGATAGATAGATAGATAGATAGATAGATAGATAGATAGATAGATAGATAGATAGATAGATAGATAGATAGATAGATAGATAGATAGATAGATAGATAGATAGATAGATAGATAGATAGATAGATAGATAGATAGATAGATAGATAGATAGATAGATAGATAGATAGATAGATAGATAGATAGATAGATAGATAGATAGATAGATAGATAGATAGATAGATAGATAGATAGATAGATAGATAGATAGATAGATAGATAGATAGATAGATAGATAGATAGATAGATAGATAGATAGATAGATAGATAGATAGATAGATAGATAGATAGATAGATAGATAGATAGATAGATAGATAGATAGATAGATAGATAGATAGATAGATAGATAGATAGATAGATAGATAGATAGATAGATAGATAGATAGATAGATAGATAGATAGATAGATAGATAGATAGATAGATAGATAGATAGATAGATAGATAGATAGATAGATAGATAGATAGATAGATAGATAGATAGATAGATAGATAGATAGATAGATAGATAGATAGATAGATAGATAGATAGATAGATAGATAGATAGATAGATAGATAGATAGATAGATAGATAGATAGATAGATAGATAGATAGATAGATAGATAGATAGATAGATAGATAGATAGATAGATAGATAGATAGATAGATAGATAGATAGATAGATAGATAGATAGATAGATAGATAGATAGATAGATAGATAGATAGATAGATAGATAGATAGATAGATAGATAGATAGATAGATAGATAGATAGATAGATAGATAGATAGATAGATAGATAGATAGATAGATAGATAGATAGATAGATAGATAGATAGATAGATAGATAGATAGATAGATAGATAGATAGATAGATAGATAGATAGATAGATAGATAGATAGATAGATAGATAGATAGATAGATAGATAGATAGATAGATAGATAGATAGATAGATAGATAGATAGATAGATAGATAGATAGATAGATAGATAGATAGATAGATAGATAGATAGATAGATAGATAGATAGATAGATAGATAGATAGATAGATAGATAGATAGATAGATAGATAGATAGA
The DNA here is from genome assembly GCA_030765045.1 of Tenodera sinensis. Lineage (NCBI taxonomy): Eukaryota > Metazoa > Arthropoda > Insecta > Mantodea > Mantidae > Tenodera > Tenodera sinensis. The sequence goes on from CM060968.1 coordinate 59,587,538, forward strand.
TAGATAGATAGATAGATAGATAGATAGATAGATCGATCGATCGATCGATCGATCGATCGATCAATAAATAAATAAATAAATAAATAAATAAATAAATAAATAAATAAATAAATAAATAAAAACCTTCAATAATAAACCCTGGCACCTAATTACTTAAACCAGGGCTTACAAATAAAAACCTTCAATAATAAACCCTGGCACCTAATTACTTAAACCAGGGCTTACATTCCAGAGCCCTATTCGTTTATTTAACTTTCAAAAATATTTACAACAACAATATTCTACAAGTTATAAAAATCTAAATACTACAAAACAAAAATATAAAATACAATAAAATTAAAAGAAAAATTTCATCATACACAAAATAAACATACTCAAAATTATAATTCATCACATCTAATATCAATACCAACATTTCCTCTAATACCTAAAACAATCACAATACTCCTAATTAAATTAGTATATAATTTTTTTTAATTTAATAAAATATTCATAATTTAGCAATCAAAATAAAAAAGCTCAAATTAAAATTCCAAAAACATATAATTAAATTTCTTAACCTATTTACATAAACAATTATTTCTATTACTAATGATAATTAATTCATTAACTTTATATCTAAATCATCAAACCAAAACAACCAACAAAACTTCTATTTCATATAACAAAAATCAATCAATATACTAAAATAAATCAAATAAATATATAATTAAACATCAAATCAACTACATTTACACATATTATTTTAATTAAAATTTTCTTAAAATCAATAAAACAACAAATCTTCAATTCAACTTACCAAAATAATTCTCATTCAAAAATATATCACATTCTTCTAATAATATAATTTAATATTTCACAATTTTTTATTCAAATTGAAAAAAATACAACTTATTTCCCATTTTATCCCCCCTTTTATAATATACTTATATAACTACATCAATTAAATTTCTACCAATCACTATTTAAGCAAATTTACTGGTATCCAGTAAATGCGATGCGATGCACATAAGATGCGGTATCAAGCGATGCCATGCGCATGGGATGCGATGTGACTCAATGAGTATGCGATGCGATGCACATTAGATGCGATATCAAGCGATGCCATGCGCATGTAATGCGATGCCATTCAATGCGCAAGCGATGAGATGCACACAAGATGCGATGTCGAGCGATACCATGCGCATGTGATGCGATGCACATAAGATGCGACATCAAGCGATGCCATGCGCATGTAATGCGATGCTATTCAATGCGCATACGATGCGACGCACATAAGATGCGATATCAAGTGATGTCGTGAGCATGTGACGCGATGTGACTCAATGCGCACGCAATGCGATGCACATAAGATCCGATATCAATTGATGCCATGCGCATATGATGCGAAGTGACTCAATGCGCATGCGATGCGATGCACACAAGATGCGATATCAAGCGATGCCGTGCGCATGTGACGCGATGTGACTCAATGCGCATGCGATGCGATGAACATAAGATGCGATATCAAGCGATGCCATGCGCATGTAATGCGATGCGATGCAATTCACATGCGATGCGATGCACATAAGATGCGATATCAAGCGATGCCATGCGCATGTAATGCGATGCGATTCAATGCGCATGCGATGCGATGCACATAAGATGCGATATCAAGCGATGCCATGCGCTTGTGATGCGATGTGACTCAATTTGCATGCGATGCGATGCACATTAGATGCGATATCAAGCGATGCCATGCGCATGTAATGCGATGCGATTCAATGCGCATGCGATGCGATGCACATAAGATGCGATATCAAGCGATGCCATGCGCTTGTGATGCGATGTGACTCAATTTGCATGCGATGCGATGCACATTAGATGCGATATCAAGCGATGCCATGCGCATGTAATGCGATGCAATTCACATGCGATGCGATGCACATAAGATGCGATATCAAGCGATGCCATGCGCTTGTGATGCGATGTGTCTCAATTTGCATGCGATGCGATGCACCTAAGATATGATATCAAGCGACGCCATGCGCATGTAATGCGATGCGATTCAGTGCGCATGCGATGAGAAGCACATAAGATGCGATGTCGAGAGTTGCCATGCGCATGTGCTGTGAAGTGACTCAATGCGCATGAGATGCAATGCACATAAGATATGATATCAAAGAATGCCGTGCGCATGTGACGCAATGTGACACAATGCGCATGCGATGCGATGCACATAAGATGCGATATCAAGCGATGCCATGCGCATGTGATGCGATGTGACTCAATGCGCATGCTATGCGAGGCAAATAAGATGGAATATCAAGCGTTGCCATTTGCATGCGACGCAATGTGACTCAATGCCCATGCGATGCGATAAACATAAGATGCGATATCAAGCAATGCCATGCGTATGTAATAAGATGAGATTCAATGCGCATGCAATACCATGCACATAAGATGCGATGTCGAGCGATGCCATGCGCATTTGATGCGCTCTGACTCAATGCGAGCGCGATCGATACATATAAGATGCGTCATCAAGCGATGCCATGCGCATGTAATGCGATGCGATTCAATGCGCATGCGATGCGATGCATTTAAGATGGGATGTCGAGTGATGCCATGCGCATGTGATGCGATATGAGTCAATGTGCATGCGATGCGTTGCACATAAGAGGCGATATCAAGCGATGCCATGCGCATGTGACGCGATGTGACTCTATGCGCATGCGATGCGATGCACATAAGATGCGATATCGAGCGATGCCATGCGCATGTGACGCGCTGAGACCCAATGCTTATGCGATTGGATGCATATAAAATGCGATGTCGAGCGATGCCATTTGAATGTGATGCGATGTGACTCAATGCGCATGCGATTGGATGCATATAAGATGCGATATCAAGCGTTGCCATGCGCATGTGACGCGATGTGACTCAATGCGCAACGATGCGATGCACATAAGATGCGATATCAAGCGATGCCATGCCCATGTGACGCGATGTGACTCAATGCGCATGCGATGCGATGCACACAGAATGCGATATCAAGCGGTTCCATGCGCATGTGTCGCGAAGTGACTCTCTGCGCATGCGCTGCACAAAAGATGCGTTATCAAGCGATGCCATGCGCATGTGACGCGATGGGACTCAATGCGCATGCGATGCGATGCACATAAGATGGGATATCGAGCGATGCCATGCGCATGTGACGCGCTGAGACCCAATATGTATACGATTGGATGCATATAAGATGCGATGTCAAGCGATGCCATTGGAATGTCACGCGACGTGACTCAATGCGCATGCGATGCGATGCACATAAGATTTGATATCAAGCGATGCCATGCGCATGTGACACGATGTGACTCAATGCACATGTAATGCGATGCGATTCAATTGGCATGCGATGCGATGCACATAAGATGCGATATCAAGTGATGCCGGCGTGCATGTGACGCGATGTGACTTAATGCGCATGCGATGCGATATCAAGTGATGCCATGCGCGTGTAATGCGAAGTGACTCAACGCGCAAGCGATGCGATACACCTAAGATGCGTTATCGAGCGATGCCATGCGCATGTAATGCGATGCGATTCAATTGCATGCGATGCGATGCACATAAGATGCGGTATCAAGCGATGCCATGCGCATGTGATGCGATGTGGCTCAATGCGCAAGCGATGCCATGCACCTAAGATGCGATATCGAGCGATGCCATGCGCATGTGATGCGAAGTGACTCAATGCGCATGCGATGCGATGCACATAAGATGCGATATCAAGGGATGCCATGCGCATGTGATGCGATGTGACTCAATGCGCAAGCGATGCGATGCACCTAGGATGCGATATCGAGCGATGCTATGCGCATGTAATGCGATGCGATTCAATTGCATGCGATGCGATGCACATAAGATGCGGTTTCAAGCGATGCCATGCGCATGTGATGCGATGTGACTCAATGCGCAAGCGATGCCATGCACCTAAGATGCGATATCGAGCGATGCCATGCGCATGTGATGCGAAGTGACTCAATGCGCATGCGATGCGATGCACATAAGATGCGATTTCAGGCGATGCCATGCGCATGTGACGCGATGTGACTCAATGCGCATGCGATGCGATGCACATAAGATGCGATATCGAGCGATGCCATGCGCATGTGATGCGATGCGATTAAATGCGCATGCGATGCGATGCACATAAGATGCGATTTCAAGCGATACCATGCGCATGCGACGCGATGTGATTCAATGCGCATGCGATGCGATTCACATAAGTTGCGATTTCAAACGATACCATGCGCATGTGACGCGATAAGACTCAATACGCATTCGATGCGATGCACACAAAGTGCGATATAAGCGATGCCATGCGCATGCGATGCGATGCACATAAGATGCGATATCAAGCGATGCCATGCGCATGTGACTCGAAGTGACTCAATGCGCATGCGATGCGATGCACTTAAGATGCGATATGAATTGATGCCATGCGCATGTGACGCGATGTCACTCAATGCGCATACGGAGCGATGCACATAATATGCGGTATCAAGCGATGCCATGCGCATGTGATGCGATGTGACTCAATGCGCATGGGATGCGATGCGCCTAAGATGCGATTTCAAGCGATACCATGCGCATGTGACGCGATAAGACTCAATACGCATTCGATGCGATGCACACAAGATGCGATATAAGCGATGCCATACGCATGCGATGCGATGCACATAATATGCGGTATCAAGCGACGCCATGCGCATGTGACGCGAAGTGACTCAAAGCGCATGCGATGCGATGCACTTAAGATGCGATATGAATTGATGCCATGCGCATGTGGCGCGATGTGACTCAATGCGCATACGATGCGATGCACATAATATGCGGTATCAAGCGACGCCATGCGCATGTGACGCGAAGTGACTCAAAGCGCATGCGATGCGATGCACTTAAGATGCGATATGAATTGATGCCATGCGCATGTGGCGCGATGTGACTGAATGCGCATACGATGCGATGCACATAATATGCGGTATCAAGCGACGCCATGCGCATGTGACGCGAAGTGACTCAAAGCGCATGCGATGCGATGCACTTAAGATGCGATATGAATTGATGCCATGCGCATGTGGCGCGATGTGACTCAATGCGCATACGATGCGATGCGCCTAAGATGCGACATCAAGCGATGCCATGCGCATGTAATGAGATGCGACGCACATAAGATGCGATATCGAGCGATGCCATGCGCATATGATGCGAAGTGACTCAATGCGCATGCGATGCACACAAGATGCGATATCAAGCGATGCCGTGCGCATGTGACGCGATGTGACTCAATGCGCATGCGATGCGATGAAAATAAGATGCGATATCAAGCGATGCCATGCGCATGTAATGCGATGCGATTCAATTCACATGCGATGCGATGCACATAAAATGCGATATCAAGCGATGCCATGCGCATGTGATGCGATGTGACTCAATGTGCATGCGATGCGATGCACCTAAGATATATCAAGCGATGCCATGCGCATGTAATGCGATGCGATTCAATGCGCATGCGATGCACATAAGA